>CAXKVX010000289.1:0-120415 GCA_964058865.1 Eleocharis quinqueflora | reverse complement strand
TTGCTGCTTCAAACTTGATCCTTAAATGGAGATTTGGAGTTTTCTGTGACAATTTTGTCAAAAATGTGAAGAGAGAAGATGCCCGAGTTACATGTTTGTGCTTTGTGACTCATTTTCCTGCATCGAAAACAAATCTGTGTGTTTCTACAGGAAGTTGTCAGATGCCTCAGATCTCCACATCGATAGCAACGATCTTTGCGCGATGTGTTGGAATTGAGACTACGTGTTATATGGTTACTACATGTCATGTCACATCAAATAATATTACGAGGAGTAATATTTTGAATGCCGCAAGTGTGATTAATTCAATATACAGGCATTATACGTATTTCACTAAGATTTTGGGCACGAATGCATTTAGAATTAAAGTAAATTGATTATAATTGTTAATGAACTGATTATGATCAATTAAACTATATATTGGTGTTAGTGTAAAGTCAAGAATATTGTTTGGGCTAAATACAAACTCAATTTGAATCAAAGTCCAAGAAAAACGGCACAGACGTAAGTCTATTGCGGCCCTCAATAATTAGATCCTTTGCGGACGTAATGTAGTAGAGGGGATTTGGCAACTGATCTGTTGATTTCTAGCATTATTAATTGCGACCGCAAAGAATCTCGTTGCGTCCGCGCGTGTAGCTTTACAAAATGTGCAACCTTGACTAGGTACTAGGTTTGCAGACGCGCTCCGCGCGTGTCATGATTTGTGGCATGTGCAGCTGTGTTGCTTTACGGAAGAAGATAATGTGTCTTATATGCATGACCTGCGGTGCAGGATGTGTGATGTATGGGCTGCGATGTGGCATGTGAGAACTGTGATCTGTAGTACATGGCATGTCTTGCATGGTTTATAATGTGGAATTTGTGACGCGTGCCTTTCAATGCAAGTTATATGACGCATGATATTTAAGGCAAGACGAATAATGCATGATGCTGGATGTATGACGTGTGTCGTATGATGTGTGACAGAAGGTGCATGATGTGGGATGTGCGCTTGACGCTTGACGCATGACGCATGACGCTTGACGCTTGACGTATGACGGATGATGCTTGACTCATGACACTTGACGCATAACACATGACACATGAAGCTTGATGTATGATGCTTGACGTATGACGCATGATGCTTCACGCTTGACGTATGACGCTTGACGTATGACGTATGATGCATGACGCTTCACGCTTCACGTATGACGCTTGACGCTTGACGTATGACGCATGACGGTTGACGGTTGACGGTTGACGCTTGACGCTCGACGCTTGACGCTTGACGTATGTAATATGGTAGGGTTTTTAATTTAATGGCTCAATTTAATTTTGTAGGTTTTAAATGTCTAGCTATTCCAAAATAAGTTGTTTTCTAAGTTGCATTTCACGTCAAGGCAACATATGTGGTTCAGTCGGTCAGATGTTGGATTGTGTTTGCTTCATGTAGAACTGCATCTTCGTAGTTTGGAAAGAAAAGGAAAAAAAAAATCTCACACATGAGCACATGTCGTGACTTTCCATCTTCGTGTGAAGCCAAAATGTGCTCATGTCGTGACTTTCCATGTCGGTTCACCAGTAAAACACAACATATTGGCTTAGACACATGTCTTACTCTGTCTCCATTTGCCGACACGTGGCAGAGAAAACAAAGAAAAAAACATAGAAGAGAAGCCGCGCAAAAGGAACAGAAGAAGAAATAACTCCTGCGCACTATCTATACCAACACGCGGCAGAAGGGGAAAACGACTACTTCATGCACAAAACCAATCTACCAACACGTGGCGGGAGGAAAAAAAAAGGGTCACTGTTCATTCGTGAACATTACCAAAATGTTACACGATGATATAGTTTATTAATTTGTTTTTGTAACCTGATATTAGAAGATCTGTCTAGATAGTAAGATAGAAGAGCAAGAGCAGTATAGAACAATGTGGAAAGGAAAGAGATATCTTGTATTTCTTTCAAGTATACAAGTTTGTTATTATTGCACTGCACCTTCCCTCAACTCTTTAACTCTAGTAGTAGTAGTAGTAGTTGTAGAAGTATTGTTCGTTGTTGGCAACTTTGAAAGCTTAATTAAATTTGGTTCTCCGTAATAATTTAAAAATTAAGTAAAGCAAACAAAATGATGGGATTCTGAGTTTGACCGGTGAGGGAATTAATCAGTGGGGATTGAATTGATCTATTAAGTGTGGAGTGGATATTATTTATTTCTTTATTTATTTATTTATTTATATACGTAAAAAGTGAATCATATGTGATTTTGTTATTTCTTTACCAATGCTGCAATGCATGATAAGGGGTGAGCCGTGAGCTTCTCTTCTAGAATCTAGACCCGGGCAAACTCTTTAATTTAATTTAATTTAATTAATTAATCATTATTATTATTAGTTACTTGTTTTCTTCTGCAACGACTTTCTTTTCTCTCTCTCACGCGTTTCGGTGCGAGATTTGCATCGGATTAGAAGAGAGAAGAGAAGAGAGGAGAAGAGAAGAGGCTCCCCTTCCCTTCTCTCTGCGCTTCTATTTTTCTCTTCTAATTTGCTGTAGAAGAAGAAGAAGAAGAAGAAGAAGAAGAAGAGGGAGAGGCCGGGCTTTTATTCTGCTTCTAGTTGTAATAGATAGATAGACAGACGGATGGCGAATCGATACGACAAGAACCCCTTCGATGAAGAAGAGGAGGTGGAGCTCAACCCCTTCGCGGTTCGTTCCTTAATTTTCTCTTCTCTCCTCTCTCTTTTACTCCACTGATTTCTAATAATTAACCCTTTCGAGTTTGGATGAACAAGACACGTATTGATGGATGGCAAACCCTGAGATCCATCCGCCTTCCTTCTCTTCTCAATCGATCTCCTCTTTGCCCTTTGCCTCACATCTCACCTTTACTAATTTGAGCGCGTACTAGCAAAATTAGTCATTGAATTGAATTGAATTGCACTTCGGCGTGGTGTGGATTACGATTTAAGACCCACTTCATTTCTTTTTATTCTTAATTTGTGACAGAATAATTCAAGACCCAGTGCCGGCCCTTTCTACATGCCTGTAACTTACTACACCCTTTTAATTTTAAACCTACTTACATCCTTAATTAATCACTTAATTCATTCTCAGTTAGTACTTTATGTCATTTGCCTTTCATCATCAAACAGAATCCAACTGCTAGGCTCTCTCCGCTTCCACCTGAGCCTGCTGGTTTCTACAATGACCATGCTGTTGATATTCCTCTTGGCAACACTCAGGTATTATTTCACATTCCACTTCTCACTTCTCACTTCTAGCCATTCAAAAAATACATAAACAAATCATGCATGCCCGTCTTTTATGGCCTTTTCTTATTATCATGTTAATAATTTTAGGATATAAAGAGTAGGGAGAAAGAACTAAAAGCAAAGGAGGCTGAACTTAACCGCAGAGAAAAGGTGCTACTTTAATCTTATTTTTATGATTACGCTCTACTCTTTTTGTTCAAGAGGAAGGATGTGAATTGTGTCCTAAAATATTTTTACCGCATAGGAGCTTAAAAGGAGAGAAGATGCAGCTGCTAGAGGTATAATTCATTTGGCTGCAAACCATTATTTTTCACCTACGAAACTAAATACAATCTATTCTATGTCATTAAGGTGCCTAAAATGTCATTCTCCTATGCAAATCAACAGGGAAGATGCTTTATTTAGGGACCTTACTAATATAAAAGAGGTATAAGTAATATATTCAACATGTTAGGGTTTTAACACAACTTCTTGTCTAACCAGGGATATATACAATGATTTGATGTTTTATAAATTCAATTGTGAGGCATGCATGATATTATTCTTTAAATAGTAAGTTACCAACAATACTCTCCTTCTAATGCCACTAAGGATGAAAGAAGGATTATTGAGGCACATAATAAGTGTAGTAGGGTACAACTATACAAGTTATATATTCAACATTTAGAGGTTTTTTTATATATAGGGGTTCCCGAAACCCCAGCATCTATTACAAAATGCCTCTTAACGGGATTCCCACCTTTTTGCTAATGGAGGCTTGAACCCATGACCCCTTGGAAGTCATCTTAGTTAGGTACCACTAGACTACTAGGTCATTTGCACATTTTGGAGGGTTATATAATGTACTTCTGTTTTCAAGCAGAGATTGTCATGATACTTTGATCTTTATAAACTTCACTTGTAAGGCATGCATTAAATTATTCCTTAAACATTTTTTATGTTTTTCTCCGGCTGACACAGATATTTTTATGTTCTTTTGAGCTAGACATATTTTATGTTTAATGTTTTCTTTTGGTATATCTCAGCTGGCATTGTACTGGAGGAGAAAAACTTCCCTCCATTTTTCCCATTAATTCACCATGACATACCGAAAGATATACCTATTCACCTGCAACGGTTGCAATATGTCGCCTTTGCTTCTTTTCTAGGTACTTTTTTTGAACAAATAAGTGGCAAATTGTTAATCTGTTGTTAGTTCTTTTTATTTATTTGACACCTCAAGATATGAATTTAGGGTTTAGATTGCATTTTGTTTACTTCGACAACTTAGTTGTAATAAAAAATTAAGAACTATTGTAGTAAAAATGCAATTTTCTTTTTGGAAAATGATAGTGAGCTCTCAACAATTGCTCTTACATTCTATTACGAAGTGAATTGAAGGTTGATTCTTTGTTGCAATTTTAATCTTATGCAGGAATAGTAACATGTCTCTTCTGGAATATTATCTCTGTTACTGCAGCTTGGATCAAGTTAGAAGGTATTTGTGTTACTCCTTAGATAGAGCCCTCATGATATCTTTTTGTCCGTGCGGTTGAAGTTTTTTATAATGTTCATTTTTCCAAGATATCACATCACTCGTTATGTATGTAATGTATGTACTTAGTACTTCTGTCTCTTTCTTAATAGGCGTGGGAATATGGCTCCTTGCTATAATATACTTCTTAGCTGGTGTGCCAGGTGCTTATGTTTTGTGGTATAGGCCTCTTTACAATGCCATGAGGTACTACTTTTTATCTGCTTTATTTTATTATTTGTTCTTTAGTTGTGACATTGCAACTTGCAAGTACTTAGTACTCTTTGCTGTGCATATATGCAGGACTGACAGTGCTTTGAAATTTGGATGGTTTTTCCTGTTCTACCTGGTAAGTTTTAGTTTTATAGACGAACTAGAGAAACAGTTCTTTTGACTGTATTTGATTTAACATTTAAACTGGAATAGATGATGTATTTATTGCTTCTCATTTTTTCTCCTTTATTTAGATTCACATTGGTTTCTGCATTTATGCGGCAGTGGCACCCACTTTCATTTTCAAGGGCAAATCTTTGACGTAAGCTACCTCTTTGCTGGAGTTAGATATTTAGGCTATCTTTTTAACAACCATATTTGCTGTATAACACTCCACTTTTATTCTGCAGTGGGATTCTGCCAGCAATTGATATCGTTGGAAATAGTGTTGTTGTTGGGGTAAGTTACAACTATGAAAATCACTGTTCTGACTTTTATTTATAGGGAACTAGAATGAAGTGAATTAGAATTATTTTGTTATGTTTGTATGTAATTTAAATATTGGATTTTCATGCAGATATTCTATTTCATTGGGTTCGGGTTTTTCTGCATGGAGACACTTGTTAGCATTTCAGTGATTCAGGTCAGATCCCTTGTTGAAATTGTACAATGCTCTTCTCTATCTAAGGTGATTCTGGTAAACAATGTGGAGAACAATTTGGCTTGATTTTGACATGAAATGTATACTCTTGCAGCAAGTGTACATGTACTTCAGAGGAAGCGGGAAGGAGGCTGAGATGAGACGTCACGCAGCTCAGGGTGCTTTGAGGGCTGCATTTTAAATTGAAATAAATAGCGGACTACATTGTGATTTTCATATCATGTACATGTTTTTGCAGATGTTACGGTTTGTTTTACTTTAACTGGGGAGTTGTACAGATCTTGTTGTAGGAACAATTTCTTCTTCAGTTCCCTTTTTTGTTCTTCTTTTTTGTTTGTTTAACGTTTGTTATAGTGCTACTGCTTTTATTATTTGCTCAATTGTGACTAGTGAAAAGTAGATTTCTGTATTTTATTTGACGCGTTGTGGTCTGCTATCTCCTTCAGTTCAACTTCAATTGGTTTGAGTTGGGGCATTGGTGGGGCATTCCATTTTTGTTTTTTGAACTTGTACTAGGAGAATTTACAGAAGATAACAGTTATGTCATCGTTTGTTTGTTTTCTTTTTCATTCTTCTTTCAGCCACTTAATGACCCGAAGCACCTGACTATTGACGACAGTCAAACAAACCCGTCCAGACCCAAATTCGTTCGACCGACTCGACTTGCCATCTCTGTTTCCAATAGCCATTCTTATTCTTTTAGGGACCGCAGGATTAGCAAACATTATTTGTCATTCGCTGGAATCTTAAACTTAAATTAGAACTTCGTAGATTATGAATCACTTCTCATTTCAAACAATTAAAATACTATGTAAAATTACGTCGATATTAATGTACATCACGAGTGAGATTTGCACAACTAATGTTAAGCCTTTTATTTCTTAGAAACCATGAAAATGTGAACTTTCTCGCACGAATCCATGAAGAAACCCATCTCTGACGGTTCCCCTCTCCGATCCGACTTCCGAGGATTGGCTTTGAATGGAAAGGTCTCCTCACAAGACAAATAAACATTGGTTCAGTCTTTTCTCCTCTTTCTGAGGATACCGGAAGCTACAAGTTGGGGGCTGTTTGATAGAAAAAAAGTGAACGAAAAGAGCAATTTTTCTGGTATATCAATTGGCTCATGTCTATCTGATTGCCAATATTAGGTGAAAATGGTCCCTAATGAAATATAAATTTCACCAACACTGCATTTTCCGATCAGTGCATATGTCACCAGCTCATGTCACTTCTCTCGACAGGCATGAACATATTCTCAACACATTATTTGTGAAACCAAAAAGTTGACTACAAATTGGTCAAGAGAACTTGAAAGAGAAGAAAAGAATCGAGATGCTTCAGTAATGCTTCCTGTGCTGATGGGTACATTGTCGGCAATAAATGTAATTAGCCAACAACAACAACAACGTTTTATGTTCCAAACAAGTTGGTGTAAGTTAGAAATGAAGTCCATATCAAATTTGATTTTCATAAGATCAACTGAATTTTTACGTTAGCTCGTCAAGCTTACAAAATACTTCTCTTTTTCGGATTGAGACCAACTATATAAAACATAGGCATAATTTGACAATAACTGCAATTAGCCTTTACACAATAAAAAGAAAGAGAAACCATAATTGCTTCCTTAAATCCTTTCGAAACCATAATAGCTGATAAATGGTACAGAAGATTATAATAAGTAGAAGAATCAATTGTTTTTCTTTCAAACAATTCTAGTACAGAGAGCAATAAATAGTTACCTTTTGTTGTGCTTCTCAAGAATTTTTTTTTCATCAATCTCGATAAATTGAACGATTCAGATGAGTTAGAATATTCAATATATCCAATGTATCATGTTCTAGCTGCATAGAACTGATGGTAGTGTCTTATGCATAATACCATAATCTTGCTCTTATTATATTCTAACTTTATTATAAAAATGTGTATTTTTAGTCGTATGTTTCCTCTGTGCTTTGTTTGATCAGAGAAAGCAGCCGCTACATCTACAAGAATTGTTGATATTGAGGCTGAAGTGAAGGATACTGATTGAACATTCACAAGATAACAAGTGTCGTTCCCAATTTGAAAAGCAAGTTGTAGTTGTAAATTGTACTAAAATTTTGAAAAGCAAGTTGCTCGTGCATAACAAGCATGTTCTCCAACATGTGTTCTGGCGCATTTTTTATGTTTGGTTTGCAACATCACCAGCTGTGACATATTCGGCCACATTTTTGACAGAGCTGAATGAGACGATACTTCTTACTATGTAGAGGTGCTATTGGCTCTTGGTACCATCTTAGCTCTCATCAAATTTAAGAAATTAGAATGCACATGCAACAGCACTGATATGCTAAAATCACCCAGGCTAACATGTGAACTGAACCGGGAGAGATAAATTAGTCTTTTGAGAGAACTGATTTACCTACAACGACATTACAGAACTAGAAATATGGTATATGTAATTAGAAATATGATACAATTATTATTATTATCAGCAAGCAAAGATATAAATAACAGAGACCACAATCGCTAGCAAAATTTTGTCGTTTAAAAGATATCCAATGAAAATGAAAAATATTGAACATGTCTCAAAACTAGTACCAATATGTCACCATTCTAAAATCATTCCCATGGCACAAAAAGGACCTGAAAGTCAAAAGCAGACAACAGTCTAAACAGTGAAACAGATTTAACAAGCTTGAATTGAAACACATTTAACTAAGATGGTCTCTCTAGTAGAGAGATTTCACTTGTGAGCCTGACGATTCCTCTTCTTGATGCCAGACTTTGCAACCTGGAGGCTGCGGTAGACAGCGCTTAGACGTGCCAATGCCGGCCTGGTGAGATCAGGCCTGTAGGAACCTCCAACCTATTCATTTATAATAGCACAAGTGGCTGATGTTAAATTAAAAACCAGACAAGTAGAATAACAACTAACAACATTGTTATAGGAAGAAGAATCAGTAATCAGTAGAGAGTAGAAGATGAAATAAATGAAGATTGCTCAGAAGCCAAGCGTAACAAAGAGATTGCATTGAAGCTCCACCCACAAAGGATGGAACCCCCTTATGTGTTATGGCTCATCACAGCAATAAATAAATCCCTCCAAGATTCATTCAATTGAATTCAATTCAATCCAATCCAATTAGCATAAAATGTCAGAGAAGATAACCCCTTCCTTTGAAAAAATATTTGAACAGCATAAGACAATAAGAAAGTAAAATCAAAGAGTATAAACAGGAAATTAAGAGAGGAAGGCATGGAATGAAAGAGTACAGTAGAGAAGATAAAAGAGTAAAAAGAGGATACCTGGGATTTGAGAGAGTTGGCCATCTTGACCAAGTTCTTGTTCATGAGGGTGTTGCGTTGAGAGCGGGAGGGGGTGTTGACAGCCTTGGGCTTGGTGAGAGAGACCACAACGGCCACCTCATCCTTGGTGCCGGCGGGCTTGATGGAGACGGTCTTGGGGTTGGCCAATCCTATACAATTATGAGATAGATCATCATAGATCATAGATCATAGATCATAGATCATAGATGATGAACAAACTATTTATTAGTACCAAGTACCAACCAACCATTAAATAAATTAGAAAAGAAGGCACGCACGCACGCACGCACGCACGCACGCACCAGAGTACTTGTAGGAGTGGAGGTTGTAGAGATTGTTGGGCTCCTTGGTGAACTGCACCTTGGCGTTGCCTCTCCCGAACTGCTTCACCAGGAAGCAGTTGTTCTTCCGAACCATCTCCCACACCAGCTGCCCGGGAACCTGAGCGTCCGCCGCCGTTGCTGCCATGTCTCTCTCTCTCCCTCTCTCTCTCTCTCTCTCTCTGATTCAGAGCAGATTCACAAAGAAACAAACAATTTAAATTTCTATCTTTCAGATTCAGAACGATCGATCGCTAGCAAACAGATAAGATACATTTCTCTAATTTGTATTTGTATTTGTATTCATTTTGAGAAATGAAATGGATTAGAATATTAGATGAGCGATTAGATGTAGATGTAGATGTAGATGTAGCTGTTACCTGTAGTATAGTTGGTTGGCTCCGACGGCTGGAAGCAGAGGCGTGGAAGAAAACCCTAGGAGTATCTTTTACATTTATATAGGGTTCCGGGTTACCGAGTATAAGGTAAATCAATCAATAAAACCCTAGTTGAAGCCACTTACCACTTAACTGGCTCTCTCTGCGTCATGATGGGCTGGGCTGGGCTGGGCTGGGCTGGGCCGGGCCGGGCCGGATATGCAATTAAGTTGCAAACTCAATTTGTTGCGTTTGCGGTTTGCGTGCAGAGCAGACCTGAGTGGCTGAGTGACAAGCAGGTACATTGTAGTCAGCTCTCTCTCTCTCTCATTCTAACATTCTATCAATTTGGAGAAAGAGGATAATAGTGATACATAGTCAACACCTCTTTCTCTTTCTCTTTCTCTTTCTCTTTCTCTATTCCTGGATCTGTCTATGGCCATGGCCATGGCCATTGAGCCACAGCCACAGCCACCATCAGATCATAAGCTAACCCAAACACAAACAGAGACTGTCTACATCAATGGTTCCCTGTCAAAGGCGAGCCTGACCCTGACCCTGTCCACTCAGCCCCACGCACGTGGCGCCCACCTGAGGTGGCACTTGATCGGCAAGCATGGCGAGTCCAGAGGACACACAACCCTTGACTTCGACAGAGATGTGCTCGGCTTCGAGATGAGAGAGAACATAATTATTGTTGTGAAGGCATTTCAGTTCATACAAAAGGAAACCTGGTTCTCTTCTCTAACAGAGAAAATTAGATTTAGAAAAGATTATGTTTTTCAGATGAAGACTCAGGACACCGCCACCTTGTGGGCCCGCTTGATCAGAGACTGCATGCATTCGCTCGGTATTAATTTATTTTTTCATTCCATTTTCCTGTGATTTTCTTTCTTTCTTGCAATTAAGAAATAGCAACGTGTTAATATATATATATATAGTGTTATTTTTTAATATTTAAATGTGTCAATTTTCAATAAGGGTCGGTTTGGCACATCCGGATTAGTGGAATAGAGTACTATTCTATTTCAGGTAAGTGCCAAACAACATTTTAAGTTTTCAAAATAGTGCAAAATTTTGTCATTCCACTAAACCAACCAATATGTGGTTTAGCGGTTTAGCAATTGTGGAATAACAAAGAGTATTTGATTGTGTTGTATTATATTTAGTAATTAATAATATTTTATTATATATATCACCATGTTTATTATTTAATTTTATTATTACCGAATATACCACATATTATTATGTTATTATTATTATTTTTATTTATTATGATTATTATTTATTATTATTATTTTTATTTATTATTATTATTTTTTATTTATTATTATTATTATTTATTATTATTTATTATTATTATTTATCATTATTTGTTATTTATTATTATTTTTATTAGGATTATAATACTTCATCATTACTATTATTTTATTGTTTTTATTATTATTTTTTATCATTATCGTCAATTTTATTATTTTTATTTATTCTGAAAAATAATGCATATTATTGTTAATTTATTATATTATTTAGTTTATTATTGTTATCATTACTATATTATATCATAATCATTATTATTATTATTATTATTATTATCATAATTATCAATATTTTTACTATTCCAATTAACACTTGCCAAATGACAATTTTACTCTTCGGAATAGTCAAGAATACCACTCTTCTACCACTCTTCCAAAATTATACTATTCTAAAAACTATTCTACTTTTATCACTATTCTAGTGCTATTTTTTTATTTGCCAAATGGACCCTAAATCTAAAAACATAGCTACAAAACTCAAAAAATACTCAAATTCTATTTTCTAGGAATTTTGATGTTTAAATTATGTTGAGCAACTTAGATCATCCATTTAAGTTGTCGGTGTGTGATTTTTATGCTGAAGTAAAACATTCATTTTACTTCGCGTAGCACGGTAATTTATCCATATATATAGGATTTAGGGTTTAATTTCGCGTAGCACTTGAGTACACCATCTTCCGTACTATGCGGCTATGCATGTTTAAATTGTCCAATAAATAGAGATTTAAGTTGCTCAATAAATTCTTCATATCAAAATCTTGTAGGAAATCAAATTTCATGATTTTTAGAGCTTTCTTGCACTATTGTTTCTAATAAGATGAATTTTAGGCAAAATAATTTTAATTCATATGCATAACTATTGTTTCTAATAAGATGAATTTTAGGCGAAATTTCAAATAAATTTTTCTTGCACTAAACTCCTTCTACTCAAGTGTAGTTTCTAAATAAGTCTTATTCATCTATTTATATGTATGACATTCAACTACGAACCACAATGTTCTATAATCAGCTAAAGCTCTTATAATATAGAATTAAAAAGTCATATTGTTTCTTTATACTCTATCTCATAATGTATGCTCTTTATAAACTCTTTAATAATTGAAATACTTCTTAGCATTCAAAATTGCTTCCTAAATAATTTTATTTGTTCTATGAGGTTGATGAACCAATATATATATTTATTCCTCTCGTGTTTCTCAATTCTTAGACCAAAATATATTTTCTAATATAGGAACAATGTTAAGTTGCTCTAAGTATCTAATAATTTAAGAATTTAACCTAACATATTATAACTCATAATTTTATGGCAATATTTGCATTTCATATGCCACATGAATTTCAACAAAAAATAGAGATTTATAGACATTTGAGTTAGAATATTTATGAATAGCATTTAATGCATATCTTTCAACAAACTAAAAATATACCTGCATATGAATCATTCTAACCATATCTTACAAGGTCATTTTCTGCCCCTCCATAAAATCATATTCTAGAGCACATGAAGAAATAGTACCAAACTATTTTCACCTTCATCACACATATCAACTAAAATACAATAGGTCTATATAACCATGATCACATAAAAAATGATTTTCTTCCATAATTAAGACAAATTAATTAAATATAATTCAATCTTTTTCTTGACTTATGAGATATCATTTATTTGATTATATCTCATATATATCATTAAAGTGGTGAAAAATAAGCACTAAGTTCAGTCCTCTACTGTCGGATCTAATATATCCAAAATAGTCTCCACAACCTAAACAAATTAACCCATAAGTTTTTAGGTCACTTCATACAACTAACTATGTTCTTAAGTTTATAAATTTAAATTGGTATTATGATTTAATTGTCACTTCAGGCCAACTAAATCTTATTAAATTTAACATCGCGTATCATACCGTAAAATAAAATAATAATATGAGATAAGTATCTAATAAAGAAATCTAACAATCCATAATTTTAGTTCTGCATTCTGAATCACAAGAATAAAATATAGTACAAGATATCGTCAAATTTGAAATACATAGAATATCATGGAGCGATACACTGAATAACTAGCACATGTGCTAATCACACATATTGCACAAATAAATTAATCCTTTATCTAGATATTTTATTTCACAAAAATGACAATTACTACATTTTTATTTTCAACAAAAATATTTCCACACAATATCACAAAAATATCAATCATCAAACACTACAAGCTTTCTCGATCAGAACCTAGATTCGCTCTTTCGATTTGTCATCTTGTCTAGACGCCTTGCCAATCATGTTTTCAACAACGTGTCTAGGCACATGATTAGCTCGTCAACCAGGGCTATGGCAGTCTGCAAGAGTCCATTAGCACTAAGTCTACCGACCTTATGACTTGTCTAGTTTGGTTATATTTTGTGATTTGCTAATTTTATAAAACAAAAAATTCTTGTACTTCAACTTTTCTAGAATATGATTTCTTTATGCATTTAAGTTCATTATTATAATCTCTTTAGTATCATTCACAAATATTTGACTATGCCATATTGTTTAACCCTATTAGCACCATTCGTCCATAAAACGAACTCAAACATAACAATAAAGTTAAATTTTATTTCCTACTAATAAGTTAACACATGACATTATAACTTGGAACATTGTATTCTAACCTGCCTTGGCAAGATGCCTATCTAGTATTTCAAATCCCGACAAAATTCGCATTATGCCAACCTGGCATTGTAAATCTTAGATATTATAGCAGGCCAACTCTGTATGTGCCAAGTACTTTACAACAACAAATCATTTTTATACAGTTCCAAGATGCTAACCGATGTTGCTTCTTAACTTACAAAAATTCAAATTTACGTGTACACAATAAATTGTCAATATTTGATCATACTAAATCTGATATAAATCCTAAAACATTTTAGATTGATATTAGAACATTCAAACCATAATAAGAAATCACTCAACTGATTTTTACTCAACAACAAATATTAGTAATTTTAGTTCTAAGAAACTTAATTATTCTTGTTCAAATTCAAAATCTTAATTATGATAGTATCACATAATCACTATCTTCGTATAAGTTATTGAAATTTTATGATGTCCGACATTATAAATGCATATCAGTTTCTTATCAAACAAAGATCACTTCATTATGTATTTAAGTTGTATCTAAACTACTTTTGGAGACTAAGCATAACTACTCTAAGAATTAATCTTAACAATCCTTAGAATAAAAGTTAGCACGCAACATATAATTTTGTCCTTCAATCTAGAATTAATCTAAAATTAATATTTTCTCTATCGCAAAATCGAAAGATAGCCTAGGGCGTCAATCATCTCCCGCAAAACAAGAAAAATATTATTTTTAATTAATTCAATTAATGCAAAATCTCAGAATATATATGAGATACAATAATTATGACCCGTAGTCTATTGTTTGCAACCAACAAAGAAAATTTGCATATCGTAATACTGCTCATTATTTGCATAAACACACACTCAAGATGAAACAATAGTTGGTTTTATTACGCCTGGTAAGATAGCATCACATATGCCATCAAATCCGTAATCTTGGTCTGGTACGTACAACTACCAATCAGTCAAATAAAGTTACACATCAAATAACCCTACAATTAATATTGGGGCTGAGGTATCATGTCATTTTGTCTTTTTATGTCTCAAAAAACGTGATTAAATCAAGTGATTATTGCAGTTTCAAACCAAAACTAAAATTGACAACAATCAGAAAAATTGACGCCAATCTGACTTCAAACATTTATATCTCACTCATTTTTCATCCATTTTTTTTTTATTTAACCTAATTTGGAAAGAGCACTAAAAATACCTTCCAATTATGAAAAACTTAAAATTCTAGGACTTATAAAAATGACAAAAATGATCAATAAGTCTAGAGATTCAGCCAATCAATTCTGAAATCTCGTCGGAACGTCTATGTTGCGAACACCATAACTTACTCACTGTTAACTAAGAGCTTATACAATTTGAAAATATATTTAAAGGATCTATATTCACGTAAGTTTTATTGTACTTTTAATTTAGGAATTAAGAGAAATTGATTCGTACTGCAGAAAGGTCACTAGTTCCAGATTTTCTAACAGATTGACACACATGACTTATAAGAGCAATATTTCTCTCTTTACTTGTCTGATCTATAACTTCTAATACTTTTCGGAAATCTTACTCAGAACTCTACAAATTTCGTATAGAATTTTAATCCACTTGAACAAGATAGAACCACAAAAATTGTTCCAAAAAGTCGAACAATCTAAGAAAAACATAACAGATCTGTGCCAGAAAAAATCACATTAATCCACGAATTTTGTAGTCAAATTACAAAATTAACGACCAGAAATCAATTACAACGTTTTATGGTGCATTAAAACTGAAAAGCAACACTATTGCTTTGATACCAATGTAAGAAATTCTACTATGACTTTGATATCAATGTAAGAAATCCTACTATATAACCAATGTAAGAAATTGTACTATTTTACAAAATTAACCGTTATCGTAAGCGGAAGCGATCGAGCACCGTCTCCTTTCGAGTATTTCATGCATCATGCATCTCGCTGCGCCATCTCTGATTCTTGCACAGAATATCGTCTTCGAGATATCGCCGATGGATGCTAATTACGAGAACTAGCACCACACGATTCACAGTCCAAAATGCAGACCCGCAACTTCGTTCTCTAGTGCAAAATTCCTCTCTCACATAAAAAATAGAAATTAATTCAGAGGATGTATATAAGACAACACATTTAAACACATCTTAGCCAAGGAGTATGCATATTAAACACAGATCCTTTTTTTTGTTCTATGCGCATCTCTGATTAACAAAAAGGTGCTTTTCCCCTTTTATTAACCTTTGCGCCTGAGAGCCATTGAATGTGAAGGAAGAGATACAATCTCCTTCTGTGCATATTCATCTATTGGCTATTGCATCCATCCTTTAAATTCATTTATAATCCTCTTCATTTCATAAAGAAATGGATGTCTCCATTGCTTAATTCTAACGTTGTTTTTATGTTGTAATTAATTAATGTGGAAATTAATACTGTATAGGTCGTCCCCAGAATGTATTTGTTCTTGTAAATCCATTTGGTGGAAAGAAGAGCGGTCCCAACATTTTTGAAAATGAGGTTAAGCCCCTTCTTCAAGCTGCTGGTATCAATTTCAAAATGCAAGGTAATTTCTTTTACTTTATTCAAACTTTATTTAATCAATTTGCTTCCTGTTTTTAACTACATTTCTAAATTCTGTTACAACTATATATTTAGAAACCAGGTACAGGTTGCATGCAAGAGAAATCGCATATTCTCTGGATTTGACTAAGTACGATGGCATAGTTACTGTTAGTGGAGACGGTGTCGTAGTTGAGGTTTGAAGCAAATTTCTGGGAATATAAGCAATGATGTGATATTACACAATTCACAAATATAATATACACGAATTTCTAGAAATTAATGCAAGCAATAATACCAAGTAAACTTAACTATCTAGAATGAAATTAATTTTAATTATAGGTTGTGAATGGACTGTTGAAAAGAGAAGACTGGAAGAAGGCAATCAAAATGCCGCTTGGCATTATACCTGGAGGTCGTTTTCTTACATCTCTTTTTACATTTCGTTCCTAATTTGTATTCTCATTTCAATATCAACAATGGATACTAATTATACAGGTACAGGAAATGGTATGGCCAAGTCTCTCTTGCATGCTGCCGGAGATCAGTACTCTGCTTCTAATGCCACATTTGCAATTATTAGAGGTGAAATTTTATTTTATTTTTTTCAAGGACTACATCCAATAATCATAAATAATCAATATTTTATTATCTTTTAATCATTTAGAGTTCACTATTTGTAATTATCATTACAGGTCAGAAATGCTCTCTGGATGTGGCATCAATCGTGCAAGGAGAGAGAATGTTTTTTAGTGTGCTATTACTTACTTGGGGTATGCATGCACTTAAATTGACATCCAAATTCTCAATTTATACAACAGATTACAACATTGACTGGTGAAATTGCTTGTACATAACCATAATAAGTTGATAATTTAAATGAAATCACAATTTCTTTTTTTTTTTCCTTTCTCTTTCTCAAGCAGATTATCGTCAAATTAAGTTGGTAATTTGTAGGTTTGGTGGCTGATATCGATATTGAATCTGAGAAGCTTAGATGGATGGGAAGTGCTCGGCTTGAAATATACGTATATATTTCTGTTTCTATTTAGCAATTCTCTGTTTTGATACATTACTACTTTCACATTTATTATATTCCGAGTGATCGAAGAAGAGTGCATACTACTGCTAATATGCATATAAAGTAGTATATACATATACTTAAAAAATGGATCGAGTTCAGTAGAATTTATTTTCTCTTTTTGAAGAAGTTCAAGGATTTTGTTGTTACGACTTCTGTTCTGTTATGTGTTGTGGCGTTATCTTTCACCAAATACTAGAAGTAATAATGAGCACCGGAAATAAATGTACCAAAGAAAAGATCTTCAAAATATGTGTATGTTATTTTAAACTCGCTTTTGGTTTGTCTGAATTGTGCAGTCTCTTTTGCGCATATTTGATTTGAGAAGATACAATGGCAAGATCCGATTTGTACCTGCACCGGGATATGAAGATTACGGAGAACCCATACAAGAACTTGATGGATTGAAGGATGAAATTGTTGTTCCGGCGATAGCCTCGGCAAATGGTGCCGGATCAAAATGGAAAAGTTACCAAGGTGCTTCAACTGAGTTTGAAGCATCAAAATGGCGCTTCATCGACGGGCCCTTTGTTACAGTTTGGTTACATAATGTTCCTTGGGCAAGTAAAGATGTCATGGCTGCACCACAAGCTAAGGTCCAATTTCATATTCATTTTTATTTATTAATTTTTCTCTTTCTTTAATATCCAATTAATTAAAGATGATGTTCGACTTCCAAATCATGATTTAAATCTCTATAACAAATTTGTAAGTAATTATATATGTGACAGTTCTCAGATGGCTGTCTAGACTTGGTCATTGTGAGGGACTGTCCCAAGACGGTGCTTCTCTCTCTTTTGCTCAGCATAAGAGATGGCACTCATGTAAATTCTCCCTTTGTCACCTACCTCAAGGTATGAATTCCACATAAATTAATGTAGCATTTTCCCAATTGGGCACTCAAGTCATTCAAATTATAGTAATGTACATGTAGCTAGCATAGATTTTGTAATGTGGTAAATAGCGTCGATCCTCTGTTATCAATTAATTGTTTTCCTTTTTGAAAAATAGGTAAAAGCACTTATGTTGGAGGCAGGCCCACGTGTCGGGGAGACGGCAATGAAAGGGATAATAGACATGGATGGAGAGGTGATTGCAAGAGGCGATGATGCAAGTAATTTTCAGGATCCAAATTTGATGGATTATGCATCACCATTTGTAATGAAGGTGGATCAGGGTTTGGCTACCCTTTTCTGTCCTACTTGATTATGTAAGAATTAATTTGTGTATATCTAATTTATTGAATTGTAATTTTCTATATTGAAAACGATTAAATGCATGATAGAGCGCAGCAGAGTCGAATATTACATAGAGAAGCAAGCATGGTTGTAAATTACTTATTTTCTGCGTACAATGTTTTCACCTTTGAAAATCTGGTGGGTTTTTGTTGCTCGACATCAAAAGTACCACCCATTCTTGTCAGTACCTCACGCAGAATAAGTTCGGTATCAGCATACACTGATTTTGTTAGTGCTTCATCCTGCTTCTTCACTGCCTCCAACAACTGCATATATGCATGACAGTGCTACCCATTTATTAATTTAATTCAGTTATAATTAATTATAATAATTAAGAACAAAATTAAGCTAGCTAGCAGAGATCGATGAAGATGAAATTGAATGAGTACCGTTTCGGCGCTGTCAAAGAAACGATTGGCGAGGCCGGTAAGCGGCGCTTTTTGGTCGTCAGGGGAGCCGGAGATGAGGATGTCGAAGTTGTAATACATCATAGTGGACTTGAGGCACAAGTACCTCCTGATATGGGGCCAAACATCGCCTTGATAGATGAGATCCTTCATGGCCAACAGATCAAATGCTTGCTGCTTCAATTTATATGCGCTCACCTCTGGCCCGATTGTTTGTCCCAAGTATATTCCCGTTTGAAGAAACGACCGTGTGCCGGTTTCTTCGTTCATTATCTCTGTCAGTCAAGTAGTGTTATATATACTGAATTTAATTAGCTATTGAAATGGTCGTTTTACAAGATTCATCATTCCTTCATGATAGTGGCAATTAGCTTAATTAGCTAGCCAGATAAAATAAAAAATTGAGAAAAAGAAAGAAAAAAGAAGTAACTGCTTGTTACGGTGGGAGAAGGTATGGGGCCAGTGAGCCACCAACCGTTGAATGTGGGAGGGTCTTCTTCTTCTTGGGGGCGTGCGGGTGGCGCTTGCAGCTGGGAAAGCAATGCAATTGCGCCGATTCCAAAAGAGAGCCTTCTGGAAACATGATATCTGGGATTCCAAAAGAGAGGCTTCTGGTTTTCTCGGGAATCAGATGGTTGTGATTGTTTGATGCATTGGATAAATATGGAGGCAAGAGAATTGATGGCAGAGAGAGAATTAGAAAGCATGGTGATGGCTTATCTATGTATGTATCTGAGAGAAAAAGCAGAAAGGAGAAATGAAAGAGGAAAAGGCAGTAGGCAGTAGGCAGTAGGCAACATACACCACTAAAACTATATCCACTCCACACTTCCCACAGTCCACTTGAGAGTTGAGATTTGAGACTTGACTGGACTGGAAATTTGGAATGAAATCAACATTCAACAACTGTTCTGTTCATGTTCTCTTGTAGTTGAAACTTGAAAGGAAGGAAGGGTCAATTGTGGCATTAGTTGAAACAGGAAGAGGCCCATAATGACCCACTGTTGTCAGAGTGGCCCATAACATCAAAAAATTACAATACGTCAATACGTTACATTCCCATAATCCTAATCCCATCAAAAATCAAAATGCCACAAATTAATGGAGATGGTTGCCAGTTGCCACCAAACAAATGTTCATGTTTGTGTTGCATGCCGGATGCAGGATGCAGCCCCCTTTCCAGTCATCCGCGCGTACCCGCAACCTCAACCTCCCCCTACTGGCTACTGCTGCTCAGGGACCAGTCTTCCCTTCCAACCCCAATTTTCAGTAATTTTTTTTTCTTTTTCTTTTTTGTTTGTTAGTAGAAAGAAACTGTTATAGTAAGGTTAGGTAGATGGATATATAGTACAATGATTCAATGAATGAATAGAGGGAGACACCACAGTCTCAATCTCAATCTCAATCTGCTAGCTTGCGATTATTAATGAATTTCCAGATCATGCATTGCATATTGCATAGAAAAATAGAATTCTAAGATTCAGCCAATAGATAGGTCTTCAACAAAGCAACTTGAATCCCATGTACTCTCCATTACTGATCTGTCTCCACACATCAAGCACACCAAACAAGGTTATTACCACCGTGCTAATTCCCATCACCACACTAACCAAAAACACTATCACCGACACCCGACCCCAATTCCCTATTACCCGGTGCATTATCACCAGTCCCACCACTGCTGCCGCCAAGCACACTACCCCATACTTTGCTGCTTCCTCAATCATGCTCATGCCTAACAGTATGTACTGTACCATTGACATAGATGCTGAGAAGAGAACCATCATTGAGGATGTCGCTGCCGCTGTCTGAAACATTTCATGATTACTTATTATTATAATTAGTATCATTATGATATCATATATATATATATACATACCAAATAGAAGGTATTAATGAAATACCGGTTTAATATATTATTACCTGGGGAGGCACTCCAATCTGAAGAAAAGCCGGGTTCAAAATTAGGCCACCTCCTATTCCAAACAACCCACTTAGTGCACCAGTTAATATTCCCACCACAGCAAACACATATTTAGGCAAGCATTCAAACATCTCCTGAATATGTATGTAAATTAAACACTACAAATTCATTACTTAAATTCCAATTAATTAATTAATCCTGAAGAAATTAATTCAATAAAGAAATTAGACTGGCACAATTGCATGTATACATACCTTGTTGGTACCATCCCCATAGTCACGATTTGCATGCTCATGTTCCTTTCTCTTTCTCTTGGTGTACAAAATGTATAAAGTGAAACCGATTGCAATAGGGATTTGGGAAACAGTTACCAGCCAATAGGTGAGTCCACATGGCTTTATATCAATCACACCCTGAAAAAGTTTCAAATCTATCACAACCAAAATATTTCTTGGCTTTGGGTGTGCAATTTTGCAAGTTAATTTGTTTGTAAAAATCGTTTTTAAAAACCCTGAAAGCCTCCTCGTAAACAACCGATTGCAATCCCCTTGAATCACAATGAAATCAATTTCGCCGGTGCTCTTTCAGACTCGATTAAAATTAGAGCATGGGAATTCTTCGATCTCTCCGGTTGAAGTTCTTAGTTATGTATACCACAATAGAGTAGCTATGCAATTAAATGTATTGGAGCAAACTAAATCAATCGGAAGAACTACCCTGAGCTGAAATATTGAAACAGTTTAATTGAGAGAGCTTTTATTCAGTTTTAGTGGTCATATATATGTTTGTTACTGCTTTTGATTTTAATTATTGTGGTTCTTGATTGTATTGTTTTTCAAGTATTTCGTGATAGTTTTAGCAGATTATGTACTTGACTGATTCATCCCCAGTTTGTAATATTTTGTTAGCAATGAAAATAAGTGGTGATTTGGACAATTGGTAGCGCAAAGAAAAAGGTTCTTACAGCTACCTACCTATCTAAATTAGTCAAGAAACGAAAACAAACAGTGGGCAGATGTAATGCAAACTGATGTAACCTGTCAGACTAACAAATTGCTGTCCATGTTAGACAGAAATTGACTATTATATGTATAACATAGTTGTGGTTATATATATATGTGTCTGTTCTTACATGTTCAAACTAAACTTGATAATTAAGCTGGATGAAGCATTAAAAATACAATGAAAGAGAAGTGAGAAGAAAAGAGTGCAAACCTTGCCATTCTTATCTCCAAGAACAATATGCAGCACAAAGAAAGACATCCAAATCATGAGCAGGACCACCAAATCCTTCCATGGGGGCGGGGACGGGGACGGGGGCGGGGGCGGGGGCGGGGACGGGGACGGGGTCTCATGATTCATTGCCTCCCCCCCTCTCCGGCCCGTTTCCATTAAAAGTGGTTCCCGATGGCCATGATCAGAGTCTGTTTCAGATCTCTCCTTGTCTATTTCAGATCTCCAGATCTTGCACCCAGATTGCAGAGTCTTACCAGTGCTCATCGCAAGAACCACAGCAAACAGTGAAGTAATGAGCCACTCCGGAAACATGTAGTTGCACAAAACCCCTATGCTTACGCCTAGAAGCATGCACGGCTGAGACAGAAGGGTGATTTCGTAATTTACCAGGGATTTATCCAAGAAACAAATAGCGTATATTACATTTGAAATAGCACCGGCCGAGACCATGAAAGAGTTGAACGCTGTGGCTGTTTTCAGACTAAGTCCCGCGACTATGGTTAGAATCGGTAGAAAGAGAGACCCACCACCGACCCCACAGGCAGTTGAAACAGCGGAGGCAATGAAACAGAGGATCCATGCTGTGGCGGTACTTTCAAAGTTTGGTGTGTGTTCTGTTTTTGTGAGGATATGTATCTGGTGGCTTCTCCATTGAGACAATTTGTGTAGAATGCTAATATTGTTTTCTAGGCCATGGGGCATGGGGAGATGATGGTTGTGAAGTGGAGAGGGAGAAGATAGTCAAGTGGGTTAGAGAGAGAAAGAGAAATTGCAAAACAAAAGGTATGGAGGATTTCATTGGGACGGGCAAGAGCTGGATGTAAAAAAGGAAAGCAATGTTCTTTTCTTTTCTTTTCTTTTCTTTAGAAGGAATAATTAATGTGGAAGATAGTCATGTGCATTTTAATAGTTTCGAATGATGCCAAATTGCCAATGCCATGATATCATATATGTATACTAGCATCCATATGACTTTGATTATCGGATCTTCTATGACCATACTAGCATCCATAACTTATCATCTTGTAAAGGATAGTTCATGAAGATTTAATTTCCAGTTGTAACCTCAACATCCAACTCTCACAGATTTTGGGAACACAAATCGCAGTTCATGTCACACCTCCAATTCTCATCAAAATTTGTCCCCCCGTGCTGTTTGCTGTTATCCTATCCGATATTCCGATCCTATCTGTGTTCACTTACTGTACTGGCTGGCTTTTTAAAAAAAAAAAATACTTTACCGCGTCAATAAATCATCAACCATTAGCAAAGGAAGGTGGGGGTTAATTTCAATTAAAGAGAATCAACGGTGTTATATTTATGTTTCTTGTTAGCAATTTACAAAGTATTTACATCGATCTAAGAAGGGTAGCCTTCAGATTTCTGTATTTTGGATCGCAGGTCGTTCTACCCTGAAACTAATAATAATAGGAATGACTCGATAATTCTCACGATGGTCAAATTTTCAATGTGCTGGATACACACTTGGAAGAACTCCCTGAATACTTGTCTTCCTCAGAATGAATGCAGCATTTTTACCAATACATGATAAACAAATCACACTTAATTAACACCAACACTACTACTAATATACAAATTGAAATTACAGACACTCGTATTGTATATTAGCAATTTCCTACACATCCAATGTTTATTTACACATTCTTCTACATAGAATCAATCCCCTAATTCAACCATGCCTATTTTCACATCTTCGACCAATGCTCTCTCCTTTTCTTTTTCCCTTCAATTTTTTCTTATTTTCTATACTATACGCATACAAACAAACTAGGGCCCAAATGCATTCAAAGAATTTGTTCACTACTCACACAAACACCAAAGAGCATTTCAAACTTCTTTTTTCTTCAAAGCTAGTCATCTGTTACTCAGCAACATAAAAACAAGGAGATAAATTAGAACAAGGGGATAGATAACAAGCTGTCAAAAGTTTACATTACCATCCATCCATAAGAAATGAACCATCAAATTTGGTCTCAGAAAAATAAAGCAAATACATGCATACATCCCCACAAACTACCATACTGATACAAATTGGTGCCAACCTAGTTATAACTTGTAACACAATAAGTTGGCAAATGCAAACCCAACCACAAATCACAACACCCCCCCAATAAACACCACCAATTCTCAGTTAGTTTATGGAGTATTTTGGAAAAAAAGAAGAAAAAGAAGAAGAAGATATCTTTCAATTTACAGTTTACCATACCTAGAAAACCAAGTTCTTATAACAAGTCGGGGATAACTAGGTCACTGGCTTCAGCAGCACCATTATTTACAAGCTGAAGCCGGGCCTCTGGCATGGTGTCCCTACTGTTATTGCTCAATAAACCAGTCTGGGACCCACCATTTCTGTTATTTACACTGTTGCTTCCATTCTCAGAGTAGGTGCAATCAATTGAACTGCAACTGCTACGTCGAGAAAGCCCACCTCCACCTTCCTCTGACATCGTCGACTTCTGCCTGACCAGTGGGCCATGTGTGTTTACTCTAAGATTTAAGCAACATATTGTAAGAAAACTACATTTCAGACACACTAATTTTTGTTAACTACAGATTGTAATAGAAGGTACCTTGAGTGGTGAAACCGAATCATCTGAAGAGAGTCAAAGACAGGTATCAGGTCCCTTGACCGGGCCTCAATGGTTCGGGTCGGGACTCGTTCTATCTCTGTCTCCCCTTCATCAGCAGCTTCTAATTCTCTCTCCGACATCACTTGAAAGAATATCTGCCAACACCCTAACCATAGTAAGATGTTGTTCACCTCAATTCTTCAATTTTTTTATAAGGAAAGACTGTTCAATGCACCTACTTAATCTAAATTACACTATTTTCAGGTAACGTTAACTTGGTTGAGAGAGAGGTTAAAGACAAATCTTTATCCATGTCAACATGGTATCACACTGCTCTGGTAAAAACTTGACGAAGGGCTTAGTCAAAATAACAAAAACATTTTACAGAACAAAATATATAAACTATTAACCACAAGGAGAGAGGCCTAAGTACCAATTTCCTAATATCAACCAACAATGGTACTCAACAAAGTGCTAGCCTTCTAAGTTTATCCCTGCATGTTTGCTTATAAGTATCTTAGAGTTTGTGAGTTTATGTGTGCATGTGAATTTAGAGAACAGAGAGAGATATATACCCCAGATCTAGCCCAAAGAGGAACCTCAACAATATGAGTCTGAAGCTCAACCTCAGAAATGTGGTACAAATTGCGTGACTCCTCATTTCCAAACTTCCCAGACCCATTACTCTTCGCTGACCCATTATACATGTTATTCCCATTCCCTCCCTTCTCTTGTTCCCCATAAATGTCAAATATCTCACCGTGATCCTGCCGATTTTTCCTGTGACAGACATCCCATTTCTGCAATGCCTCCACAACAAACCGGTTCTCAGACCCATTTTCATTATAGTCTGCAGTACGGTGCAGAAAATACTGAATTATGCTCCCTGATGGAGAGAATACAAGAAGGTAATCCTTCGCAGTAGAAGAAGTTGTGTTCTTGTAAAATGCTGAAGCAACAGCGCCTGTGATCGAGTTTGTGGGCCCACCTGTGGCAAGAGAAACCGCACCCTTCAACCCGTTTAAGCCATTCGATCCATTTCGGATTCGACTGACAACAGAGAGGACAACAGGCGGGCCAGGAGAGGAGAGGGACTTCCGGTGGAGGCTGGGAGAGGCGGACAGGTGGGGCCCACGGAATGGTGCAGCAGTGGAAATGTTATCTATAATAAGGCTATTGCTGTCTTGGTTGGGGTCATTTAGATAGGAGGTTGAGCAGAAAGGGGAGATGGCAAATAAATGTGACGTACCACGGGAGCTGCTTATCATTATCCACTCACTGTCATCACTAAAACTTATGTCCTTTATCACCTGAAAGTGACATTTAATGCATCATAAATTTTAGATGCTACAAGTCAAAAAGAAAACAATAATGGTTTAGTCACTTGCTAATGGTTCTGTATTTCAATTTTTGAAAATTGGCCACGCAGTTTTAGTATTATTTGAAAAGAACACCAAACATTACATGATACACAAAATAAATTGAAGTAATCAAACATCGAAAATCCTTCTATGATCAAAATGTTAGTAGACATACTGGTTTGTTTTGGCCAGTCTTAATAAGGCCACTTAATTGAAATCATAGGAAATTTCCAAAGTCAATTTGGTCAATTCTAACAATTAAAATAACCACAAGAAGTAGACTAGGACCCAAACATCAAAATATTAGTTACAATTATAGAAACCATTCCATTTTTGTAGTTTGACAGGTATTATCTATAACAACTCTATGTAATAATATACTACTTACGGCATTAGTGATGCCACGCTGAAGTCGGTAGAGATGGAAGTACGTTCCACATGCATCAGACTCTGAGTTAGGTGCAGGTGGCATTATTCGAAACACATTAATATTTCGTCCATGAATTGAAGCTGTCACCAGAAGGGTCCCACTTGGATCGAAGCATAGTGCTGAAATTGGGCTTGTGTGGGCCCGAAACTGCACTATGACTTGCTTGGACACTATATCCCTCACTATCACCTGCAAATATATAGATTCTATTATATTGAAAAATAAGAAACACTCTTGTAAGGATTCATGGAATTTGCACTAAAATATTCATATCAAAAGTCTAGGTCTCCCCGCAAAATAGAGTTTTTGAATTATATTTCACAGTTTCTAACATGTAGGTTACATCCAATGAAATCTGCATCTGCTAAAAGTTTTCAGCGCTCCTTATTAAGGCAAATATATGGTACAATCTATATGACCAATACTTGGTGGTTTTTATTAATCGGAAGAATAATTATTAGAAAGAGTTCCTATATCATGTACCATTCCAGCATTGTCATTATCTGCATGAATCCCAGCAGCATGACTGTTAGCTCTCGGTAAGGAGTTTCCATTCATGCCATTTGAAACTTTACCATTTCTAGGTAAATACTCTGATAGCTTCTTATACCCCATATCGCCAAGTATCACAATCCCAGCAGCCAGCTGTCGACTAGATTCCTTTGCATAGTGTGCGACCAGACTCCCATTCGGCGCTGAACCTGAACCTATAGCACCGCTGACAACAGTGGCACAGCTTGGAGGGTTAAGAATCTGAGGGCTGACCCGGCCTGCATCGGAAAGTGTAACAGGGCTACCAGTGTATGCTATCCACCTGGGGCCCACTGCAAGTGGGCCATATCCAATCCCACCAGGTCCAGGTAGTGTAGAGGAGATGGGGAATGTAAGGATGGTGTATTCTCTCTCAAGAGTTACTGCATTAAAGCAGTGTATCTGTGTAGCCTGTGAGGCGGCAACGACACGAGGACTAGATCGGACAGAATAGACAGGGGATCTGAACTTCAACTCATGCACGTAGTCGTGCAATTTGAAAGAATAGAAGCGCACGAGAGTGGGAAAAAAGGCATCTTCAGTTGCAGAATCTTGATTGACATCTTCATGAGATGTAGCACCAGCACCAGCACCAGCACCAGCACAGGCAACTATTAAGAGAGGACGAGCATGAGCAAAGGGGTCTGGGATTTGGTTTGATGTATTAGGAATAGGATTCTTTTGGAGTTGGAGGAAGGAGACGGGTCCATCACGACGGGATGCCAGCTGGCGCACTTCACCGGACTGGTGAACATCCCATACCTGAAAACCTGACTGGTAGGCCAGCAGCAGAACTTGAACTTGCCGGTGCTGCTGAGAGCGAGAATTTGGGTTTGAGTTTGAGTTTGAGTTCGAGTTTGAGTTTGAGTCGAGCTCTAATATGTCGAATCCAGCCCAAGTCACCTGAAAATTAAAATTAAAATTGTGTATTGACAGAGAGAAACATCAGACATACATGATACATAACAAATAAATTAATAATGTATTGGTTCTATCTCTACATGTACACAAAAGCATGCATGCATAATTAAGGATAATGAATTAAGGAGATGGAGCAGCTAATAATGTATGTATGTACCTGATCCCGTGATGTAGCATCGTCGGGTGCAGTAGCATTAGCGATGGAAGACACGAGAGAAGCACCCGCGGAGCGAATGGTAGAAGCGGCCGTGGATGCGCCGGAGGAGACGAACCTCATATAAGTCGAGAGGGAGCGAGCCGACAGGAGCCCTCCGTTTCTCCCTCTCGCCTCATCGTTTCTCATCCCAAATCTCGCTTTCCTTTGTTTTGCTTCTTCTCTTCTCCTCTCTTCTAATAATCCACAAAACAAATTGATTGATTGTTAAGCTTCCTCTTCCTCTTTCTCCCTAATTAGTAGACATGATCGATTGATTGATTGATTGCTCTTGCTTTTGCTCTTGCTCTCAAAATTAAATTAACCAGGGAAAGGGAAGGGAAGGGAAGGGACGAGACGTGACGCACGCAACACCCGTTAATTTTAGTTTCAATGTTAACTGCTCAAGGATCAAGGATCAAGGATCAAGGATCAAGGATGAAGATGAAGGATCGGACCAAAAATAAAACAAAATGAAATCTCTTCGCCTAAAAATAAATGAATTCCAAAAAGGGAACAAGTAAAAGGGGATCGATCTATTCGAGTTGCTTAATTTTTGCTTGATTTCTCTCCTCTCCTCTCTTCTTTCCCTTCTTTGCCAAGTAAAGTAACGTAACGTAAATTACGTAATGTAATTGTATAATCGAAGGAGAGAGATAATCCAAGGGGCAAGAAAGGAAAGGAAAGGAAAGGAAAGACAAGGAAGGAAGGATCATTGGATCATTGGATTGGGTGGACCAAGTCTGGGATTGAAATTAGGGGTGGGGTGGGATCCACATGTCGGCGAGGATGTTTCACTGGACGGGGTGCATTTGAATCATTTCAGTCAACAGATAGATATAGATAATAGATAGATAGATGTGTAGATGTAATGAGAAGTGCAAAACACAGCTACTAAACCAGGTTCAGATCTGGATTCGCACTGAATCAACGGTGTACTAAACCAGGTTCCCCGAAGATATCTACAATAATGAGATTGTGTGCTTGTGTGATTGTGTGCCGTTTACGTCTGTGTGTGTGATTGTGTGTGATTTTATTTCCCTTCCCTTCCCTTCCCTATCTACCGTACTACCTATGAGTCTATGATCTTGTGACCTTGTCTTAAATGATTTTTTTTTTGCTTGGAAACAAAAATTTAACTCAATTTCCTTTGAAAGTTTGAAACATAATTAATATACAGACCAAGGAATAGAGGTGCAAACGGATCGGATACGGACGGATAATAGCATTATCATATCTGTATTCGCTATTATTTTTCGGATACGAATACGGATTCGGATAGTTTCGGATACGAATACGAATCGGATGATAAATGAATACGGATACGAATCAGATAATAAACATATATGGATGCAAATACGGATATAATTCGAATAATTAAATGGAATGAATACATTATGAAAAATAGTTAACATATCATTATTCAATAATAAAATTATTTTAAATTATATTATAAAATAAATATAATGGAATAATTAAAATGTTGCAATGAGTATTGTCTTTATAATTTATTTTTCTAATATTATAAATAATCGAAACAATCAAATAATTAAATTACTTAGCTATAAAAAAAGAAACATAAATACAATGGACTTGGGCTGACATATTTACCGGATATCTGAAAATTCGAAAGTTTCGGATTCGAATAATTATCTGAATCTGTATCTGTATTCGGTTCAAAATTCAAAACCGTATCTGTATTCGTATCCGATAAAAAATTATCCGTATCCGTATCCAAAAATATCCGAATCCGAATATTCGATATCTGTTAAAATCCGAATTCGGATAATCGGATAAATATCTGATTCGGTTGCACCTAGAGTTCTCAAAATCGTGTATGCGTGTCTGAAAACGTCACGAAACGGCACGGCACGATAAGGACACGACACGGTTAAGACACGGCACGGTACTGTTCACGTGTCGTGTCTTAAGCGTGTCGTGCCTTGGTTTCCTACTGTAGGACACGGCACGGCACAAAACGTTTATGAGGAGAGACACGACACGACACGACACGAAAGCACGGCACGGAACGACACGAGAACACGTCTAGACACGGTACATTTAGACACGACACGACGGCACGACACAACACAGATAGACACGGCACGACACAGATAGACACGGGTAGGCACGAATAGACACGGATAGACACAAAAGTTCAAATTATTTTGAAATATTTTGCATTTATTAATTATTCTATTTTAAACTTTACAAATTTTAAAAAATAAACCTTTAGACACGAGTCACGACATAGTTAAGACACAGTTAAGACACCACATGTTTAGACACGACAAGTTTAGACACGACACGTTTAGAGGCGGTACGTTTAGACACGACACATTTAGACACGACACGTTTAGAGACGGCACGTTTAGACACGACACGTTAAGACACGACACGGTTAGGCACGAAACGGTTAAGACACGACACATTTAGACACGACGTGCCTAAACGTGCCGTGTCTTAATCGTTCCGTTCCGATCCCTTCCAATTTTTGGCACGGCACGAAACGTCATGGTAAAAATAATAAAATACTAATCGTGTCGTGCCGTTCCGTGCCGTGCCAAGCCGTGTTTGGAACGGAACGACACGAATTTAGAACACTAGTTGCACCCCTACCAAGGAAGCCATATATGTTCCTGAATTATGTTATTGAATTTTTTAAGTCTAAATTATAATATTTTACTCGATTACTAGCTTATAATTCTATATTTCGTACCATTGCATAAGTATGTCTTATATAAGTAATAATATAAAGGTTAAATATAACATTATAAGTACGGCTAGACAAATAACTCACAACTCCTGACTCGCTCACAACTCGCTCAGATAACAACTCGTATAAACTCGCTCAGAATCAACTCGCTAAAATCTAGTTTAAGATAGTTTTCGAATTGACAATTAGAATATAGATACTATCATAATACTCTCTTGTTTAGGTAGCTGGAGGAGAAGGTAATTAGATTCTTTGTTGTGCTTAATTTGATGCTTCGAAGTTTGTGGGGAGGGGGGTGTTGGTTCGTCTCTCCATTATTTATATAGGCTGGACACTTCTTAGAATCTTGAAACCTCGAAAATTGACTATAGCGTTATAGAGAACCTATAACGCCTTCTGAGATCCGTTATAACGAGTTGTGCAGTTGTCTTGTGGGTCATTTTCAACAGGAACCCGTTATAATGCCATAGGAACCCATTATAACGGGTTGGAATTTGTTGTAACGCATTGGGCAAGCGTTACTGTAACGTTGTGCTCGGCCAAATCCCAGCTTGATGCTTGCCTCTCCCCTCCTGACCTGTTGTGACGGGTTGGGCACCCGTTATGACAGGTTGCTGATCCATTGTGACAGGTTATGAAGCGTTATGGTAACGTTGTGCTCTGTTTGAGCAATGTGAAGCCAACCCTTGATGTCTTGAGCATGTTTTGACTTGTCTAGAGCATTGCTTGAGCATGTGCAACATCAATTTGTACCTGTTTCAACCTGCAACTTCGCCAAAGCTCATGTGCAAGGTTAGTGGTGTTGAGCGATGGTGATTCTCGAAGAGGAGAGGGCTCGCTAGCAGCGGAGATGAAGGCACAGACAAGAGTGTAACTCAAAGAACCCTTGCAAGAAGAGAGAGAAGAGGGGAGATTGGGGGTGAGCGAGAGGATAAAGAGTGGCAGCCAAAAGTAGAATTGAAATTCTAAATCTATTAGAGAGACGAGAGAAGATGAGAGGAAGAATTTCAAATCGAAAAATTAATTTTGGGCAGCGATGCGGATTGGGGAGCGACTCATCACAACCTTTAATCGCTGGGACATTTCATTCTAACCATACGATTATAGGGGTGTTTTTGGCAAAACGAAAAGGTCAGATCATTTTTTGTCTTAAAAATAGACACATTCATTGCTTAGGTGCTTTATAAGATAGTATAGATTATTTTGTTCTTTTATTTGCTAAATGAGAACATATTACCAGTTTACTATATATTGGTTGTTGAAGCATGCATCATATAACACAATTTCCTACCAAACTTGTAGCGTAGTCAAACTTGAGACACTCAAGGAGCAGCTCTTCAAGAAGCATATCGTCAGAATTGTTATTGCGTGGACTTATACCATTGAGTTTCAAAAATGAGGCTTAGAACATGCACATTTTTTAATACTTATGGCAGCAGGTACAAATATGTTCATTTCATACCTTATCTGGAAATTGTTTTTATTTCGTAAAATATAAGAATTATAGTCTCAGCTCAACATTATATTTGGCTCTCAGTTTGTACAGACAATTGTCAGGTTCAGTGCCACCTTTTACCATCCCTTACATTAAAAAAAGTATTGTTTTGTAATCAGTTTGGTAAATCTAATGGCAAGAAAACGCAATGATTCACATCATGTTCAATGAGATTTTTTTAAACAAAAAATAGATTTGGAAAACAATAATTATATGTCATTGTTTTCATTATTAGAAGGATCAGTGTACATATTAATTCAAAATGGTTGACAAGATTTTTCAATGAGATCTTTGCCATTTCAATTATAGAAACAATGTAAATTGTCATTTGATTGAATCGTGAGTGAATGAATGCCTCTGCAGCACTTCAAATTTGTATAGGATGCATTAATTACTGGCCCATCATCTAATGTCTCCTGATTCTCATACATTATTTTCTAAAGATAATCCTGATACCATACATCCTACTCACAAACCCTCTTAAATTAAAAATATCAACTCAATTCTTACTCGAATATACATGCCACTCTAAAAAGGTTTCAATCTTGGTGTTTATGATTGTTGGTTGTATTGCTCTTCTGAAAATTACTCGTGAAATTAAAATGCATACAGGCCATAATTTTTGCTTATTGATTTATATGTGTTTGTTACTATTTACTCTTTCAGCTTAATTGTGCTATAAAACTTACGTCTTAATTAATTAAAGTCATTTGATGATTTCCATATTTCAAATATTTTGTGCTCTTTTTTATCCTTCTGCACAATTAATCTAAAGAAAATATTTGTTGTGGTCCATTTGATCTCAAACATGCATATATAGATATAATTTTTGTAATTCTTCACTTTTGTAATATCTGAAACAATTAATCTTTTTGCAAAATTAGACTTTTTTATGTGATCAAAGAAGGTTCTTTGTCAATCAAATTTTGTATTTTTCTTTTATTTTATTCGAGCCAAATTTATTATCAAAATAATGCATTGTCCAGTATCTCTCAATTGGTAATATATATACATAGTACAGTATACTTTATAGTTTGAAATAGTTAAATTTTCATTTTAATTGTACAATGTGTCTAGTATTATATGAGTCCAATAAAATTTATTAGACAATAGTTTGATCAAATATATTGTAAACTTATAATTAAATTCAGAAAAAAGAAGAGTGTAAAGCATGTTTCAATATTTCCTCATTTTATTAATTTCATGATTTTAACGTCAAAATCAAATATAAAAAACATACATTTGTACAAATTACTAACTCTTGATTTGATTTTATATTAAACTGTTGGTATATATTATAGGTTAGTAGATTTTTATAAATCTTTCATTTTAAAATAGTAAAATTTATCTGGAAAATGAGCCTCTCACCTTTTTTAATTAAAAATGGATGAACTGTTCAAATCATAAATAAAGTTAAAAAGAAAACAATAATCATTCATTTAAACTCATCTTTTACCGTCTCTTTTTACTCTCTCACAACTTTCCATTTTTCTCCGGCTAAGATGTGATTCCAACTAAGATTGGAAACATTAATATGGTAACAATTAATTTTCCATTAAAACATTAATACTTGTCAAATATAACTTGTTATATGAAAATGACATTATTGTCCTTGTAGAATCAAGAGTTTGATTGAAGATGTACAATAATATTGAATGTACCAAAATTATTGTCCTTTTAGAACTGTAGGAACATACAAATTTGGAAGTAGGTGCGTAAGTACAATCATTTGAATTATTCACACTAAATTCGTTGAACAACAAAAAAGGTAAATATTCACACGTGGTTCACCAATTTTGGCAGGGCAGAACTATAACATTAAGTAGGGGATCGATTTGCAAGTATTGTCTAATTTTAATGTTATCAAGATGTCAAAATTCAATCCTTACCAAATATACAAATTTGTAATAAAAATTCCAATTTTAATCAAAATGTTAACTAAAATGAAAATGGTACTGGATCTTGCATCTGTCTAAATTGATGCAAATAAAATATTGGTGTAATGATGAATCAGATGCAATTGCGTATTTGCCGCTAGGGTATTTGCGTCAATGTCGTTGCATCTATTTCCTAATGCTAAAGCCTTGGGTCAGGCGTCATGCGTCTTGCGCCATGCATCATGCGTCATGTGTCATGCGTCATGCGCATGCGTCAAGCGTCATGTAGCTTGAGTCATGCGTCATGCATCGTGCATCTTGCAGCTAGCGTCATGCGTCTTGCGTCATGTGTCATTCTTCTTGCGTGCGCTGACTGCCCGCTCCCTACACCTCGCTCTCCGCATCCTTCTACACGCTTCACGCTCCCCGCTGCATCCCGCTCCATGCTATCTTAGGTTCACGTTCAACGATATTTTTCTATATATTTTTTAAAATTTCTTTAAATTATGTTTTCGTCTTGCGTCATGCGTGAGGCATCAAGCGTCGTGCGTTGTGCGTCATGTAGCTTATGTCATGCGTCAAGCATCGTAGGTCTTGTAGCTAGCGTCATGCGTCATGCGTCATGTGTCTTGCGTGCGCTGACTGCCCGCTCCACGCACGTCGCTCCCCGCATCCCGCTACACGCTCCACACTCCCCGCTGCATCCCGCTCCACGCTATCTTAGGTTTACGTTCAATGATATTTTTTACAATTTTTCTTAAAAAAATGCTTAAATAAATTTTGCTTTCGTCTACATTATTTTCTCTCATTGCTATGCACGAGTACGATTACTAGTGATGCAAAAAGTACGAGAACGATATAATCACCCACTAATAACTAAATAAGACACCCACTAATAACTAAATAAGTCGATAATGATCATGGTCTACGACACAACACTAACAAAAATAATATTTTTTTATGAGACAATGATGACGACGACGACGACAAGAGTTAGGCTCAAATGCTTTACAATGCAAACATTATTTTGTATTGTGCATCAATATCTCGAGTTTCAAAATTTAAATGGTAGATTCAAATTATTGAACATCATCTTCATATTGAAATCTGGTTGGTTACTGGATAATTACATTCATTTTAGAATTTCTTGCTACATTTTTTAAAAAGTGCAAAATTTGTTAACCTAACAGATAATTTTTATTTGAAAATTGAAACTAAGAGATATGCATACAAAACATAGAGTGAGATGTACTTGTAAAACATTTAAGGACAATTCATAATAATAAAATAGAGGCTATTATATTATGGCTAAATTTGCTATTAAATATTGAGAATTATTTAAATTATCATTTTTAGGCAAATCTGACTTTTCTTGAATATAAATAGGGAACTATGTAATTTTGAAAACAAAATGAAGTTGTATATGAAATTTAATTTTGTAAAATAGATTGATTGTGACTTGTGAGAATGAAATAGAAAATTTGTTTTAGGAAGAAGTTAATTGTGTAATATTGATATCCAAGGAAAAATAAACCCGCCGCCCCAGCGATGATGCTCCGTCTACCGTCTGTTTCTCTTTCTTGCTTTCTCTCTCCGTCTAATTTTTGTCTTTGAGACTCCGATTACGATTACGATTTTGTGGGAATTGAATTGAATTGATTCGATTCCAGTCTTGGAGAGCATATGGATCTGGATCTGGATCCCGAGGCAAGAGCTGGAGATGCGCAGTCGCAAGAGGAGCAGGAGTTGGTCGCGAAATTAAAAGCACAAGGGGTGGTGCATCTCCAGTGCCAATCCTCCGACGTCTACCTCGTCGGCACCGCCCACGTGTCCCAGGTCAGTCTGCTCTCTCTCTCTCTCTGGTACTGGTATACTGGTAAATAGGAGAACGAATGAATTGAGGGATTGAAATTACAATACAATTAATTGCTACTGATACTGATACTGGCATACTTACTGGTAAATAGGAGTCATGTGAGGAGGTCAGGGCTGTGATCCGTTCCCTGAAACCCGAGGCCGTCTTCTTGGAGTTGTGTCAGAGCAGGCTCGACATTTTGACCCCTCAACACTTCAAGGTTCCAACCACTGCCGAGATGTTTCACATGTGGAAGAACGAAAAGGCCAACCCTTTTGGCATTCTCTACAGTTGCTTTCTTGCCAAGGTACAGGGTACTTGGCTTCACTTGCTTACTTTCTCTTCTCTTCTCCTCTCTTCACCTTTTTATTTATAATCAGCTATTCTAATGTTAAAGGTGGCAAGCCAACTGGACGTACTTCCTGGTGCTGAATTTAGGGTTGCGTATGAGGAGGCCATGACTTACGGGGCTCATGTTATTCTTGGCGACCGTCCTGTTCAGGTATTAAAACTTAGTACTATGCTTCTATCACTATGAGTTTGTCAATCACCAGCAGAGCATAGCATGTTTTTATACTTATACTTAGTACTATGCATCTAACTATCAGCATCAATATATAGATAACGCTGAGGAGAACATGGGACGCAATGAGTATGTGGCATAAGATCAAGTTTTTGTATCATATTATTTTTCAAAGTGTTTTCTTACCGAGTCCTGATGAGATTGCCAAAATGGTACGTATCCCCTTACCCTACCCTGCATTTTATGCTCTCCTTCATCTTTATCCCTTCCTTCCCTTTATGTTATTTCTTTGTAATTTTTATTTGTTGCAAAATGCAAAATGCAACATGCAACATGCAACATGAATGAAGTTGAAAGAAATGGAAGATGAGGATGCACTAACTGTTCTGGTGCAAGAGATGAGCAAGGCTTTTCCCTCTCTTATGGAGACTCTTATCGTCGAGCGTGACAAGTCTGTTTTCTTTTTCTCACTCCTGTTTCCAGTATTATCTATTTGTATTTGTATTTTGTATTTGTTTGTTGTTCTCATTTGTTTGTTTTTGTTGTTTTAAATTAAGGTATATGTCACAGACACTATGGAAAGTGGCAAGAGAGCATTGTTCAGTTGTTGGTGTGGTTGGAAAGGGGCATTTGTCTGGAATTAAAAAGTACTGGATGCAGCCAGTAGAGGTGATGGTGATTTCTAATCTATGATTAACATCATAACATGATAACATCCATCCGTTTTTTATTTTAATTAAACTCTAGTTGTTGCTGTTGATGTTTCTGTCACCCTTCTCTCAGTCTCATTCAATGTTTAATAGTAGGGTAATGTATTTGCAGGTACCGAGTTTGATGCAAGTACCGGCAGCAAAGAAGGAGAAGGGTGTGTTTAAGATTCTTGCTGTAACAGTAACAGGTGTAGTGCTCGCTTCTGGCATTTTTCTGTGGTCCAAAAAATAAAAGAAAGCAGTGGTTACCTTGACTTGAGCAAAGAAGGTCCAACCTTGTAGCAAAATGTAATTTAGTTGTGATGTCTTTCATTAAATTGGAATTTCATTCACTCGTTCTTTCTTTAATTGAAAGTTGTGACTGAGCGTTAAGAAAATTATCAATGAGTGGATGGATTGCATTTTGGTTGGGACTCGATGAAATTCCATATATGCATGCAAATATGCAAATATATATGTATATTCAATAGAGGGAGAAGAGGATTTATTGACGAAACTGAGAGGGGAATTAGGGAAATTAACGACGTAGCTCCTGAGTTTTCATCTTCTACGAGCAATTATTTGCTTAATTAAAACGTAAGCAATATAACACATATCGGGTAAAAAGGTCATCTAGCTAAGGATTGTCGAAATTCAGTGATCTGTTTTGTGTGTGGGGGCACTAGTCACAGATCGTGGCAGTGCAGATCAAAGCAATCGCGAGAGGTCGATCATGCTAAACCTAAGGTAGATCGAGTGACAGATCCAAATCCAAACAAAAACCCTGATAACACTCTGAATCGGGATCTGCAAGTAAAGATGGAGCTCAGCGATAGGAGTATAATGATCTTCGAAAATTCAGAGGATACAAAGCTGATTGAAGACGGCTTCAAGAAGCGCGTGCTGATTCACACCACACGAGATCTGACCAAAGAAAGGGTTGAACGCAGTTTGAGACGCATAGCTCCGAATTTCCCATGAAGATTTCAGAAGTAGAAGATTATTTTACATAGCCGGTTTTATGCTCGGAACAAAGGAGGATAATTTTTTTTTGTTCATGTCGAATCTTTAATATTTTAAATGAATAAGATGTTTTTTCTTTTTTTTTGAAGTTTATAATTTATTTTTTATATTTTGAATCTTTCCTTTTATTTTTAAAAATTATTTGAATTATAAAATAAACTTAACAAAAGCAGTGACTTACCGTGTTCAAGAAATCCAATTTGGCATTTATTTTCGATTTTTGTATTTTTTTGCATTATACTTTGATTTTTTTGAATTTTTGAAAATTTTCGAAATTAAAAAAATCCGACGAACCGAACTACCTGATCAGAACCCGCATTAAACCCGCCGGTCCGCCGTTCCATAAGTCTAAAACTAATTGCGGTGGCCTACCAAATTTAAACTCACGAAAACCCGATCCGACCAATCAATTAGATTGGACGGGTTTGAACCGATCCGCACCGACATATTGTCAAATCCCTAGCTTCATCGCGCAATGATTGCAATTAATATGTTACAGGCAGGCAGGCAGGCAGGCATACATACATACATACATACATTAATTTCTGAAAAAGTTAAGGAAACCGTTAATTAATTTATTATATATGCACGTCTTTTGTCTTCCAAGTTCCAAGTTGTGTGTATCGAGTTTGACGCCTTGCGAGTTGCGCCTCGCGTGCAAGTAAATGTAAAGCGCAAAATGCGACGCACATTTTTTTAATATATATATATCATCTTAATTTGTTGATTATATAAAAATTTATAAAGGTCACATTTCACGAGGCTTATCTTGCATGCAATACGAGTTCATATCTTACAGGCCATACATACATATATATTCAACGCAACTTAATTCCTTAATTCATTTACAACATTTACAGTTATCTCCTTGCTAGTTGAAGTATATAAATTATAAATATTAACAGTTTAGACTGGTTAATTGACGACAGTATCCTAAATTATAAACGCATGCAGTTCACACACACACATATATATATATATATATATATGATCATGAAACCAACTTGATGGTCCAAATGGAAACGCGCGAAGGTTTCAACTAGCTAGAAGAATAATCAATTAATTAATACGCATGCATGGTTACAATTAATACACTTACAATTACAATTTCTCAGCAAGTAATAATTACTTGTAACATCATAAATATATATCATGAAGGAGAATTAATTAATTAATTAATTAATTCGAGCACAATTCTTTCTGATTTCTCCGTTATAATATTGTCCTTCCAGCACCTTATGCCTTCCCATTTTGACCATAGAAACCCCAAAATCGTGGAAGAACCCTGTGCTGGTGCTGTTGGTGAGGTGAGCGAATACGTAGGCTTTGGTGACCTGGCTTCTCAAGAGAGCCTCGTCGGAGTGAAAGAGCGCTCTCTTCGCCACCACCAGGTTGTAATACGTGGTGTCGAAGGTGGTCGAGCTGCCCGGCACCATTTGGAGAACGGTGGTGTTGTCGGTGGGGGAGCATTGCTTCTTCAGCTTGTCGGCGTACGCTCTGTTGAGACTGGGATCCATGTCGCCTTTGCCGGTGTAGTTATAGAGGCGCCTCGCGAACGAGTTGCAGTGCGAGTTGCCGATGGAGTGAGCGGCGGAGAGAACGGCGAGGTCCTTCATGTTGAGACCCTTCGAAGCGAAGGATTTTTTGAGCTGATAGATCCCCCAAAAGGAGGACGGCAGGTTTTTGAGAGCTTCGGATGCCAGTGACACTCGGCCGTCTCGCCGCCCTGTCTCGACTTGGTACATGTTGTAGTCCTTGGACCAACGTCCGCTCCTTACTACGGATGTAGCCTGACATACATATATATTAATTAATGATCGAATCAATTAATCAGTCAATCAATCAAAGTTATATATATATGGTTATGGTTATGGTTATGGTTATGGATGCATCATGCATGCATGTATATATATATATGTATGAATTACCAAAGAGACTGCATCTCGTGCAGCCAGTGCTAGAATGTCGGCACAGGAGACGACTCCGGGGCACTTGGCTTCTAACTCTGCTTTCGCCGCGTCAATCACGCCAAACCCATCCAGGCTCAAGTTCGGCTTCGCATCTTTCTCTGCCACATTCGTCATGGTCGAATTTACCAACACCGATCCATCACAACCCTAGTCAGTTAGATTCAATTCACTTCAATTAATGGAGATCCACATTAATTAAATTAATCAAGTCAAAAGAGTTTTAATTAATCAAGTACTTAATTACGTAGGTACCTCAACGAAGCAATCATGAAAATGCAAGCGGAGTAAAGGGGCGGTGACCGTCGCATCGTTCTTGTAGGCATTCAGAACAGTTGTACGAACGATGCGTTCTACATCGGGACATGATTTCTTGTAAAACCCTACTTGTAAAGCATGGCTACATTTGGCAATTGAGAGAATTAGGAAGAAGAAAGCTAGTGCAAGTGCAAGTGATGAGGGAGAGACGGGAGAGGGAACTCTCTTCTTCTCCATCATTAATTTTTGGTGGTGTATAGTATTATTATGGGAACTAGCTTGCTTGCTAGAACTATATATATGGTGTGGCTCGATCGTGCTTCGGTGTGGCTGCCACCTTTTTCTAATTCTAAAATTTGAATTTTTAATCAGTCTAGATCGACATCTTAACTATGCTTACATGTAATGGCATGTGAACTTAGCATTAATCAATGGCGCAATTATCAACCGTAAAAAATATATATGTTTAAAATATGAAGGAATCTTGTTTTGGCATTCAATGCCAAGTGTAAAGTGTTGAGTAGTCATACCACATATCACGTATGCATCATCTGCTTCATTTCTGTATCTGTAATTCTGTAATTCTGTAATTCTGTATGACTGATATGTGCATATATATATATGTCGTATTGTGGAAATGTGGAATGGAATGGACTTCGTCAACAAACAACAAAAAAATATATTGTCAGAAACATACTGGTACTGTAATTAAAACAAACAATTGATTGATTCTGACAACTTAACGTACAAATTAACGTAGACATCTAAGCTTAATTACTACTCTCCTTGTGTCTTATCAACTTAAATGGAACTAGATATATATATTTAGCTTTCTCATCCCAATAATAAATAAATTAAGCAATTATAATTTTGCTTTTAAAAAAAATTTGAGTAAGATCCCAAGATTTCAAATATTTTTTATTTTATAATGTTCTCATAAATTTTCTAAACCCACTACTACCTAACCGGTTTTAACATCCCCATTTAATAGCAGATATACAAGAATTCCGATATTAATTTTTTTTTATATCGAACTACGACACACCGCCGATTAAAAAAAAATCTTTTATAGTAGACAACGACAAAGGTCCGGTATAAAAAAATCTTTTATAGCGGACCACAATAAAGTTCAGTTTTCAAAATAGTCTTTTATAATGGTTTGCTTGGGGACGCCGATATTAAAAGTATATTTAATAGCAGAGTTTTTGGAGGGTCCGATTTTAAGAGGTTTTTAAGAAAATTCAAGGATTGAGCTTTGACTGTTTAATTTGCATCGTCCATTTGAAACAAATCCAATGTTCATTAATCACTCAGATAATACACACGGATTGCTCCCTTCTTTTGCCTCTCCTATCTCTCTATATCCTCTTTAATTTTCATTTCATCTCTCATTTCTCTCTATCTCTCAACAATCAAAATTTTGCTGCTTGAAAAAACTTTTCAAATATATTAGTGGAGATTTGAAGATTTGAAGAAGATTTATTTGAAGAATATTTGAAGAAGATTTAATTGAAGATTTCAAGAAGAGATCTGAAGAAGATTTAATTTTGTTTTTTTCTTCATATTTTTCTAATCTTTGTTGAAATTAATAAATATTCATTCTAATAATCTCAGCTTTACAAAATATGTGAAATTAGATGATTTTTTCATTAAATAAAATAATATCTTAGGTCATTCTGAGAGGAAATTCTAAAAATTTAGGTTATTTTTAAAATAATATTCTAGATCCTTTTTAGAAGAATTCTAAGATTCTAGATCATTTTTAAAAAAATTGAATTCATTTTTCGGCCGGAGACCGGGGATTCGTCCATTTATATTTCTTTTTGGACTAGATTTTAGAATAAAATCATTGAAACAAACAGAATCCAATAAAATTAATGAAAAAACTGTCAATGTAACAGCTGTTATTGGAACAAATGTCATCAATTTTTTTTTCTACCTATTAAACCAGATATCACGTGCAGTCTGCTATAAAGGACTGGTTCTAACGAGAACCTAGAACCAGTTGCTTACTACCAACTGGTTCGAAGATTTAAAAACAAAATTATAGTACTTTGTAGAACCTGATTTTTTTAGATATCTAGTTCGAAATTTTTTAAAACCTTCCTCTTTATAATATTAAACTTGTTATTTAATCAACTTGTCTAAATTATGGGGTTCTAAGTCTCTTTTGTGGTAGTGCTATAAAAGGGTTTAAATCCTATATATAAAATAAACCATTTAAAATCAACGTTTGTCAGAAGGCTGCTGTTATAGATAGTCTTTAATAGCGGAGTTTGTGCAAAGTTCGATATTAATGGTTGACTTTTAATAGCGGATCACACCAACTTTTAACATCACCAGCAACAACACCGTCCTCTGTCCGCTATTAAAGATCAAATTAGTTCGGTATAATAAGTTAATAATCACGTGGGACAAAAATTCATTATTACTTTCAATAAATAAAATTTATATAACTTTAATAAGAGTACATACAAGAAGAAATCATTAACAAAAGGAAGAAATCATATTTATATAAGAAAGATCCACATCTCATCTCATGTTCTTGAACCATAAAAAAACTAAGAGAGCCATGCCTCATTGTCCCCCTCTGCATCTTTATGCGTTTGTAGAAAGTAGAAACCAACAAAAAGGTAAGTTAAGGCTCAATTCAAGGATCATCAACTACTGTTTATCAATTTCATTTTATAAATATGCACATATATAATTCTATTCTTTAATCGCACATAAACAGTAGGCTGTCGTTTATTTGACAAGCGAGCCCCCACATGACGAAGCAGCTTTTGTATTTAAAAACAAATATAATTTCTGCGTCAAATATAAAGAAACCGTGGAAAACACCGAAACGGAAAGAGGGGAAAAATCATGCGTAGAGTTGAATTAAACTGCGTAATGTATGCATGCATGTTAGCATGTAATGTATAGGTCAAAATAAAGCTATATATATAATATAGGTTGCTAAATTAATGGCGAAGAACCGGGCGTGTTATCTTAAATTCCCCAGGAATTAATGACGATTCAATATTTGAATATGATCGATGCGTAGATCGATAGAGGCCTCCGACTCTGATAGCTAGCATGCACCCCGTTTAGCATTCTCAACTTTAATTTCTCTCCATTATCAGACCCAATTTGTTGTAATTTGTAAGTTCCAACGACCACAGAATAGTTTCAGATACAATCTATCTCGAACTACAAATAGGCAAATAGCTACTTTGTTGTACGCACGTACTCTTTATTTACAAACTTCAAATTTCATATCAAATAATGAAAATATATAACAAAAATCGCAATCATTTTCATTTTTAAACGAAACGAATTACGTGGTCCCAACTCCCACGTATATACGCTTCAAAGAACACAACTATCACGAAATGCATCCACTCGCCCTCCCAACGCGTCACAGATTCTGAAGTATCTTTTCGTCCTCTAATTTCATATATTTCACGGCACACTTCATAAATTCTCCAACTCCTCTATGACGATCCATTTGAAAAAATTCCTCATATAAATCATGTGGTAATATATATATGGTTATTTAGAGCTGCATAAAGTTATGGACTGCTTAACCATCCTAAGCAAAGGTGGATCAAGACCGGGGCCAGCCTGGGCCTTGGCACCCCTTAATCCAACAGATCTTTAGAAGTTCTATTTGTATTAAAATCGCACTATCAGAATTTGGGTCTTTTATACCGGCAAAAAAAAGGTTTTAATAGCGGACTAAGGTATGCTATTAAAAAGGGGGCTATAAAATGTTCCAAGGGTCCGCTATTAATTTCCACCTTTAATAGTGGATCATGTGGCATGTCCGCTATTAATTCCCACCTTTAATAGCGGACTCAGAAACAAGTCCGCTATTAATTCTCACTTTTAATAGCGGATCCAGAGATAGGTCCGCTATTAAAAGTTGCAATTAATAGCGGACCTTTCCAAAGGTCCATTATTAAAGGTTTACAAAATTAAAAAATAAAACTGACAGCTGTTAGATCATTCAGGATAGCAAAAGCAACATTATGAAAATTTCAAATTTTGTATTTGTTTGTGCATTTTTTTTATATTTGTTTGTGCATTTTTTATGTTTGTTTGTGTATTTAAATTTAAAACAACATTACAAACTTAAATACAATAACAACAATATGAAAATAATGCAATGAAAAATTAACAAAATAAAAAAAATAGATTTCAAATAAAAAAGTTGAAAATTTCAGATTGAGAAAAATTCGTTTTTTTAGCAAAGGTAAAAATGAACATGATAACGAACCTCTTGATTATATACTCATTTTGGATGAACGATATATAATATATATATAGTAGAAACATACGAATTACATGAATCAACAAGACATACAAAAACACAAAAATTCAGATTGAGAAAAAATCGTTTTTTTTAGCAAAGGTAAAAATGAACTTTTGTGTTTGTGTATTGAGAAGTTGAGAGATGAAGAGAAAATTTTGAGAGATAATGAAGAATGGTATATATATATAAGAGAGAGATGAATGAAATACAGAGAAAAAAATGGGAATCCGTAGGATTTTTCTGGGTGATTTTTGAGCGTCGGATTGATTAGAACGGACGCTCCAGATTGTAAAGACAGTGAGTAATCCATTCGAAAGTTTTAATAGCTGACCCAGAGACATGTCGCTATTAAATCTTAACTTTTAATAGCGGACTCATGACCAGTCCGCTATTAAAAGTCACCTTCTAAAGTCCGCTATTAAAGATTTTTAAACCGAATTTCATGCACTGTCGCTATTAAAATGGAGCTATTAAGACTCCTTTCTGTTGCGGTGTCGTGTGCCTTTTTTGTGTAAAAATTGAACTTTCGAGATTCAAAATGTCAAATGGAGAGACGATTATGACAAGTAGGACCATATTTTTACCGGATTTAAAAATAAGTAGAGTGGGCCTCATTGCAGAAATTGACTTCAAAGTGTGACAGTTTATCATTCCTTCTTTCTATAATTGAAAAAGTATTGGGCCAGTATTTTAGCAATGTTAAGAAATCGCTCAAGTTGAACTTCATATATCTTAGTAATTTCAGATTTAAATTATAGCCTACATTGCATTTATTATAATACATCATTCAAAAATATTTTTTATTAAATACAATTTTATTTTTTATTAACTATGTATTATTTTTATTTCCATTCTAATTACAATTAATCTTATCAGGTTTTTTGGTTATTTTTGCATGCATATATTTTCATTTTGTTATATTATTGGATTATAGTAATTAATTGTTTTTTATTATGCTATCAAAAATAGTTCTTTATATTTTATCAATTTTTACTAGATAACTGTTTATTTTATTTGAGCATACTTTTCGTTTAAAAAAAGGAAGCATATATGGACATTTACCAATAATACATGTTCAGATGTGCAATACCATGACAAAATAAAAGATCATGAAGCACATATGGACTTTTTTTTTTTGTTAAATATTTTATTTTTTAGAAAGTAAAAGATCAACGGAATTAGCAATTGTTGAATATTCTTTTATGGACAATGATACAATATCACTGACGCGTGGGTCCCACGCGGACCCCGCACTTTGACTTTAGGAGGCCTTCTTTATTAGAGCATTGACTGAGGCAGTGGTGGGGCACGATATACATTTCCTTCTTTTATTATGCAACTGTATAACATAAAAATAAAATCGATACAACAAAAAAATAGTTAGGGCACCCCCTATGGATCATTTCTGGTTCCGCCACTGATCCTAACCCACTCTTTGAACACTTTGTCTCATTAGTGAACATACGATAATTGCAATCTAGTATTTGTGAAAAATCCGGCAGCATTTCCCCTCAGCTCCCCCAATACGTCGATGCACACTTGCATGTACGCACATATTCATGAGAACAATTGAGGAAATACTGAACCGAATTCTCTGTAAACACCAGATTGCAAATATCATATGTCTACTAATCCTAAATGAGACAAAGTGTTCAAAGAACATTCCCATACAGGGGACTATTCGAAATTAACCCCTATTGGATTAATCTCGAACGAGTGACCTAAATTATTTTTTGTTCCGATATTTTGGTCCTATATGACAATACTCACACACACACACACACACACACACATATATATATAACATATAAGTATATATTATCTATATATGTATTCAATTCAATTATATGCAATGCAAATTTCGTATCTAAATAATATATCATGTATTAATTTGATTTATAAATAGATATTAATAAAAAAATACCTCCAAATACTTGCAATGGAAGATATGATGATGAAGATTAAATCACTGTAATTAATATTACAAAAATGACATATTAATAACCAATTAAATGTGAAAAAATTTATTAACTACTAAAATTTATATATGCAAGAAATTATTTACCTTAATGAAGAAATTAGATACGATGTTCAAATTTAAGAGAGAAGATAGAACATATAACAAGTTTCACAATATTATACAAAATAAAAAAAAACATAAAAGAAATTTAATGGTGTTTGGAGAGTTAGATGGAGGTATTAAATTTTTTGCTATGTCTGTTGCTGTTGGGAGAGATGGCCAGCTGGAATTGGGAGAGAAGAAGGCTTTTAGGTGCGGGAGGTAGAATATTTTCGCGCTAAAACATTTAAAACCAGACTGTGTAGTAACATCGATTTTAAAAACCATTTAAAAGCGAATGTCTTGACTGTCGCTTTTAAATATCCACCTTTTAAAGCAGACTCTGTATAGGACTTCGGTTTTAAAGCCTTTAAAATCGGACGCTCATTGCAGTCCGCTTTTAAAAATGTCTTTTTACACCAGCCTTTCGTCTGAGGTCCGCTTTAAAGGCTATAAAAATGAATTCCCAATTTTAAACCGAACTTGTTGTAAGGTCCGATTTTAAATATTAAGTTCGCTTTTAAAGGCCTGCTTTTAAAGGTCCTTTCTGTGTTAGTGTTCATCCACTGACTTCTAGGCTTTTTTGAGAAGTAACCCATTGTGACGGATCTCTGATGCGTTACTGTAATGCATCCCTCTGGAAATCCTTCACTACTCCAGCTCTTATCCTTTTGAACCCGTTGTGACGGGTGGGGCACCTGTTATGACCAATTTGGCACCCGTTGTGATGAGTTGAGCATGCGTTATGATAACGCATGGCTCTGGAATTGCCCAATTTGCTTGCTCTTGGTGTCTTTGAGTATGTCTTGACTTGTATATGCAAATTTGAGCCTTTGGATCATCATTGTGTACCTGTGTTAACCTGCATCTCATCAAAACCTAATTGTGCAAGGTTAGTACTAATTTTTTATTTTGCAAATTATCAAACAAGAGATGAGTTTAATCCAATAGATAAACTATAATAAATGTGAATGCTATCCCATCAACTTGGAGAAACTCGTTGTGATGGGTAGGAAACCCGTTGTGACGGGTTGGCAAACCATTGTGACGGATATGGAATGTGTTACTGTAATACATGACTCTGCCAATCTGTCAAAGTTCTCTATCTTCTAGCTCTTCTAGGTTGGTAACCTGTTGAGATAGGTTGGCAATCCATTATGACGGGTTGGGAATCCGTTGTGACTCGTTCCCCTTGTGTTACCATAACGCAAGGCTCTGCCAAGCCTCTGTTCTTGTCCAATTTGCTTGCTCTTGATGTCTATATGATTGTCTTGACTTGCACATGCATGTTTGAGCCTTTGCATCGTCAAAGTGTTCCTTTATAAACAAAGTGTTTTCACTATTTGAATTATCCCATAACGCTTGGAGACCTGACTCTATTTATAGGGGCGATAGTGTATCTTGGAAATATGCAAAATTAATTATCAAATATTCAAAAAATATTTGAAATTATACTCTCTAATTCTTTTCCAAATTCTAATATTTACTGCTATAAATATTTCCATGAATTTGGTATAAAGGCTAGAATATCCAATCAGAAAGATAACGGTAAATTTAGGCAACCAAAACTTGCCTTAAAGCTGGTCTCTTGCGGTCAAAATAAATCTCATTGCGGTCGTAATTGACTTGGCAATTCAAGACTCGACAGGTTTTTGCAAGGTCTCTTGCGACCGCAATGGGATCCTTTGCGGCCGCAATCAATCATGCTGGAAATCAGCAGATTTATTGCCAAATCTCTCCTACTATATTGCGGCTGCAAAGGATCTTATTGCGGCCGCAATAGACCTACATTTGTGCTCTTGGGCTTTGATCCAATTTAAGCTGGGTTTAGCTCAAACAATATTTCTGACTTAACACTAACACCTATATATAGTTTAATAGATCATAATCAGTCCATTAATAATTATAATCAATTTACTTTAATTCTATATGCATTCAAGCCCAAAAGCTTAGTGAAATACGTACAATGTATTGAATATCAAATTAATCATATTTACGACGTTTCCAAATATTACTCCTCATAATATTATGTGACAGTACATGACATGTAGTAATCATATAACAAGTAGTCCAAACTTAATTTATTAGAATTAACGTCTTAATTCCAACAATCTCCCACATAGACAAGTGTGGTCCATTTGATTACATATATTTAGACCTGACCAGACCACTTTAAACTTTTTTATCTTTCTTTTCATATTTCTTAAACAATTCGATCCACCAGTTATACCAGTAAGGGACTTAAACAATAATCACCACATTTTATGTGCGGCTTTATTGATATAAATTACATTACCAAATACTCTGGATGACATGAGTTAGACTTTGGTCATATAGTTTCGAAATTACACGAGAGTGTGATTTTACGTGCCTATTTCCAAACAATTTTTTTTTATATATTTATTGTAGTGAGGTTAAATTTTTTTAAAGAAAGAACACAAAAAAATATAATTTTCATATATCATAACTTGTTACAAATTACATAGCATGGAACTTTAAAAAACAAAATCAGACTCTCACATTTTCCCTATACTATCCAATGACCTCGAGCTTTTTCGATCTCTGATATGTGAGCATAGTCTCTTATTTTGTTCAGGTACCTCAGCACTCTCTTGGCTGCTTTCCAGTGCTTCATTACTGGGTTGCTTAAGTATGCCCTAGTGTTTATGTAATGAAGGCTATGTCCGGTCTCGTGCACACCTGGGCATACGTGAGATTGCCTACAAGAGACGCATATGGGATGTTTTTCATGGCAATTTTCTCAGAATCAGTTTTGGGACATTATTCAAGACCGAACTTGTCTCCTTTAGCTACGGGTGTATCACCTGGTTTACAATCTTTCAAGCCATACCTACTCAACATTTTATCGATAATTTCTTTGGGATAGTCTCAGAATACCCTCGATTTTGTCCTTTAGTATTTCTATACCTAGAATAAATGAAGCGTTCCCAAGATCTTTCATCTCAAAGTTCTAAATAGAAAGCTCTTGGTTTGATGCAATATATCTTTATTGTACTTGCGAGTAGTATGTCATCAACGTATAAGACCATAAATGTAAACTTGCTCCTACAAAACTTAAGGTATATGCATTCGTCAACTAAGTTACACTCGAAATCGTGAGCTAACTATGTTGTGAAACTTCAAATACCATTGTCGAGATGCTTGTTAGACTTTGGAACACCGACCACAAAGTTTTTCGATTGCCTCTTGTAGATAGTTTCCTCAATGTCATCATTAAGAAAAGTTGTCTTTACATCCATTTGATTCTTAACGAATCCTTCGATGAAACTGAAGAGAAGGTTTCATTGTAATCAATTCCTTTTTTTTAAACCCTTAGCAACAAGATGTACTTTATATTTTTCAACATTGCCTTTAGAATCCCGTTTGGTTTTGAAAATCAACTTACAACCAACAGTTTTCTTGTCCTTAGGCAATGTAACAATATCTCACACATCATTGTCATTCATTGATTTCATCTTTTCATTCATCGTATCGATTCACTTTTGAGAGTTAGAACTTTCCATTGCTTGATTGATATCTCTTGGGTCATTTTCAAACATGCTTATGTCAAATTCATATTCTTGAATATAAGCTAATCTTTCAGTATATCTGGTTTCTCTAGTGGATCTTCTTATTTGCACTGATTCTATAATTTCTTGAGGGGCAATTTTGTGAACATCATTACCAACTTCCTGATCTCCCACAGGCTCAGGGCCTTTGACATTGTCCATGACGACGTCGTTATTTGGGATAAATTCGGGTCCATTTGTGTTCACATTATCCTACGGAATTTGAGTAGGGAGTGTAGTTTGCCTATTTACATGAGATGCATTTTCAAGATTTATCGGTATTGAAATAGTGACAAAGTTCGAACGAAGGTCCGAAGTGTCATTATCCTTCCTCGTAAATGTCATCTATGGTCATATCTCCCCCCCACAAACTCATTATCCTCGAAAAACTTCGCATTTCCTGACTCGAATATCCTATATTCTGTTGGATTATAGAATTTATACTCTCTAAATTTTTCAGGATATCCAACAAAATAACAACTAAGAGTTCTTTCATCTAGTTTCTTTTCTGTTGGCCTATAAGGCCTTACTTCTGTTGGATATCACCAAATCCTAAAATGATTTAGGCTGGGCTTGCACGCAAACCAACTCGAATATCGTATGTTAGTCGTTTTAGTTGGAACTCTGTTGATTATATAACCTACAGTCTTTAAGGCTTCTCTCCACAAACTTTCTGGTAGAGTTGTACGAGCAATCATATTTCTCACCATGTCTTTGAGAGTGTGATTGCGCCTTTCAGGACACCATTCATTGTAGGCGAGCTTGGCAATGTATACTGTGGCACAATCCCACACTTCTCTAAGTATTTTGCAAAGGATCCCGGACGTTGTTCTCTTGAGCCATCATATCTGCCATAATATTCACCACCACGGTCAGATCAGACGACTTTAATGCATTTGTTAAGTTGTAACTCAACTTTTGCTTTATAATTTTAGAATACGTCTAGTGTTTCAGCCTTTTCTTTAATCAAGTAGATGTGTCCATATCTTGAATAATCATCTATGAATGCGATAAAATACCGGTGATCATTTCTTGTACCTTTTGGAAAAGGACCACATATATCAGTATGTATCAACTCTAAGAGATCACTACACCTTTTAGCATCATACTTGCACTTATTAGTTTGTTTTCCCTTTGTACAACTTACACATTCTTTTAATATCATTAGACACAAGTCGTTGGATTCTTAGAAATATGTCCCAAACGTCTGTGCCATAATGTCGCAGAACTGTCATTAGTTAATTTTTGTTTTCTAGTATCAATACATAGAGCTTCTGAATGTGAAGTGTCAATTTCAAGAAATAAAGATTGTCATAAGAAGATAGAGAATCAGAAGCAACTTGTTTTGAATTTTGAAACAAATTGAAATTTTCATTGCCAAATGAAGATACAAAGCCATTCCTGTCCAAATAAGAAATGTAAATTAGGTTCCTTCGAAAGGATGGACCAGTCCTACAAAAATCTGAATTTTCCTATGCCTTCAACTTCAATATTATTGCCATCTCCCACATAAATGTAATGTTCAGCTTGATTTGGCTTTCGCAGGTTTAGGCAACCCTGCATAGATATACTGATGTTAGATGTTGCACCTGAGTCTAACCACCAAGTATATTTTGATATTGTACTTAAATTAACTTCAGAACAATCTAAGCCATGACACATACCTTTCTTTTTCAATCATGAAGCATAGTTGGTATATGTATCTTGATGTGCCCCAGCTTTTTGCAAAAGTGACAAATCACCTTATCTCCCGATTTCTCGGGAGTATTGTCAACCTTCTGCTTCTTATTGTCTGCAGCTTCCTTAATGGGCTTTTTTCCCTTCTTGTTCTTAGGCTTCATTTTTTTGGGATCAGGTGTTACAACACGAGCCTCTTCTCCCTTGACCAACTTCTGTCTCTCCTCCTCCTGTATCATCTGAGCTTCAAGCTCAGCCACTATACATTTTTTCCTTCGGACAGTTGTAAGTCATACTGAATTGACTAAAGAAGGGAGAGAGAGACATGAATATGTACGCAATGAGAAGATCATCAAAGAAATTGAACTCGTGCGAGAGAAGCGCACGTTGAAGCTTGATCATTTCAGTGATGTGCTCCCTAATCCTAGTTTTTCCTTTGTACTTAAGAGTGTGATGTTTGGTCATGGGTGTACATATCTGGGTCCTTTTACTCACGGTAAACTTCTCCTCTAAAGCACTTAGGTACTTCTTATCGCCAGAATCTTGGTTGGGTACACAACATGGAGAGTTTTATGGGTTGTCATCTTCGTGATCACAAGACACATCCTATCGTTATGGTCCCAATTCTCAATGTCAGTCTTTTTAGGAGCGGTGGGCTCCTTTTCAGCTGACCCTGGGCGATAATAACGTAGTGTCCTATCATACTTCATCATCCCCAAAAACAGTCTAAGTGTAGATTACCATAGCTTAAAGTTTGCCCCATCTAGGGACGAAAAATGATTCATCATTGCCAAATTGTCTGGAAAATTTTACAAAAACAAGAGAAATATCAGTTTATGCGTCACGTTCTTTAATCATAATTTAAAAGTCTATTTAAAGGCCTTAACAAAAGAACTCTAAAATGTCTCCACTAATTTCATTGTAACCACCAAAATTATCCAGCATGAGGCTCCGATGGAAGCTGTCAATACTCTTAGGTATTTTGGTGTTATGCACAAGTACAAATGAACCATTTTGCCACTCTATCGATGGGTTCGATTGACATACCTACATACTAGTGACCATGCCAGTTAAGTGAGGGAGGTGAGTCACAAGCGGACTACTTAAGTACCAAATCTCAAATACTTTTCTAGACATCACTAGCACGCAGTTTCTCATTGCTTTTTTTAAGCACCTTACTTTATGTGTATTAACAACTACTTAATGTATTAATCCTCCGAAGGGAGAAATTAATAATCTGTTGTTAACGCACGTCCTTATAACTTTCATGGGTCATCTTGCTTGTAACTTCAGCGATGGTGCTCGAAAGCGAACAAGATCGTTTATCAAGGTGCGGCATGTATTCCTAATTGCCTTTAAATAGATTAAAATCGTGTAAAAATCTACATTTGGTGTATCCTAAAAGGGAATTACTCGTTCAACATATATATATATATATATTATTTATCACTTAAAACGAAATTTTTATTTCGAATTTATCACTTAAATTATTGCATTTCTTTCTTAAAAACAACTTTTTTTGTTCAAATAATTATTCTAAATATTAATAAACATAAAATTTGAATAATATCAATTTTAAATTCTCATAAAAAGCGAGAAATTTGACAAAATTCAAATTTCTAGTTCAAAAATACCCAAAAATAATTATTCAACAAATTCAAGAAAGCAAACAACCAAATTGCAACAATTAATTCGATATTTTCCAAAAAAACACAAAATTCCAAACATACGCAATAGAGTTGGCTCTGATACCACTTGTTGGACATTAATTTTGGTGCAATTCAAATAGGGTATAGCCTTTACATTACCAAAAATCCTAACTAACAATTGCAATTCAATTAACGGTTCTCCGTGCAACATGTTTGAAATAAAAATAAGACAGAAGAATTAACTTACTTCCCATCTCCAGTGTAGTCTCCTTTCTTGAGTTCTTGAAGCGTGAAGATGTCATTGCACGATCCCGAAAGTCTCTTCAACGGGTCCTTAGCCGCTTGAGTCCTTCCAAGCGATTAGGGGCGCTTTCTTTTTTCCGCGAGTACGAATACCTTAACGGAGTATGATCACTCAATGGAGAAGTGTATCGGTAGCTACGCACAACACATGTGCCCTAAACAAAGTGTTTTCACTGTTTGAATTACCCATAACGCTTGGAGACCCGACTCTATTTATAGGGGCGATAGTGTATATTGGAAATATGCAAAATTAATTATCAAATATTCAAAAAATATTTGAAATTATATTCTCTCAAATTCTTTTCAAAATTCTAATATTTACTGTTGTAAATATTTCCACGAATTTGCTATAAAAGCTAGAATATCCAATAAAAAAGAGAACTGTAAATCTAGACAGCCAAAACTTGCCTTAAAGCAGGTCTCTTGCTTCATAATGAATATCATTGCGGCCGTAATTGACCTGACAATTCCAAATGGGACAGGTTTCTGCCAGGTCTCTTGTGACCGCAATGGGATCCTTTGCAGCCGCAATCAATCATGCTGGAAATCAACATATTTATTGCCAAATCTTTCCTACTATATTGCGGCCACAAATGATTTTATTACGGTCGCAATAGACTTACGTTTGTGCTGTTTTACTTGGGCTTTGATCTAATTTAAGTTGGATTTCGCCCAAACAATATTTTTGACTTTACACTAACATTCATATATAGTTTAATTGATCGTAATCAGTCCATTAACAATTATAATCAATTACTTTAATTCTATATGCATTCGTGTCCAAAATCTTAGTGAAATACGTACAATGCCTTGATTATTAATATTACTCTTCGTAATATTATGTGACAGCACATGACATGTAGTAATCATATAACACGTAGTTCAAATTTAATTTATTGAAATGGACGTCTCAATTCCAAGAGATCTCTCTTCAGCCCATCGAAGATTTTGTCCATTAATAGATGTCAGCTGACTAATCATGAACACTACTACAAATTTGACTTCTAACAACGGACCAAAAAGGCCTTTAACAGCGGACCAGGCCCCGCTGTTAAAGCGAGGGCTGTTAAAAGCCTGAAGGCTCCGCTGTTAGAAGTTCGATCTACATTGTTTGTACATTGCGGGTTATCTACATTTTCATCATCCCTTGACTCCTCTTGTACATTTTCGAGATTTTCATTCAGTACATTTTCGCACGGTAAATTTTCAAGATTTTCACTAAATACATTATCCCCATGTACATTTTCAGAAGTACTTGTCCTGATTAATTGTACCGATCTTTCTGCTTGCTCTCCGTGCCATATCCATCGGGTGTAACATTTCATAAATCCATCTCGAATCAAATATAGTTCGACTTCATCGATCTCCCTATGTCTAACCAAATTTTGGCATTTCGAACAAGGATAAAGAAGTGTTTTTTCACCCTGTAGTTTCATATATTCCATGGCACACTTCATAAATTCTACAACTCCTCTACGACGATTCATTTGAAAAAAATATTCTCATGTAAATCATGTGGTAGTATATATATGGTTATTTAGAGCTACATAAGGTTATGGGCTGGTCAACCATCCTAACCCACTCTTTGAACACTTTGTCTCATTAGTGAACATATGATAATTGCAATCTAGTGTTCGCGAAAAATCCGACAGCATTTCCTCTCAGCTCCCCGAATACGTCGACGCACACTTGCATTTACGCACGTATTCGTGAGAACAATTGAGGAAATACTGAACCGGATTATCCGCAAACACCAGATTGCAATTATCATATGTTCACTAATCCTAAATGAGACAAAGTGTTCAAAGAGCAGTCCCATACGGGGGACTATTCGAGATTAATCTCTATTGGATTAATCTCGAACGGGTGACCTAAATTATTTTTTGTTTCGATATTTTGGTCCTATATGACAATACTTGCATATATATATAACATATAAGTATATATTATATATATATGTATACAATTCAATTATATGCAATGCAAATTTCATATCTAAATAATATATATCATGTATTAATTTCATATATAAAACTAATTAAATAAAATACAGATATTAAAAAAATACCTCCAAATACTTGCAATGGAAGAGACGATGTTGAAGATGAAATCACTAAAATTAATTTAAAAAATAACACATTAATAACAATCAAATATGAAAAAATTTATTAACTACAAAAATTAATATATGAAATAAATTATTTACCTTAATGGAGAGAGATCTTCAAATTTAAGAGATAAGATAGAACAAGTAATAAATTTCACAAAATTGAGGTATTAAATTGTTGGTGGTTGGAAGTATTAAATGGTTTTTGGAAGTTTTAATGGCTGATGGTTAATGGTGAAGAATGAATTTTGGCTGCTGGTTGGGAGAGAAGAAAAAGAGAGAGACGTTCTTGGCGCGTGGGAGGCAGAAAATTCCCTCGAAAATCGGACAAGTTCTCTTTGCCGCTGTAAAAAATCTTTTAAAAGCGGATGTTAGAAGGGTTCGATTTTAAAAATTGACATTTTAAAGCGGACCATAAGCTGGGGTCCGCTGTTAAAACTTTTAAAACCGGATGCACTGTGCCATCCGCTATTGAATCGTCTTTTTAACATCGGCCTTCCACGTACAGTCCGGTTTTAAAGGGTTTAAAATAATATTTTTCACCATTCTACATCGAATTTGGGTTAGGGTCCGATTTTAAATGTTCAGTCCGCTTTTAAAGGGTCGGTATTAAATATCATTTCTGTAGTAGTGGAAGAATAGAATTAATATCACCAACCCTTTTTTTTTTTTTTTACAAATTAAGACCCCCTCTCTCTCTCTCTATATATATATACCAAACACTTTTTTATAGACCAGAACGTTTGGAAACAAGTAATTTTGAGGATCCGAGAATGTTTATAGCGATGTTGCACCGACGGCGCCCATGTTGATCCGGTAAGCTGGCTTCGATCGAATTCATCTGGCATAGTATTCCCTCGAAAAAAGTTGGAAATTAAAATGGTATATACATGTTGTGACGGAATAAAATTACCAGCTTGCAACGCCAGGATATATATATAAATAGTGCACAACCACCCTCTTGCTCATTGAATGCATCAGCCACGTCTCGATTTTTGCCACCGATCACATCCCCTGGCCTGCTGGCCAGTGTAAAGCTGAACGAATCAAGAATAGAGAGAGGGTGATGCTTCAGGAGCTTCTTGATTTTTCGTAACGTTTGTCATTTTTCTTAAACGATGCTCAATCACTCTCTCAAAGCTTCATTGTATGATTCATAAGCTTGATTTCCGTGTAATTAGTACAACTTTGAATATCTTTTTTATTCTTGAAGATATGTATTAATATATTTCTTTTCTACTAGTTCGGTTTTTTGTTTGACCGAAAAATATTGTTGAACAACTTATACTTATGAAAAGAGAAGCAGTCTAAAAATAGAGGCACTATTTGGTGAGGGGATCTTTTATCATTAAAACAAATTATATCAGTCTAAAACACTTACTTGGCAGAGGCTGACTCATAACCTTGAGCGCAAAAGTCTCTGTAATGAGTTGGAGTTTACTCACTACGGCTACCAGGTTACAGTAAAATAATTTCGTTCAAACCTCAAAATCAGGTCTGACATATGTTAGAAAACTAAAATAAAAGAATAGTTTCTAGTAGAGGATGCATGGTTGAATTGCTGAATATCTTGGGAGCTTATATCTTTAACTTTAGTCAGTTTGGTCTGAGAAAATTAAATATATCATTCACAACCTCACTAATAAGTACTAGCACTTCTCAGTCGTCTCACTACACAATCACAATCACGATCTCAAACAAATTATTTTCTGAAAAAAAAGAAACTGAAATCAAGAACAAAAGAAAAGAAGCATGCATGATTACTAATTGACAAGATAACATTTCTTTCTGATCTCGCCCTGGCTTCCTGTAAGTACACCAATATTTCCCATCTTAACCATCGATTCGGCAAAATCTTGGAAGAATTCAGCCTCGAATCCGTTGGCATGTTTCAGGACATAGTCCCTGGTAAAGCTGTCTGTCAAGAGAGCCCAGTCAGAGTGAAACGCAGATCGTATTTTAGCCACATATTTGTAGTAACTTGTGTCGAATGTCTTGTAGCTGCCAGGGTCCATCTCGATGAGTGTCTTCGTATCTGTCGGGCTGCACTTGGATCTCAATTTGGCAATGTAGTTCCTGTCCAAGAAGGGGTCGACATCATTCAAGTTGTTCCTGCTGGTGAAATTGTACAAACGGTCCGTGATGCTTGAGCAATGCGCTGTTCCAATTGTGTGAGCACCTAGATACAGAGATGAAATTAAGTAATGACTTGCTTTGTAAGAATCAATATAAAATATATATAGAATCTATATATGAACAACAATGTCCGTAAGATCAGGGGGTTGGGTTTAGATGGAGCACTTTTGAAAGACTAGGCTAGTAGCCTAGTATAAAAGTACTGAGAAATTTGTAATAGTTAATTAATTATTACCAGAAAGAACAACAATGTCCTTAAGATCAAGACCCTTGACAGAAAACATCTGAATCAATTGAGTAAGATTGGCTTGAGGTGGAGGCAGCTGCTTTGTCTCATTTGCGATTGAGATCCTTCCGTCTTTCCTTCCTAGCCATACTGGCCATGTGGGTCCCTTGCTCTGAAAACAATCAAACTCCGACGTCATATTAATCTTAATTTTTCTAATCGTGTCAAATACATTGTTAACTATTTCATATACATGTAAATACATATATATACATATGTGTGTGTACATTTATATACGTTTAATTTAATTGCTTAGCTCGCCAGCTTTTAATTTGTCCATCAGAAATAATATACTTACCAACCAGACAACATCTCGGGCAATGAGTGCGAGAACATCAGCACAAGAGACGGTGTTGGGGCATGCCTCCTCCAACTTAGCCTTCACTCTTTCGATTGAACCGAATCCGCGGAGGGTGAGATTTGGTTTCCCATCTTTCTCTGCTTTATTCTCAGCTGTAGAGTCCAGGAGAACTGAGCCATCACAACCCTAATCCAATTAATCCGCAAGAGTATGGCTTATTTAATATATGTTTTTACAATTTCGAAAAATAATAATAATGCCAACAACATATATTAACATTACAGTTACAAAAAAAAAGAAGAGTAAATAACTAATGAACAAGCTGACAGCATGCATACCCTAACGAAACAATCATGAAAATGCAGCCTGAGTAATGGACCCGCGAGGCTCCGTACCGCAGTGAGAATCTGAATCATCTCTTTCCGTACAATTTCTTCGGCATTTGGGCATGTCTTGCTATAGTAATCAACACTCAATTGTGCCCTTGTTGATCCCAAAAGAAGAAGCAAAGAGGCTAAAGAAACCAATTGCACTAAGAGGGTTCTTGATCCCATGATGAGATGTATATGGGAGCGGCACAATTAATGTTACTTGCTGTGAGATGGAAGGGGAGTGGCCTAATGCTGCTTATATACTGACAAAATGGTTGCGTAGTTACTTATAATTGGTTGGTATTCGTTTGTTGTACTTAATTTGCCATTTAATTGTCTGTCCATTAATTAGTTTAATGTGGTATCAGAAAGCTATGTGACGTACAATGTTCCATTTGTGTTAATCTGTTTTTGAGCCAACACTACCACTGAAAGAACCTTTAAAAGCGGACCAAATACCTCTTTAAATTCAGACTGCATTCCGTTGTAAAAGAGAGGGCTTTTAAAAATTTCAGGAGTCTGCTGCTAGTTATCAGGTCTTTAAAACCGAACACAAATAAAAAAGTCCGCTTTTAAATGTGTCTTTAAAATCGGACCGCCAGCCAAGCGTCCGCTGTTAAAGGTATTGCGTCCAATGTTAAAGGGTTGCTGCGAGTTTCAAATATTGCGGCTTTTAAACCGGACACAACAGTAGGGTCCGGTTTTAAAGGTACTAATTTTTTTTTGGTTGCTAGTCCATTTTACTAGCTTTATGCAACATGCACCAGCATATATATTTTGGAATTCAAATTTGGAATTCAAATTTCTCTTGATTCATGTATATATTTTGGAATTAAAATTTCTCTTGATTCATATTTCAATTTTTTTAAGAAATAGAACTTTTCAGATGAGAGAGAAAAGAAGTAAATCAAAAGACAAACAAATTTTTTTCAAGTAGCTAGCTAATATTTTTTTTCTTAGAGAAGAAATCAGATGAGAGAAACAAGAAATCAGATAAATGGATGATTTATGTAGACAGAGAGATGAGAAATGAGAGAAAGTGATGAATTATATAGAGAGTCAAAGAGGTGATCTGTGGGTTATTTCTGAGTGATTTTTGAGTGTCAAATCATTATAGAATGAACGCTGTGGATTAGAAGCAACAAGATGATCCGTGGGATATCTTTTAGAACCGAAGTGTACGAAGGATTCGGTTTAAAAGACACCTTTAACACCGGCCTGTACAGCGGTCCGGTTTAAAAAAACCCTTTAACATCGGCCTGTATAGTGGTCCGGTTTAAAAGACCCCTTTAACATCGGCAATTTACAATGGTCCTGTGTAAAAGACTCCTTTAACACCGGCATGTACAGTGGTTTGGTTTAAAAGATCCCTTTAACACCGGCAATTTACAGTGGTCCGGTGTAAAAGACCCCTTTAACACCGGCCTGTGATATTTTAGCAACCTTTAACACCCAAGTTTAATTAAAGTTCGGTGTTAAAACTCTAGCCGGTTTAAAAAGGGTTGTTAAAACCTCTTTCTGTAGTAGTGCAAAATACAAGCATCTTTAAAATTGAAAAAAAAATAAACGGTTTAATTAATTAATTTTACTTTTTAATTTAACTTGAAGAGTAAAGCTTATTTGAACCAAGCTTCATTTAATTAGAAAATTGGGAAAAAAAAGTTAACTTTGTTATTGACAATTAATTGCACAAAGGGCATCAAAGATTATCATCATCCATCCATGATCAAGTTCCCCTATTATGTCTTGTCTGAAGTTAATTTTTTACAGAACTTATCTGGTAGTACGTACGTACGTCGCCTTCAAATTTATTCTAAACGATTATGAATTTATTACTTCTCCCAGAGGAACAGGTAGTAAGTAGTAACAACTTAATTTAAGCTAACTAAAAATAAAACCAAAAGGATAGAAGCCGAGAAGAAGAATCCTTTGCATGTGCACAGATACATGTTTGGTAAACTCGTGATGCATATATGTTTAATTTACTTATATAGTTGACAACCACTACCGAAAAGAACCCCAACGAAGAATAATTAGTTGGCTCTTTTTCTGGTATTCCATATATATTATAAGAACTGGGCTATGGTGCTTGATCAAGCACCAAGGGGTCGGTGCTTGATCATCAAATCTCACAAACGAACGGCTAAAATTTGGATTTATCATGCTCAATAATTTATTTATATCAAAATCTTGTGGGATATCAAAATTTTATATATATATATATAAACCAGCGTCTGTATACAAAGTTTACAGCGAAAGCTAAACAAAAATAAAATACATACAGAAGAGGACGATCCCAACAAATGACGTGGGATTGATCATCGCTAACCTACTACAAACTAATCCTAACAAAAGGAAAATAAATGAGACAAAGGGATCTGCAAAACGGAAGACGTCGGAGACTCCATCCTAGCGCTCTTCTCTGGACATCAAAAGAACTCTTGCTCCTTACCTGGACCCCACAACCATCATGGAACGTGAGTAATTTATAAAAATTACTCAGTGTGGATTAAGGTCCAGCCTTTGAGATTATATCCGATTCAAGGTTGGATTAATTACATTTACTGAGATTATCTATATCAAGTTACTACGTCTAGCTTGTGTTTTGTTTAACCATTATTCAATTTAAATAAATATTTAAATCTATCCAAAGAGACGATACGAGAAAGAAATCCAAAATATTTATGAGGAATAGCAATATACAATAAATACTATGGGAAATAATCAAACTCCCAGACAAATAAACAGACTGTCAAATTTAGAAATCCGGTGTAGGACTTCAGGATTCGCCCCTCCTCAGACGGGTCGTCACAGCCTTTTATCACTGGGACATTTCTTTATAACCGTACGATTATAAGGGTATTTTTGGCAAAATGAAAAAGATCATTTTTTTGTCTTAAAAATGAACACATTCATTGCTTAGGTGTTTTATAAGATAGTATAGATTATTTTGTTATTTTATTTGCTAAAAGAAAACATATTACCAGTTTACTATATATTGGTTGTTGAAGCATGCATCATATAGCACAATTTCCTGCCAAACTTGTAGCGTAGCCAAACTTGAGGCACTCAAGTAGCAACTCTTCAAGAAGCATATCCTGACTTTCAAAAACAAGGCTTACCACATGCACATTTTCTAATACTCATGGCAGTAGGTACAAACATGTTCATTACATACCTTATCTGGAAATTGTTTTTATTTCGTAAAATATAAGAATTATAGTCTCAGCTCAACATTATATTTGGCTCTCAATTTGTACAGATAATTGTCAGGTTCATTGCCACATTTTACCATCCCTTACATTAAAGAAGTATTGTTTTGTAATCAGTTTGGTTAATCTTTTTTTTTTTGAAAAATAGCAACCCCAAGTTAGAGTGCCGGCTTCCATTGAAATTGAAAGCAACAAATACAAAAATTCATATGGCCGGTATAATGGTACATGAGCAGTTGTACTAGTTCCAGACCAATTATTACAAGCTATTTACAAGAAAACAAAATGAAACACTTTATAAACTACATGGACAATGCTACTGACTGCCAATCGACTTTATAAACTTTCTTAAAAAATGCAAGTAGTATTAATTGTTCTATTAGTCCTCTCGAGTCTCCTCAAGCTATCCTTTATAAATCTGTAGCACTTCTTATGTGATATTAATCCAATAGATCTTCATCTTCATTAGTGTGATAACTCTCCTCTGATTGATTATTGGCGATATCCAGTTCATGTTGTGCCTGTATAATAAATTGCCTATGGTAGCCATGCTGGATACCCAGTTAATGTACTTTCAGCTCTAAGAGATTTGTTTTGAAATATGATACTATTTCTTTCATTCCATATAATCTATGCCATTGCTACAAACCACTTTCCCCAGTTTTGCTTATCTTCCTGATTCATTTTTATAATTGAATTCCATAAGTCATCTATTGTATTTAGGTTTAATAAATCCCCATCTAATTTATTATACTTTATCCTTGACCATACTTTAATAAATCCCCATCTAGACTTTGTCGGACTAATATCAAGTAGATGAAGTGCGAGTTCAATGGTGTTCGATCAGAAGATGGAGATGTTAGTTTAGATTGACAAATGGTGCCTATAAGAAACACCTTTTGATATTTGAGATCGATGCTACATAGTGACAGCGAGATTGATAAAGATGTTAGCTGTAGAATAAGAGCGGGTTGGATAAATTGGTGACAACAATCTAGCATCTTATGCGACAAGAAGATCTCACAAAGGTTGAAAGGTAAGTTATATATGACGACGATCAGACCCGCAATGTTGTATGGAGCAAAATGTTAGGCTACTACAGGGCAACACATACAAAAGATAAGCATGGTACATATACGTATGTTATGGTGGACTTGTGGGTATACAAGAAGTGATAACATTAGAAATGATGATATATGTGACAAGGTTGAGATTGCATCTATTGAAGATAAACTTGTTCAACATCATTTGATATGGTATTGGCATATCCAGTGGAGGCCTTATGATGCACCGGTACGTAGTGGAGTTTTAAGCAGCATCGAAAACACGAGAAGGTGTAAAAAGGGACTTAAAGGCATGGAATGTCTCCAAAGAGTTGATGTCATATAGGAGTGTATGGAAGTCAGCGGTCCACATACCAGAACCGTGACAAACTAAATTTTAGAAGTAGTGTTATACTTGTATGACTTTAGTCTCGAATTAACGATGTAGAGTGCTAGTTTAAACTTATGATTGGTAGTATAGTACATTATTATTATTATTATTAGCATTATTATTATCATTTATATACTACTATTTTTACTATTATATATATATGTGTGTGTGTGTGTGCATGTATATGTATTTATATATATAAAGATAGAGAAAAATGGAAAAATGTTATGGTGTATTACGAAGTCAGGATTAGTTTTGACATCACACCTAAATTTCAAATTAGAAAATTTGAAACAATCGATCCAAACAGTCCAATGTGATTTTCATATTGAAATCTCACTAGAGGTCAAATTTTTCATTTTTAGTATTTTTAGAGCGGTATGAAATTTGCTGATATAATGATTTCTGAACTATCCAATATGGCTCATTTTGCACCCCTCAAAAATAGTAAAAAAAATATAAAAATGGAAAATTTGATTTATAGTAAGATTCTAATAAGGATATCACATAGAACGGTTAGGATCGACCTTTAAATTCTAAAATTTAAAATTTGAGCATGATGTTAAAATTAATTTTGGCTTCGTAATGCACCATAGACATATATATATATAGAATTGTGCTATTATGCTTTGCAAAGCGCGGCAAAACGTGCGCTTTACAATTATGGGTCATTAGATCGCGCTTTGAGATTTGTGCTAACATGATGATCAAAGATCCAATGGTTCCACAATCGCAAAGAGCGTGTATTGTCGCGCTTTACAAAGCATAGTAGCACAACTCATATAGAATTGTGCTATATATACATACATACTACCATAAAAGAGATTTGCCAACGGTTAAAACTCACCTTGCCCAAAGGTTATGCCACCCACCGTTCTTGCATCAAGGGTTGCTAAATCGTATAAAAAATTGTTGGCATGTGAGTGTTGTCATAAAAATAGTAATATAATATCTGAGGTAAGGCAATAGTTATTATTAAATAACTGTTTCCACGAAGACCTAAGACAACAACTATTTTGAAAAATAATTGTTGCCTTATGCTTTATTTTTAAGTTTCATATATGATTGCTAGCTCGCTAGATTTGCTAGCCAATATATTAGCCTTATTTCACTGATTAACATACTATTACAGACATATATTTCAAATTAAATTTATATACATGTAACATATGTAAAATAAAAAATATATATTGACTCATTACAATATTTTCAAATGTCAAAATCCTCAATAAAAAAGAAATAATAATAAAATAAGAAAAAGCATCTGATCAGAAAAAAAAGACTAAAAGAAGGAGCAATTAATTGCTCAAGGCATTCGGAATTAGATTTCTTCTCAACCAATAGTCCTTCGAAATGAAATTTGTGCTGGAAGCATTTTTCGGCAAACAAGGCCAGAGCTCCGATAGTCACCTCAGCTCTAGATTACTAGATAGCTTAATTCAAAGAAGGACATAGCTCAATATAATTAATTAACTACGTAGGATTATATATATACAGCTCCAATCAATGATCGATCGATCGATCGATCATTTATTGCATTCATGAGTATATATTATGTATGTATAGACAAAGGGGTTTGGTACCGTAGTGGTTTGAGGCTCCTTCAAAGTGCTTACATGGCCACATGCACTAGCTCCAGCTTTGCTTAATTAAATGATTAATTAGTGGAAAAAGAAGCTAATTAAGTAGAGAGATCGAATATCTCACTTCCAAGTTCCAACTTATAAATGATCGATCATAAGCCACTTGTCCTTAGAATTTGTATATTATTTACATTAATATTCCATTAACGAAACTGCCTCCTTTTATATGTTATCAATACGTACCTGCTCGTCGATATAAGCAGTAAGCTACTGCAAGTTCCAATATTTTATCACTAATTTTATATATATGTGTGAAGTCTGGACCTTAACTTTTCTCTGCTTTTCTTACATACGGAAGTCTTCTAATTACATGTAATTTCATGCTTAATTAATTATAGTTAGACAGCAAACTATTAGAACCCTAGGTCTGACACAATCACCGAGACATGATTCCATATTGGACTACGACAAAGTTAAATTTTAAACTTTCGTATTACAATAATAAAATTATAATAAATCGTTTAAATAATAAAATATAAAAAAACAACGGCAAAAAATTGCAAAAAAGCTACAGTGATTTCGTTGTAGCGATGAACAATGAAAACACTGTTCATTCAACTGTGGAACTGAACAGTGGCACAATGTTGTGTCATGAGTATATAGAATTCCACGATCCGAATTTTTTTTAAATACTATTATTAATTAATTAAACATTTTGGAAAATAAAAAGTGGAATTTAATTCAGAAATACTCTTGACGCACGGCACGTGATACATGTGTTTCTAAATCTTAGATTTTTTTTACAGAGACTTAAAGACAAAAATAAATACATCTTAGTGCTGCATGTGCCGGCTGCAAGTGAGACATGCGGCCCTAGAGCTTAGGCACACAAGTAGGAGCTACAACTCTAGATTTTGCTTACAGCATTAAATGTTATGTCTACCTCCAACGCTATATTGATGGGTGAACATGTCTTGATTTTAGAGCTGCAGATTACACTTGCGGTGTCAAGATTACTCTACGGTTAAGGTGTCACCGCTCTATAAATTATATTTTTCTAAATGTTTAATTTTGAATATTAATAATATTGTTTAAAAAAATCACGGTTGCACGATAGACATTTAAACGAAATAACCATGAAAGCCCAACGAAAGCTCTTATTTCCAAATAATAAATAAATGATTAAATACAGCCAACTTGGAATAATAATCTGTTTATTTCTTTCAGATTGAGAATCATGTATTAATTTAAACCGTGTCCTATAACAATATTATTCATGACTATTAATATTGTTGGTCTCTTAATCCAAGAACGCTTAACATCCGACCAAGTTAATGTCACACCCCAAAATCCGATGCGATCAATCTCGCATGTGTACTTGTTTACGAATACACCAAAAACTCAAACAATGAATAAATAAATAACAACATAATAGAATAATTAATGAACAACATACTATACAATAATATATATATATATATATATATATATATTAATCACAATCAAAATACATACAATGTTCATTTACAAAATATGAAGTATCAGAGCAGTGACAATGAGAGAAAGATAAAACTAAAGAGATGGTCCCTCTGATGAGTTGGAAATCATCTGTCTCTATTCTATATATGAAGCTGGACAAAAGAAGAAAATAAAAATAAGATGAAGAGCTCCAACATGGACGGATGCCAAGAACTCCATCCTAATGTGCACTCGTCCTGACATCAAAATGCTTCTCACATGGATCCCACAATCACCATGTAATGCGGGTAATTTATAAAATTACTCATTGTGGATTAAGGTCAAACCTTTGAGTTTATATCCGGTTCAAGATTTGGACAAATTCAAAATTGGTAATTGATTTAAAATTTAAAAATCTTAAGTTCAACTTTTATATACAATGTTTTAATCATTTAAGGGTGCTCGAGAAAGAGTGGCTAACGATATGTAGCACCCAAAAATAGAAAGAAGGAGATATATAGTTCATATAATAGATACAAAAGATCCAACACCTAAGCCAAAAGATCTACCCGTAGGATGCGGGGATTCAGCCTCAAGCGGGTGCACGGTAAACGAGCAACCCAGCTTACAAACTTGAGTTGTGTCAAGCGGGCGCACGATAAACGTGCTGACCAACTTACAAACTTGACTAAAATAAAAATTCTGAGTTTCATAGCAGAATGCCCAAATATAACTTGAGCGATTGCGAAAGCACACACTCGATCAACAACCAATCTTGTGCCTACCTCACCAAATAAGAGAAGAGAAATAAAAATTACAGCCTCAGTTGCCATATAGAAATAAGGAACTAACTACCAATTTGAAAAAAAATAATTATAATGGGAACTCGTTTTACCAACCAAGGGCCAAAGGAAGCCCTAGACTTTCTCTATACTAACGAGGGGCCAAAGGAAAAAGCCCTTCGAATTATTCGAGATCTCCAAATAATCGGTTAATCGAAAGTATATAATAATAATAATAACCAGAATAATTCTTATAGATCACATATGGCGCACATACTTTTAAACTCAGATACCGAACCGTAATCACTCAATTGAGGATAAATATACTAAATAGTAATAATAGCAATAAGGAGATTGGAAAGTAAAGCTCTATTAGCACTTTGAGTCATCAAGTGATGCACTCAGTGAATGAGTGCAACCAAATACATATGAAGACATCCCATCAAAAGAATTCCATGGGTAATCAGCTTGCGTATGTAATCCTTTTGGCACGATGCCAGTATATCTAGCTGACGACCACTCGGCCCATACTCTCAGCACTCGTCATGGACATCTGAAATATCCTACTTTTCCTAAATAACTAACTATCCTACAATATAATAATATAATAATAGTACAAACTATATATCATATCTCACATGCAAGCATGAATTGCAAATGACATGAATGCATGTAGGTCCAATAGCTGATACTAAGGGGTAAGTTTGGTACCACAGTTCAATTAAATGGAACATAAAAGTACATCTGGTATGGTCCTAATACTTGAAAGGGATATATGTTGGATTAAACTCATCTGTTGTTTGGTAATTTGCAAAACAAATCATTACTAACCTTGCACAATTGAGTTTTCGTGAGATGCATGTTAACACAAGTACAACACGACGTTGCAAAGGCTCAAACATGCTTAACACAAGTCAAGGCATGCTCATGACATCAAAAGTTGGCTTCATAGAGCCTAGTGTTACCATAACGCTTCATAGAGCCTAGTGTTACCATAACGTTATGACGGGTAGGCAACTCTTCAAAACATATTCCAAATCCGTCACAACGGGTTAGAATGAGAAAAGCAGAGCAGAGAAGGTGTTTCACAGAGCCATGCGTTACAGTAAATGCTCCGGAGAAGACAGTCAGAAAAGGTGTTCAACTTGCTATTCGTTATAATGGATTTCCAACCCATTGTAACAGGTTCCTGCTCAAGATGGCCCATAAGACAGTCAGAGAAGCACAAAAGGGCAAATCAGAAAAGCTGCCAACCCGTTATAGCGAGTTCCATAACGTGTTGAAGAATCCTAGAATGCTTCAGGCCATTTTCAAGAGTCCAAGACTCCAAGAAGTGATCAACCTTTATATATGATGCAGAGGCAAACCAGAAAGACATCAAAACCCCCGACAAGCTTCCAAGCATCTAATTGAGCACAAGAAAGAGCTAAAGAACCTTCTCCTACTACTACCTAAGCCTGAGAGAGTTAGGATAGCTTCCATAGTCTAATTGTCAATTCAAGAACTTTTCTATTGCTAGTTTCTAGTCTTTGGTGCACTATATTTGTATTGTCAAGTAGTGCATTCATATACTTGATTGTGTAGTCAATCAGACCATTTACCATGTAGAGTGGTGTAGCCTCTTGCATTAGTCTAGGAATCGAAGAATGGTTTACTTGTTTAGAAGAAATCAAAGATCGATTCTGAATTTGTAAAGAACACTTGTTTTGTTAGTGGAATTGGTCTCGAAAGAAAGTTTAGTTCCGAGAGTCCTGTGGATGTAGGCCTAGTTTATTTGTAAGTCGAACCACATTATATCGCGTGTTCTTGGGTTATGTTGATTGCTTTTGCTCTCTACTTTCTCTCGCTTTATTATTCTTGCTCTTTGTTGATTTGTGAATTGCTCAATTATTCTTAGAACTTGCTTGCTAAAATTTTAGCTAGGTGATTAAGGTCTAAAAGTTTGAACTGTAATTGGTGATTGAAACGCTTTCGCCCTATAACTTGACCTTAGTATTTGCTCTTTATGCCCCAAAAATTCTAACAATTGGTATCAGAGCCCACATGTTCATACCTAGCTAATTGTCAAAATCTTGATAGTTCTTGACCTTGTGAAAAATGGCACAATTGATGTTTGCGAAAGAACACCTAGTTTTTTGTGTAGGTTTTAAGAAATTTACCTTTTCGAAAAGATGTATGGTAAACTACCTTAGTTTACTTGAGTTTTGGAAAATTGTAGAGTGTGGTTGGACACCAAAGTACGAGATTGATGGTGTAACTCTAACAAAGGAGTCCAAAGATCTTAAGTAACAAATGACAATGTCATGAACATCATATTAAGGTCAATTCATGAGTCAATTGCTTTATCTCTCACTCATTCCTCTAATGCCAAAGAAATATGGAATGTTTTAGTACTTAGGTATGAGGAAAACAAACATATGAAAAAGAACCGTAAAGTTGAATTAGCAACAAAGTTAGAGAATATGAAATTTGAAGATAAAGAGTCCTTTGAAAGTCTCAACAATAGACTCGTGTCTCTAAGAAATGAATTCGTTGAAGTAAGATCTAACATTTGTGATGAGGATTTTGTAGGTAAACTCTTAAGGATGGTGTCCAAGAAACCTTTTTGGGATGACACCGTAAGCTCTATTGAAGCTTCAAAAGCAAAAGGACTCACCTATCAACCCGAAGAGGTGTAGACACAATTTTTCTCATATGAGGAGAATCACAAGAAAGTAAAGTGCACAACCTCAACAAAATCGTTGGCCTTACCCGCACAATCTTCATATAATCCACCTTATAAGTTTGAGACAAGCGAACTGGTCTACCAAAACCTCTATTAACTACTCTCAAAGGATAAAGACATTCTCACCAAGCTAGTGAAATGAGGAAAATTTCTTGAAAGGAATGTAAATGAGAAGAGATTAATTCAAGGCAAAAAGGTAGTATGCCTATCTTGCAACAAGAAAGGTTGTAGCATTCAAAATTTCTATGTGATCTTTCCTCAAAAGAGAACACCACAAGAACGTGTTTTAATATAACTAACAAGAGAGCTACGCAAGCAACTTGGATAAGCGAATCTAAATAAAGTGAAGATGTGGAAAAGAAAGTGAACTTCGGGGTAGGAGAAGTTGAAAACAAGCTAGCCCTCATCAGAAAGAAACCAAGGACATGCTTGGAGATAGCGCTTGAGATTATAAAGAAACAAGGGATGATATATTCGAAGACGTTCACATTTTGAAGCAAATGTATCAAGCTAAGGACGATTATTGAAGAGAACAAGAAGAAGTCTTAATGAGAGATAAATTTCCAAGAATAGTTACTATCAACAAGATGGAAAAGCCTTCGTCACTTGCAAAGTTGGATGATGCCAGGCAAATCGAGAAGCCTTTGAATCTCACAAGAATTGATGCTCAAGCACAAGCAAAGACAACTCAATCAAAAGCTAAGACTACAATCACTTCAGAATTGGAGGCTCCTAGCCGAGCTAATACGGTAGTATTTGACCTCTCTAAATATCACGACGAGTCTAGCGATGATGCGTCTGGTGATTTGGATAAAAGTCAAGAATCGTTAATGTGACTAAGCTTAAAGAGTTGCTTGATGAGTCCAATAAGTCGATGAATGTTAAAGATGCTATGATCAATGATCTTAAGTCTAAGATTGAATTGCTACAAATTAGAGTTAATGACATTGAGACCAAAGTTAATTTGGAAAAAGAAAACAGAATTAAAAGAAGCACACATTGGGCTTCTAAATTTGTTAAATCTTCAAACCATGATACTAAAAGTGAATATGATAAAATGTATATTGGTCAAGACTGGTCTTGGATTTGTAAAGGAACAACCTACTTAAATTGAAAATCAATCTAAGCCAAATGAGAAACCTATTCGAGCTAAGAACCATGTCAATGAGTATGATAAAAGAAACATAAAGAAAACCAAGTTCACCAAATCTAATTCTAGAATGGTGGTAAAAAAACTAGAGTTAGAAATGATTATAGGATTACCAACCAACATAGAGCTCAACCACCAAAACTTTATGTTAAAAAATAAGTATGGTAGATTTCATGACTATACAAGAACAAGAAACTTGGTAATAATTTTGAAAGAAAATTGATATGAAAATGATTTTCAACAAAGACATAACCCTAGAAATGCAATGAATAGTCATAAGAGTTTTAGTAGCAATTTTCAAAGACAATTAATGTGTTCACTCAATCAACATCTCATCCAAGAACATAACAATTTTTCATGATAAATATAAATTAGTGATGAATTATTGGAGACCAATTAACAATGACAACCATGATTATAGATAAATCAACTCAAAGACAACATTTTGTTCGTTTTGTTTGAAGTTTGGACATCAACTACGTTTTTGTCATTTTAGGAAAGAAAAGTTTGTGGAACCACTTGCTCTTCCAAGCACAAGTAGAACCAAATCGATTGTCTAGGGAGTTACTAGACTCCCCCAACTTGATTCTCATTTTGTATATTGGTTTGAGGGGGAGTCATGTAGCAAAATATATGATTCAATGTCTCTTTTTGATTGAATTATATGCTTTGTGAATCTTAATTGATCTTTCTATTCAAATCACAACTCATTCTGGGCATTTGCATGAGTATAAACATCATATGATAGTTGCACTGAGCCATATTAATGTCATAGACCAAATTTAGAGCATAGTAGCAAATTAAAACTTAACAAATTGCAAAAATAAGTCCAAGCGTTATGAGGCTCGTTACAATGGGTCAGGAAATCATTATAACGACTGGAAACCCGTTATAACAAATTAGAAGATCAAAACTAGCCATTGAAAAGGTTTAAATGTCTAAGGCATTATAATAGAGGAGAGAGATGCATTATAACTGCCTGGAACCCGTTATAATGCATCAGTAACCCGTTATAATGAGTTTTTATAACAGTTGGAGAAATATTCAGCTATTCAAGGCATTCCTTCCTCGCCAAGAGTCTCTACTCTTGCCAAACCTAAATTAGATATTTCAAGTCTATTCTTGCTGAAACATTAGTCCAAAAACTCTATAAATTACCAAAAATTCTCAGAAGATCAATCGAATTTCAGCCGTGCTCAACCAACTTTCAATACTACATCATGTTTCTTGTAAGTTTTCTCTTAGTCCTCACCTCTCTCATTGCACGTCCTAAGTTTCCAATTGTATACAATAAGAAAAGAAAGGAGGTAGAGAAACATTTGGAAAAATGAACCAAAGGGCCATGGCACAAAGGGGAAATATTCCCTCTTTCACATACCAACTCGGTATCGGTATTAGTTCTAATCTGGGTACAAACCCTACACCTCCTCCATCCAAACTGGAGCCAAAGTTCTCTTCATCTCAACCAACACAAAACCCTTCTTTCTCTCAACCGAAACACCAAAGGATCTTTAATCCTTGGGCCAATACATCCTCAAATTGAGTTCTATACTAGTCGGCCTTTGAATTCTCAACCTTCCATATCACCTTCAAAAATAAACTCATTTCTGATACCTTCATATTCACGATTTTATGGAATTATCGAATTAATTGTTGTAATTTTAGTTTTTTTTGCTTTCTTGAATTTGTTGAATAATTATTTTTGGGGTATTTTTAAACTAGAAATTTGAATTTTGTCAAATTGCTTACTTTTTATGCAAATTTGAAACTGATATTATTCAATTTTATGTTTATTAATATTTTGAATAATTATTTGAATAAATAAAGTTTATTTTAAGAAAGAAATGCAATAATTTAAATGATAAATTCAAAATAGAAATTTCTAGAACAGTTTCCAGAACAAAGAAGAATTATACTAAAATCAGGTCTATTGCGGGCGTAATAAATTCCATTGTGGCCACAATATATTTAGGGAAATATTCTCTATTTTGGAAATTCAGAAAATGAATTTACAGTTGTCTTGTGGCTGCAAGCAAGATCATTACGGTCGCAAGACAATGTGAATTGCCTCTGTTGTGGAAAAATTAACTGAATTGATAAGTGATTAATTTTCTGGGTTGCTGGCTGCACAAACTTTGAACTGACTGGTTGTATTGCGGCTGCTACCTAGATCATTGCGCCTGCAAAAGAGTGCAATTTGTGTTTTTTTTGGAAAATTCATAGCGCAAAATTGAATTGACAAGATGCCTTGCGGTCGCAAGGCCCATTATTGCGACCGCGATTACTCCGAAAAATGGTACAAACATTGAATTGACAGATTTATTGTGCCATTTTCCAAAAATTAATTTTCTGTTAATTAGGAGCATTATAAATTAAATGTAATTTACGATATATATATGTGAAGGGATCGGATGACAATAACTTTGGTGACACCAACTATGACAACAATTATTTTTTTCATTTTCAAAGTCCAAATTATCGATCCAAATCGTTGAATATGATCTCCATAATAAAATACTCTTGTAGATCAAATTATATATTTTTTGGAATTTTTTACTATTTATTAAGATGGGCGTAAAATTCAACGATTCAGGTAGTTGTAACTTCGACATATTTTTTTACCCGTTTTAATAAATAGTAAAAAATTCAAAAAATGTAAAATTTAATTTGCAAGCATATTTTATTGTGAAGATCATATTCAACAGTTTGGATCAACAACTTGGACTTTGAAAATGAAAAAAATGGTTGTTGTTATAGTTGGTGTCACCAAAGTTGTTGTCATTTGATCCCTCTTATATATATATATATAATTAAATTATATATAACTATAATTAATTTTTACTACAAAATTACTACAATTTTATCTTAATATAGAATTTAGCAAAATCAATTATTAGTGCAATGAGAGAGGATAAAATTGCTAAATTCTAAAAGGATTTCATTTAAGATTAAAATGTGTTATTGATAAATATTTAGTAATTTTCTAAAGATTTTAGTAAATACTTAAAGTCTATAATTTTGTGATATATATATATATATATATATATATTAACAATAGAAAATTTGGTTAATTCTAATTTAAAGCCTCTATTAGTTGATAAAAACATAAGTATATTATGGACGAGTAGTTCTCTTTTTAGGATACGTCCAATGTAGACTTTTCACGATTTTAATCAATTTAAAGGCAATTAGGAATACATATCACATGTTGTTAAATGATCTTGTTCGCTTTCGAGCACCATCGCTAAAGTTACAAGCAAGATCATGAAAGTTAAAAGGACATGCGTTACCAACATAATATTAATTTCTCCCTTCGAATGATTAATACATTAAGTAGTTGTTGATACACATAAAGTAACGTGCATGAAGAAAAGTAATAAGAAACTACGTGTTAGTGATGTCTAGAAAAGAATTTGAGGCTTGGTAATTAAGTAGTCCGCTTGTGACTCACCTCCTCACTTGACTAGCCTGGTCACTAGTACGTAGGTATGTCAATCTGACCCATCGGTAGAGGGACAATATGGCTCATTTGTACTTGTGCATAACACTAAAATACCTAAGAGTATTGATTGCTCCCATGGGGGCCTCATGCTGGACAGTATTGTTGGTTAAAATGAAATTAATGGAGACATTTTAGAGTTCTTTTGTCAAGGCCTTTAAATAGACTTTTAAATTGTGATTAAGAAACATGACGCATAAACTGATATTTCTCTTGTTTTTGTAAAATTTTCAAGACAATTTGGCAATAATGAACCAGATTTCGTCTCTAAATGGGGTATACTTTAAGCTATGAGAATCAAAACTTAGACTGTTTCTGGAGATGATGAAGTATGATCGGGTACTACGTTATGATCACCTGGTGCCAGCTGGAAAAGAGCCCAACGCTCTTGAAAATGCTGACATTGAGGATTAGGATCATAACGACAGGATGTGTCTCATGATCATGAAGATGACAATCCACGAAACTCTCCAAGGTTGTGTATCCGACCAAGATTCTAGCGCTAAGAAATATCTAAGTGCTTTAGAGAAGAAGTTTTTTGTTAGTAAAAGGGCATAAAATATGTACACTCATGACCAAACTTCACACTCTCAAGTTCAAAGGAAAATCTGGGATTAGGATGCATATCACTGAAATAATCAAGCTTCAACGTGCACTTCTCTCGTATGAGTTCAATTTCTTTGATGAACTTCTCATAGAGTACATCTTCATGTCTCTCCCTCCCTCCTTTTGTCAATTCATTATGACTTACAACTATTTAAAGGAAAAATGGACAGTGGCTGAGCTGAAGCTCAGTTGGTGCAGGAGGAGGAGAGACAAAAGTTGGCCATGGGAGAAGAGACTCATGTTGTAACAATCGATCCTAAGAAAAGAAGCGTAAGAATAAGAAAGGAAAAGAACCCCTTAAAGAGACTGTAGAAAGCAATAAGCAGAAGGTTGACAATACTCTCGAGAAATCGGGAGATAAGTCATTTTCACTTTTGCAAGAAGCGAAGACACATCAAGATACGTTGTACCAACTACGCTTTGTGGTTGAAAAAGAAAGATATATGTCATGGCATAGTTTGTTCTGAAGTTAATTTAAGTATAGTATTAAAATATACTTGGTGGTTAGACTCATATGAAACATCTAACATCAGTATATCTATGCAGGGTTGCCTAAACTTTCGGAAGCCAAATCAATGTGAACACTACATTTATGTGGGAGATGGCAGGAAGGTTGAAGTTGAAGGCATAAGAAAATTTAGATTGTTGTGTAGGACTAGTTTTTATTTGTATTTTGATGCATTAGTGATTCCATCCTTTCGAAGGAACCTAATTTTCATTTCTTATTTGCACAATAATGGCTTTGTATGTTCATTTGAAAATGAAAATTTCAGTTTGTTTCAAAATTCAAAACAAGTTTTTCTGGTTCTTTGTCTTATTATGACAATCTAGATTTTCTTGAAATTGACACTTCACATTTAGAAACTTTGTGTATTGATACTAGAAACAAAAATTAACTAATCAGAATTCAGCGACATTATGGCACAAATGTTTGGGACATATTTCTAAGCAAAGAATCCAACGACTTGTGTCTGATGATATTCTCAAACCTTTAGACTTTGCAAATTCTCAAGAATGTGTAAGTTGTATAAAGAGAAAACAAACTAATAAGCGCAAGTATGATGCCAAAAGGCGTAATGATCTCTTAGATTGATACATACCGATATTTGTGGTCCTTTTTCAAAGGCTACAAGAAATGGTCACCGGTATTTTATAGATGATCATTCAAGATATGAACACATCTACTTGATGATCATTCAAGATATGAACATTCATAGATGATCATTCAAGATATGAACACATCTACTTGATTAAAGAGAAGACTGAAGCACTAGACGTGTTCCAAAGTTATAAAATGGAAGTTGAGTTACAACTTAACAAACACATTAAAGTCATCAGATATGATCGTGGTGGTGAATACTACGACATATATGATGACTCAGGAGAATAATGTCCAGGACCCTTCGTAAAACATTTTGAGTGCACGATTTTGCCATAGTATACATTGTTGGGCTCGCCTGAATGATGTCACTGAAAGGCACAATCGTACTCTCAAAGACATGGTGAGAAGTATGATTGCTCGTAAAATTCTACTAGAAAGTTTGTGGGTAGAAGCCTTAAAGACTACAACTTATATACTCAACAGAGTTCCAACTAAAGCAACTAACAAAACTCCATTTGAGATTTGGTTTGGGCGCAAGTCCTGCCTAAATAACTTTCGAATTTGGGGATATCCAACAGAAGCAAGGCCTTATAGGTCGACATAAAAGAAACTAGATGAAAGAACTGTTAGTTATTATATTGTTGGATTATCTGAAAGATCTAGAGGGTATAAATTCTATAATCTAACAGAACATATGATATTCGAGTCAGGAAATGCAAATTCTTTTGAGGATACTGAGTTTGTGGGGGGAGATATGATCATGAATGACATTTTCGAGGAAAAGAGGGATAATGACTATCGAACCTTCATTCGGACTTTGTCACAATTTCAATACCGATAAATCTTGAAAATGCATCTCATGTCAATAGGCAAACTACATTCCCTACTCAAATTTTGCATGATAACGTGAACACAAATGGACCCGGATCTATTCTAAATAACGACTTTATCATGGACGATGTCAATGGCCCTAAGCCTGTGGGAGATCCGGAAGTTGGTAATGATGTTCACGAAACTGCTCCTCAAGAAATTACAAAACCAATGCAAATAAGAGGATCCACTAGAGAAAACATATATACTGGAAGACTTATCTTCAAGAACATGAATTTGACATAAGCATGTTTGAAAATGATCAAAGAGATATCAAATAAGCTATGGAAATTCTAACTCTCAAAAGTGGATCGATGTCATGAACAAAGAGATGAAATCAATTAATGGCAATGATGTGTGGGATATTGTTCCATTGTCGAAGGATAAGAAAAACGTTGGTTGTAAATGGATTTTCAAAACCAAACAGGATTAAAAGGCAATGTTGAAAAATATAAAGCACGTCTTGTTGCTAAGAGTTTCACACAGAAAGAAGGCATTGATTATAATGAAACCTTCTCTCTAGTTTCATCGAAGGATTCATTAAGAATCATATTAGCACTAGTAGCGCATTACAACTCGGAGTTCCATCAAATGAATGTAAAGACAACTTTTCTTACTGGTGACATTGGGAAACTATCTACATGAGGCAACAAGAAAACTTTGTGCTCGGTGATCCAAAGTCTATGGTATGCCAACTTAAGAAATGCATTTATGGGCTCAAACAAGTATCCCGACAATAGTATTTGAAATTTCACAACATAGTTAGCTCATATAATTTCGAGTCTTAGTTGACGAATGCATATACCTTAAATTCTATGAGAGCAAGTTCACATTTATGGTCTTATACGTTGATGACATACTACTCGCAAGTAACGATAAGGATATGTTGCATCAAACCAAGAAATTTCTATTTAGAAACTTTGAGATGAAAGATCTTGGTGATGCTTCAATTGTTCTAGAGATAGAAATACTAAGGGACAAAACTGAGGGTATTTTGAGATTATCCCAAAGAAATTATATCAATAAAATGCTGAGTAGGTATGCATGAAAGACTGTAAACTAGGTGATACACCCGGAGCTAAAGGAAACAAGTTCAGTCTCGAACAATGTCCCAAAACGATTCTGACAAAATTGCCATGAAAGACATCCCCTATGCGTCCGTTGTAGGCAGTCTCATGTATGCCCAAGTGTGCACAGACCGGACATAGCCTTCATCACAGAAATGCTAGGGCGATACTTAAGTAACCTATGAATGGAGCATTGGAAAGCAGGAAAGAGGGTGCTGAGGTACCTAAAGAAAACAAGAGAATATATGCTCACATACCGGAGATTGGAAAAGCTCGAGCTCGTTAGATATACCAATTTCAATTTTGGATGCTGCATAGATAGCATGAAGCGACATTTGGATACATCTACATGATGGCATGTGGCATTGTATCGTGGAAGAGTGCTAAACAGACACTTATAACACCTACTATGGCGGCCGAGTTCATTGCATGCTATGAAGCCTCTAACCATGGCTTGTGGCTCAAGAATTATGTCACTAAGTTGCAGGTAGTCCCTGCTATCAAGAGGCTGTCGGATTAAACTCATCTCTTGTTTGACAATTTGCAAAACAAATCAGTACTAACCTTACACATGAGCTTTGGTGAAGTTGCAGGTTGAACAGGTACAAACTAATATTGCACATGCTCAAGCAATGCTCAAACATGCTCTAACAAGTCAAGACATGGTCAAGATATCAAGAGATAGCTTCATAGTGCCAACAGAGCACATTGTTACCATAACGCTTTATAACCCTTCACAACGGGTCAGCAACCCGTCATAACGGGTGCCCAACCCGTCACAACGGGTCAGGAGGAGAGAGCCAAGCATGAAGTTGGGATTTGGCCGAGCATAGTATTACTGTAATGCTTGCTCAAGGAGTTACAATGCATCTCAACCCGTTATAACGGGTCCATATGGCGTTATAACAGGTTCCTACTGAAAATGGTCCATCTCTGAAAACTGTACAACCTGTTATAATAGGTCTCTCAAGGAGTTATGGACTCTCTGTAACGCTACAGTCTATTTTGGAGGTTTCAAGATCCCAAGAAGTGTCCAGCCTATATAAATGATGTAGAGACAGGGTATCAAGCACCTTCCACAAGCTTCGAAGCATTAAATTAAGCACAGCAGAGAGCCTAATTACCTTATCCTCTAGCTACCTAAACAAGAGGGCATTAGGATAGCACCTATAGTCTTATTGTCAATCCGAAAACAAACATTCAGCTAGATTTCAGCCTTTGGTGCACCACATTTGTGTTATCAAGTGGTACATCATTTGTCCTTGATTGTTTTGTCAATCGGACCGTTAACCTTGTAGAGTGGTGTTGCACCAACATTGAAGTATGAGACCCATGGACGTAGAGTGGTGTTGCACCATACATTGACGTATGAGACATATTTGCTTGTTTAGAAGAAAACAAAGATCAGCTCTGCACTTGTAAAGAACACTTGTTTTGATAGTGAAATCGGCCCGAAAGGAAGATTTGGTTCCGAGAGACCCATGAACGTATGCCTAGTTGATTGATAGGCCGAACCATGTTGCATCACGTGCTCTCTTTGTTCTCTAGATTGCTTTTGCTCTCTCTCTTTATTACTATGCTCTTTGTTGATTTATGATTTGCTCAATTACTTCTAGAACATGTTTGCTTTAACTCTTTGCTAGGTGGTAAGGTCTAAAAACTTTAATTTGAAATTGTTGATTGAAAACGATTCTGCCTAGTAATTTGATCTTAGTACTGCGCTTTAAGCCCCAACCCTAATTCTAACAATTGGTATCAGAGCTCACAGGTTCATACCTAGCTAATCACCAAATTCTTGTTAGTTCTTGATTTTGTGAAGTATGACTCAATTGAAATTTGTGAAAGAACTCCTGGTCTTTGAAGTAGGTTGTAAGAAATTTCATTTTGGAAAAGGTGTATGGTAAACTATTTAAGATTGCTTGAACTTTAGAAAATAATTTTGTCCTTACAAAGAGTCTAAAGAACTTAAGTACACTAATGGTAATCCTATGAATACTATCTTAAGTTCAATCCAAGAGTCAATTGCTTTATCTCCCACACATTTCTCTAATGCTAAGGAATGGAATGCCAAACATATGAAAAAGACTTGAAAGGCCGGACTAGCAACAAAGTTAGAAAATATGAAATTTGAAGATAACGAGTTCTTTGAAAGTCTCTATCATAGACTTGTATTTTTAAGAAATGAATTTGTTGAAGTAGGATATAATATTTGTGATGAAGATTTTGTAGATAAACTTTTGAGAATGGTGTCCAAGAAACCCGATTGGGATGGCACCGTGAGCTATATAGAAGTTTTACAAGCTAAAGGACTTACCTATCAACCCAAAGAGGTGTACGCATAACTTTTTCACATGAGGAGAATCACAAGGAAGTAAAGTGCACAACCTCAACAAAATTTTTGGCCTTACCGGCATAATCTTCATTCAATCCACCTTATAAATTTGAGACAAGTGAAGTCGTATACCAAAACCTTCACCAAGTTTCTCCAAGGAAAATGACCATCTTACCAAACTAGTGAAAGCAGAAATATAATTTGAAAAGAAAGTAAATGAGGAGAGACTAGCTCAAGGCAAAAATGTTGTATATCTATCTTGCAACAAGGAAGTCATAGATTCCAAATTTCTATGTGATCTTCCCTCAAAGAGAAGACCTCAAGAAGGACAGTTTAAGAAGACTAACAAGAGAGCTAAGCAAGCAACTTGGCTAAGTGAGTCCGAAGAGAGTGAAGTTGAGGAAGAAGAAGTAAACCTCAGAGGAGGAGATGTTGACAACAAGCTAGCCCTCATCAGAAAGAAACCAATGACATGCTTGGAGATGACGCTTGAGATTATAAAGGAACAAGGGATGATGTATCCGAAAAAAAATCGCATTTTGAAGCAAATGGCTCAGCTAAGGACAATTATACTAAAGAAGAAGAAGAAGCTCTAATGAGAGGTGAATTTCTAAGAGAAGTCACTACTAACAAGGTTAAAAAACCTCTAACACTCACAAAGATGGATGGTACTAAGCAAATCGAGAAATCTTTGAGTCTTGCTAAAGTGGATGATTAAGCACAAAAGACGACAACTCAATCAAAGGATAAGACTACAAGCACTCAAGAATTGGAGGCTCCTAGTCGAGCTAACACGATAGTCTTTGACCTTTCTAAATTCCATGATGAGACTAGTGATGATGAGTCTTGTCACTTGGATGAAAGACAAGAATCCTTTAATGTGACCAAACTTAAATAATTATTTTATGAGTCCAAAAAGTCATTAGATATTAAGGATGCTATGATTGATGATCTTAAATAAAAAATTAAAATGCTACAAAGTAGGATTAATGACATTGAGACCAAAAATCAATTTTGATAAAGAAAAGGAATTGAAAGAAGCACATCCTTGGACATCTAAATTTGTTAAGTTTGTTAAATCATCAAACCATGACACTATAATTGACTATGACAAGATATATATTGGTCAAGATTCACATGATAAGACTGATCTTGGATTTGTAAAAGAACAACCTTCTAGAATTGAAAAGCACTCTAAGTCAAATGACAAACCTATTCAAACTAGGAATCATGCTTATAAGTATGATAAAAGATACAATAAGAAGATCAAGTTTACCAAACCTAATTCTAAAATGGTGATACACAAACCTAGAGTTAGAAATGATTATAAGATTACCAATCAACATAAAGCTCAACCATCAAAACTTTATGTTAAGGATAGGTATGGTAGATTTCATGAGCTACAGAAGAACAAAAAACTTGGCAATAATTTTCAAAGAAAAAGGTTTGTAGATATATTTCAATCAAGACATAACTCTAAAAATGGAATGAATAGTCATAAGAATTTTAGTAGCAATTTTCAAAGTAAGAGATTCAATATGAATAACCAATCAATATCTCATACAAGGAACACAAGGAACTTTCATGATAAATATGGACTAGTGATGAGTTATTGGAAACCAATTAACAATAACAACAATGATCATAGCAACTTTAATACTAAGACAACATTTTGCTCGTTTTGTTTGAGATTTGAAAATCATGCCGTTATTATCATTTTAGGAAAGGAAAATTTGTGGAACCATTTGCACTTCCTAGCACAAGTGGTACCAAATCCATTGTCTAGAGAGTCACTAGACTCTCTCCAATTTGATTATCATTTTGTATATTAGTTTGAGGGGGAGTCATGTAGAGAAATGTATAATTCAATGTGTCATTTTAATTGAATTATATGTTTTGCGAATTTTATCTGTCCAAGTCACAATCTTATCTGAGTGTTTGCATGAGCATGCACATCATATGATAGTTGAACTAAGTCCTAAAAATATCAAAGACAAAATTTGGAGCATAGTAGCAAATTTTAATGGAATTAAATAGCAAAAATAGTCCTAATGTTACAAAAGGCGTTGCAACGGGTCAGGAACCCGTTATAACGGATGGGAACCCATTATAACGGGTTAGCAGACCAAAACTCTGTTAAAGGAAATTAAATGCTTGGAGCATCACAACAGAGGAGAGAGAGGCACTATAACATCATGGAACCCGTTATAACATGTTAGCAACCCGTTGTAACGAGTTGCTATAACGGTTGGCTAAAAACTAGCTATTTTAGCCTTCTTCTTCTCCAAACTTACTCAAAATGCAACCCTTGGAGCGAAATTCATCTCTCAGGCAGTTTCTACACAAACCTCTCTTCCAAACAACTCAAATTTCGATAAATCTCTTTCTTCTCTCTCAAACCAAAATGTTCTTCAATACGATCCTTGCACTTCTCTTCCTTATGACAACAAATCCTCCAAAGTCTCGAAAATTAGTGGCCAAGAAGGCAACTATCTCTACTCAAGGAAGAGTTCACATTGGAGAAGGTGAAGGTCCGGGCCGCAAGTTTTTGTACGTTCACTACGAACGAGGAAATGAAAGCAAAAGGCCTCTCGAGAATAACCCTCAAGGTCCATAGGGAGACAAAATCCTATGGAGATCTTGTCTACAAATCGGTTCTTATTTTGAACTCCAAAAGACTTCAACAATTTTCTAAATAAGTTTAAAAACCCTAAGATCTCAAATTCTTACTTCTTTAAAATAAATAATGAGAATAGGTTAGATGGTCAACCATGGTTTATTGTTCAGGACTATATTGAATTTTGGCAATGGCAACCAATCATAGAATGTGACTTTATGTATCAAAAGTTGACAATCCGAATATTATATGCCAACATGAGACCTACAAGCCAACTATGGAGAATTACAACTTACATATGTGGACAAGAAATACCTATCACTATCGATACCATTTGTGAGGTTTTTGGTATCTCAAATGTGATAGAGGAGGTATATCCATTTAGGGTTTGACCAAGTGATGTCGATGAATTTGGTTACAAAACATAATTTCGGGCACACAATAAGAAACAAAAGCTTACTGTTACCCACTTTCCGGTTATCGTTTAGGGTTTCTATTCATCAACAATATTCTTACCCCCAAAAGAAAAATCAAAACCAATTGGGAGATGAACGCAATGTACCTACTTAGGCATTTGATATGCTTTGACATGGTTATTCAAATTACGTACATCATCTTGAATCATATGAGATTTGCATTAACAAATACAACCAAGTCTTTACCTTATCCTCATCTCCTAACCGAAATCATGACACATGTTGGCCTAAGAATTCCTAGAAATAATCAATTGGCCTTTAAACCCGACAATCTTGTTGATATACTTGACTCAATCAGATGGGTCAAGGAAGGGTGCTTTTGGGAACCAAGCAAGAAAATACAAGGTAAATCAATGGATTTTAGCATCCAATATGGCACCAAATTAATGGGATAACCCGGATGAATATTTTGATCCCCAATGGATAACCAAGTGTCCAAAAAGAGAAGAAGAGAAGAAACTAGTTCTCCAATACCGAAACCAATGGGAATGTGTACGTTCAATCTTCACCTCAACCTCAACCTCAATCTCAACCGAAACAACAAGCCAACACCTTTCCAAGACCTCCTCAACCCACAATATTTACTTTGGAAGGAGTGCAACAACTCTCATACTAATTATATAATCTCACGTTGCATGATATTGAATATTATAGAGGAGTGAATGAAAGATCGGATGAAACTGATGCCTTCCAAGAATAATATCAAGCATCGTGGATAAATAGATTTGAGTTTTGGGATCCTTTACATGAGAACGATAATATTTAGACATTGTGAGGACGAGAGTTACATTTAGTAGTAGTTTAAATTTCTCAAGTTGTAATTTGCTATGCTCCGTTAAAGATTTGCTTTATGTACTCATGATCTTACATGAATTTTTTTATTAGTATATCTCTATGCATATTTTTTGAGTTGTTTTTGGTTTGATATATGCCTCTTGATGAATTATATCCCTCATTAGTCTTAATTAAAAAATCTTGTTTGAACATGATGAATTGTTCTACATTTAAAAACTTTATTTCATTAAAAGGCTGAAATATAAAACTCGACTTGTATGAATATACGTATTAAATTCAGGTGGAGCTTGATTTGTATGAGCATTTTTCCATTATTTTGCAAAAAAAGGAAAGAAATGTTGATGTGCATCATTTGATATGCACATCTCAAATGGTTTGCAAATTGCCAAAAGGAGGAGTTTGTTGGATTAAACTCATCTCTTATTTGACAATTTGCAAAACAATTCAGTAGTAACCTTGCATATGAGCTTTGATGATGTTGCAGGTTGAAACATGTACAAACTGATATTGCACATGCTTAAGAAATGCTCAAACATGCTCTAGACAAGTCAAGGCATGCTCAAGACATTAAGGGATGGCCTCACAGTGCCCAACAAAACACAATGTTACCATAACGCTTCATAACCCGTCACAACGGGTCAACAACCCGTCACAACGGGTCAACAACCCGTCAATCCATCACAACTGGTCAGGAGGAGAGATGCAAGCATGAAGCTGGGATTGGTCGAGCACATCATTACTGTAACGCTTGATCAAGGCATTATAATGCATCTCAACCCGTTATAACGGGTCCCTATGGCGTTATAACAGGTTCCTGCTGAAAATGGCCCACAAGACAGCTGCACAAGTGAAGAATGACAACTCTGGAAATTGTACAACCCGTTATAATGGGTCTCCCAAGGTGTTATGGACTCTCTATAATTCTATAGTCTATTTTGGAGGTTTCAAGATCCCAAGAAGTGTCCAACCTATATAAATGATGCAGAGACGAACCAGCAGTGTATCACACACCCCCAAAAGCTTCCAAGCATCAAAATGAGCACAAGAAAGAGTCTAATTTCCTTCTCCTCCAGCTACCTAAATAAGAGAGCATTAGGATAGCACCGATAGTCTTATTGTCAATACGAGAACAAACCTTTAGCTAGATTTTAACCTTTGGTGCACCACATTTGTCTTGTCAAATGGTTCATCCTTTGTCCTTGATGGTTTTGTCAATCATATCGTTAACCGTGTAGAGTGGTGTTGCCCCATATATTGGTCTAGGAGACGAAGATTGATTTTCTTGTTTGGAGAAAATGAAAGATCAACTTCGCACTTGTAAATAACACTTGTTTTGATAGTGAAATCGGCCCGGAAGGAAGATTGGATTCTAGGAGACCCGTGGACGTAGGCCTAGTTGATTGATAGGCCGAACCGCAATCAAGGTGATTACTTTTATTACATCGCGTGTTCTCTTTGTTCTCTCGATTGCTTTTGCTTTCTCTTACTCTCTCTTTTTATTACTTTACTCTTTGTCGATCTGTGATTTGCTCTCTTACTTCTAGAACTTGCTTGCTTTAAGTCTTGACTAGATGATTAAGGTCTAAAAGCTTTAATTTGAAATTGTTGATTGAAAATGCTTCCGCCTAGTAATTTGACCTTAGTCTTGCGCTTTAAGCCCCAACCCTAATTCTAATAGAGGCAACTTATTTTTATGTGTGACAACAATTCAGCCGTACTCTATGGAACAAACATCAGAAGCTCGATCAAGTCTAAGTACATAGACATCAAGTTTCTGGCAGTGAAAGAGAGAGTACAGAACAATGAGTTGAAGGTGGAACATATTGGTACAAAATCCATGATTGCAGATCCCCTTACAAAAGCACGCTACCACCCAAGAATTTTCATGAGCATATTGCTTAATAGGCGTAGTACCTATGCTAGTATTGTTTAGGAAAATGTGGGAGTCTGATTTTGTTTTGAAGTTTCATGTTATGTAATTTGTAACAAGTTATGATATATGCAAATTATATTTCGAATCTCATTGTGTTCTTTCTTTAAAGTTTTTGACCTCACTAAGGTAAAGATATAAAGGTGACTCGTTTGAAAATAGGCACGTAAAATCACACTCTCGTGTAATTTCTAAACAATATGACCAAAGTCTAATTCATGTCATCTAGAAGTATTTGGTACTGTGATTTATATCGATAAAGTTGCACAAAAATGTGGTGATTATCGTTTAGGTACCTTACTGGTATAACTGGTGGCTGAATTGTTTAAGAGATACGAAAAGAAAGACAAAAACTTTAAAGTGATCTGGCCAGATCCAAGACATATGTAATCAAATAGAACACACTTGTCCATGTGAGAGATTGTTGGAATTGAGACGTTAATTCCAATAAACTTTAAAGGCACATGTACTAGCCCTACTTGATTTTACCAAAAGTTTATAGTAGAGACTGATGCTTGTAAGGAGGGTATATGATTCGTGCTCACTCAAAAAAGAAGATCCATTGCCTTTTTAAGTAAGAAGTTAGGAGCGAAAAATATGGCTATGTCAACTTATGAGAAAGAGTTATCAGCATTGATCACAATAGTAACAAAATGGAGGTGTTATTTAAATGGAGGTCCCTTTGTGATAAAAACTGACCACATCAGTTTGAAATATCTACTAATACATAAAGTTAATACTCCATTACAACACAAAGGACTCGGTAAGATTTTGGATCTAGACTATGTCATTGAGTACAAAATAGGCAAGGAAAATATAGTTGTTGATGCTTTATCAAGAAGGAAGAGCAGTGAAGAGAATAGTGGTGAACATGCAGAAGGAGAACTGAAGGCAATAAGTGAACTGAAACCCTTATGGATGCAAGAAGTAATTTTCTGCTATGAGAGTGATTCATGGATAATTGAATTGAAAAGGAAGTTAGGAGGAGCACAAGATGCCAACTATACTCTAAAGGTACAAGATCATTTCCAGATTTCTGAACATTTGGGGATTATTAGAAAGAAATGGAGGATATGTGTTGGCAATAATGATAATTTGAGAACTAAAATCTTAGAAGAATTAAATTATTCTACAGTAGGAGGTTACTCGAGCATAACATCCACATACCAAAGAGTAAAAAGGTCTTTTATTTGGTCAAATCTGAAGGAGTTTCTTAATCAGTTTGTGAGGACTTATGAGAATTATCAAATAAATAAGTCAGAACATGTACACACTCCGGGATTACTAAAACCATTATCGGTTCCACAAGAAGCATGGGTAAGCATAGGGATTGATTTTATTATGTGGTTGTCCAAGTATGAAGGAAAAGAAGTGATACAGATGGTTGTGGACAGGTTCACTAAATATGCCCATTTCTAAGCTCTCTCTCTCACCCTTTCAACGCCAAAGCTGTGGCACAATTTGTTTTGGATCAAGTCTACAGGTTACATGGGCTACCACAAAAATATTGTGTCAGACAAAGAACCTTTATTCACGAGCAGATTTTGGGGAGAATTAATGAGTAAAATAGGACTAAAACTCAATGTGAGCACGACCTATCATCAACAAACCGATGGCCAAACAAAAAAGTGAATCAATGCTTAGAAAATTACTTGTGAAGCATGTGCTATTTTCAGCAAAAGAGATGGTATCAATGATTACCAATGGCTGAATTATGGTATAACACTAGCTATCACTCTACAATCAAAACTTCCCCATTCAAAGCTTGTATGGATATGAGCCACCACAATTAGCTTTAGGCAGTATCCCTAAAAGTAGGATAGAGGCTTTAATGAGTTGCTTATAGATAAACAAGAGGAACTGGAAGGAAAACTTGAGAAAAGCTCAAGATAGGATGAAGATGTATGCAGACCAAAATCGTACTGAAAGAACTGTCAAGGTAGGAGATTGGGTCTATCTGAGGATTCAACCCTACAAGCAAACCACTATATCTGGCATGAGGAATCAAAAGTAATGTCCTAAATTTTTTGGTCCTTATGAAATAGTAGAAAAGATGGGGACAGTGGCATATTGACTAAATTTACCGATTGAATCTTCAATTCAGCCGATATTTCATGTGTCATGGCTCAAGGCCGAATTTGGTGATACACAAGTTATTTCTCCTATAATTCCACTAGCAGGTTGGCCAATACTTCAATTACCAACTCCAATTGCCATTCTGGACATGCACATGGCTAAGGTTAAGAATACAGTCGAACAACAAGTTCTAATTAAATGGGCTAACCAATTACCTGAAGACGCGACATGGGAGAGTTACAGTTCCATGAAGGAGAATTATCCTCATTTTATTCTCGAGGTCGAGAATGGTTAGAAGGGGGAGAGAGTGTCACAGCTTATTCTGATGGGTGTTCATACTAAAATATTAAGTATTGATACTAAGCATTCGGACGATCATACTAACAGATCTAGTAGTGATACTAAGCAATTTGATGGTCATACTAACGAAGGAAAGTATCAGAGTTCATTTTTATTGTTGGTCATACTAAAACATTAGATGGTCATACCAAGACCTTCAGTATTGATAATAAACAATTAGGTGTCCAGACTAACGCAAGATTCAGCCTGACCAAAGGAGAATCAATTGATGGGTTGAAACTGGGCCTTTAAGTTGGACCTAACATAAGTTAATAAAAAGAAATGCAATCTGACGAACATGAATGAAGAAACCGTTGACCTAACGATTGTATTTCATATAGTTAGATTTTTTTTAGTTAGTTAGAAATCTGTTAGGAGATGAACTATTAATGTACTGTGCTCTATTCGCCTATAAAAAAGTTGTTGGAACAGAGTTCTTCATGTGAAATGAAATAAATCAAGTTTTGATGATTTTTTTTTCATTAGTTATAGTTAGCTAGCTTCAATAATGTTTCTTGTCTTTATTTATTTCGGTGAATTGTTGGATTCAAGTGCTCAAATCAATTTGAGGACTTCGACATAAAACAACAGGGAAGCTTATATTTGGAGTAAAGAACACGGTACGCGTTTAGTCGAGTGGGATAAGATGGGTTAGGATTTGGGTCGGTAGCGTCGGCTATTTCAATTAATTAATGTTGTGTCGAAAGGTGAGGTGTATGCCTTCCACAAGCAAATTAATTAATATCAATTGGAGCAGCACAAAGCAACTTAATTGAATGACGTTGACGTTGACGTTGACGTTGACCCCACAGATACGAAGACGCTCCTCCAGTCTCCAGATAATGTGTACTGAGTAGTGAGTACTGACTCAGAAAGTGCTGGTAACATATCAAGAAACTGCTCACTGCTAGCTGTCAAATCTTTTTTCAGTTTTCGGATCTGGTATATATATATTGGTAGTGGTAGTTACATCACATGTTAGTGTTACATGGTCGTACAATTAATTAACTATTACATGTTTATATAAGTCTCTAATGTTCCACATATAGAGGCTCATGCAAGTTAATTAGTTAATTACTACATGCGATGTAAAAACCGTGCTAATCCGATCTTATGGCCTGTTAATTGCACGTCCTCCTTGATCTGCTGCTTGTATTGTCCGAAGCTGAATGTTTTGTAGATGGTAGGATGTGAATACCCTTCAATTGTGGTGTCATAGGACGGGCACAGAAAGTAGGCCACAGAGAATCTGTCAAATGTCGAGTTGGCGACAACCCTGTGCCTGACGCTCCGGTACAAGTTGTTGCTCCACGCCTGAAATAAATCCCCGACATTGATTATCAAGGCGCCCGGAATAGGCCTCACGTTCACCCAGCCTGAGCTGCAATCCTTATCCTTCATCAACTGCAATCCGGCGACCTCATCATCCTGATACAGCACCGTAAGAAAGTCGCTGTCGGTGTGTGCAGCCAGACCGAATGCACCACTCGCTTCCCGACACGGTGGGTAGTGGTTCAGTCTCAGGTAGCATGTTTTCCCTGTGCAGCTTTTTCTTATGTAGCTTCCGTTCGCGTCTCCTAACTCTGCTCCCAATATTGATGCCATTTTGTGTGCTACTCTCGACATTGCCTTGCACACATCGCCCAATACTGATTTTGAATTTGAAATCGAACTGAGGGGGATGTGATACGCCTCCGACCACGACAGCTGCTCCACTTTGGTGGCTGACGGTGTACCCCAACAGTAGTTCTCCGGTGCTAACTCCCGCAACCTCTCCTTTTTCTTTTTCTCAAAGGGCTCATGAAATAAGTTCTCCTGAAATTTTCTCAAGTGCAAAAGCAGATCATGGGAAATGCCATGATTTACAGCCTGGAAAAAGCCCCATTCTGAAGCAGCTAAAATGATATCTTGTTTACATTTGCTTATTGTGTCGGAGTTATTGCTAGTTAGATTCCGAAGATCGATGATCGGAAGATCGCACTCGGCGGCAGAGGTGGAGGCGCGGGCAATCTGACGATTCTGTTTAGCAAAGAGGGCCTTGTAGGTTGCTGACAGCGGTGGGTTCCGCTCCATTCTGCTATTCTGCTATTCTGCTGTTCTGCTAGCTGCAAATTAAATAAAATGAAATGAAATTAAATTGTTTACTGTTAGTGTTAGTTAGTGTTACTAATACATCATTTCTTAATCTTAACTAAATGGCTATATAAATGAATACAATAATAGAAGCTAGCGACACGACCATCCAAAAATAAACTTTTTAAAAGCCCCTTCCCGTTTCCTTTTATATCGTCTTACGTACACTACTTGAACTTGACTTACCAAACAACACAAAATTAAAGCAAAAGCAAGCAAAATAATGGAAACCAGTTCCAAGTAAATTATTTTGCTTTTTCAATGAGTGAAATAGCTATCGCTACTAATTAAGATCCTAGCTAGCTACAACTATGTCTATATATTAATTCCAAATATATATATATATATATATATATATATAGTTTAATTAATTAGTTATGTGAAATTACAGAGCAAAAATAATTAATCATCGATCAGCTTATTTATATATCATTCTCTGATATATCTTTCACACCATGCTTGTTTTTCGTAATTAACAAAAAAAAAACTTTGAAAAGTATATATGACATGTACTGAAAGTAAAGATTTTGTTTTTAGGGAGATGGAGATAATGAGATATATATATATCAGATAGGTAAGGTAGGCAGTAATAGTGTTGTATTAATTAATATTCAACAGTATAATAGTACTGTGATTGATTGTGATTTGTGAAACCTTTGAACCTTTTTGTGCCCTCTCCAATGACAACGTTGCTCTCATGGAACCACGCATCATACGAATATATGATACATATATGTATAACTTACTTAGTTAATTGATTGATTAATTGCTATTGAACAAAAGTTAAGGAACGTCGGCAAGGAAAAGAAGCGGTTAATTAATTTGAATCTATGTTAATTAGTGTTATTCGTTTAGTAGCATTCATTCCTTGTCGTTTTCCTACGTGGACTAAAGAGATGCTAAAACATCAAATCACACAAGTCCCAATTCTCTCCCTTTCTATACCAGCTTAGGAAAGAGATGTATATATATATATATCTATTTATATTTATATTTATATTTGTAAGGATAAAAGTATATTCTTATCTGCAATTTTCAGTAATATATATAGTATCTAAGTTAAAAGAGTATCCTACGGATTAATTATATTAAGAAAAAGGCAGGTCACAATTTATATATAGTTAGTTTATTGTGAAAATAGTTTTGAAGAGGTCATATTTTAAAAATTAAACAAGGTTATATTTTTTTAAAATTGCTAGAGAGGTAGAATCACGAAATTTGATTTTTTATAATATTTCAACATGAAAGATCTATTGGACAACTTAAATCGAACTTTCAAACTTAAGAAAATATAATTTGAACGGTTTGGAACTTGAGCCGGAAGTGGCATAGGACATAGAAAACTAAAATGGGTCATTCGGATTGCTTCAAAATCCGTCATATGTCTTGTATGTCCTGTGCACAGTAAATTAATAATGCTCTATATATATATTCATGCATTTAAAGAATTATACGCAGAAGCACAGTGTTACCTGATCAGATAGTGTCGATTAAGAGAAATCTTCCAAACGCCGGAGGAAAGAGAATCTGTCTACGGACTCTCGAGTTTAGAGTGTATACAGTGTAATGTCAAGAATATTTTTGTTGGTGTTTTCTCTTTGTGGTTTAAACTAGTGATGGGGGCCGGGTTATATATATATAAGACAGAGCTAGCTAGCTAACTAGGTGCATAGTAAGTAGTACGCATTCGCGTTCAAGAGAGAAAGTTCGCGTACTTTAGCTAGCTAACTGGCTTCAATGAAAGATTCTCCTAATTACTTAATTATTTAATTGACTTAACATGTGGAGCTAGCGAAACACATAAACATAAACCGTGTTAATGAAGGCAAAAAGTCGCGATCATCCATCTATAATTCTATATATCTAGCTATAGTTGTTGCTTGCTTCTAGGCTCTAGCTATTTGATGCACAGCACAGAGGTCAAAACATATACTGTACATATTATAGGAGTAGCGACTATTTATTGAAAACATACATGCATAGAGTGATACAGATACACATTGCCACATTGGTGTGAGATCGAACGGTTAAATTAATTAGACACATGTCAAAAGCAGCAGCTAGGCAGCTATAGGTGGCTAGGTGGCTAGGTAGCTAGCACATGATGTATTAAATTTGGTGCCGCCTCTGCAGCCACAAACTGGTAATGATACGACACGACATACGAGTGGAGACATGCACATAAACGTTGAGAGATGCGTCTCCTCTCTCGCGTGTTTGTGCAGTGAATTTGCCACGTTCATTTCTTTCATTGGGGGATTTATTATCTTATCTCTTTTTTATCCTTTTTGCTTTCACTTCATTTGCCACGCTTAATGTGCCGCCTACGTGGCCTGCTTAATTCCCTCACAGGCTCACACTCACCGTTAATATTAATTAATATTAATTAATATTATTATTCTTATTAATAAATTTAACTGATGTAAGGTTGCGTCACTTAATAATAATAATAACTAAAAGTGTTAAAAAATACTGTTAATAATAATAGTAACAGTAACACTTACTTAGATAGAAATTAGGACTTAAAAATAAACTGAATAGCTGGAATTGGTTGTGTTACTTACTTTTCATTTCTACGGTCTCCCTTGTATTCTTCTCTTGATTAAGGAGTCGTTGAAGATGGTTGAACGACACAACGGTACGCTAGCGGATCCTTCCAAGCAATTTCCGATGTCAAACTTCTCTTCAAGGTTACGAATGTATTAAGAATAACTTTATGTAATGGAGAAAAAAGTGGATGCTAATTCACGGTACATGTATTCTAAAATATCATACCGGAAATGCTTGGAGATACAACATCTTTTATAATAGTGAAAAGATATTTTGGAAATATACAATAATTAATAGTACATATTCTTTGCAATATTTGATATTAAATTCTCTTCGATTCTTTTCCAAATTGTCATATTTACTGTCGTAAATACGTGCTAAAAAAATTGGTATTGTTTGCGAAAAAAGTCATGAAAGAATCTCTCAACAAAATAATAAATATATAAAAAAGAATTCGGTGGTGTAATTCCTCAAAAATATATACTAATTTAAATATTCGGCAAAGTCTTTTTTATATCATTTTATATAAATCAATTTGAAAAATGACCAAATGATTTATATATATATATATATATATATAGTTAGGCTAAAATACTTTATATATAAAGCACCAGTAGTCATATACTTTAGGCTCATATCTCGAGATACAAAGTACAAATGGCCGATCAAGACCGTTGAAACTATTCTTCATACTAACATCAATTTTGAGACGCAATTTTATATTTTTTGCATATTTTTTACTATTTTATCGGATGGATGCAAAGTTGGTTAAATTGGAGGTTTGTAAATCGTTAGATTAATTAATTTTCCACCTATTCGATAAAATAGTAAAAAGTTCCAAAAAATGTAAAATTTGGTCTACAAATAGATGTTAGTTTGGAGAACATTTCCAACGGTCTTGATCGGTCTCTTGCACTTTGTATCTCGAGATATGAGGCTAAATTATATGAATGTTGGTGCTTTATAAAGTATTTTAGCACAATTCTATATATGTATATATATATATACAGAGAGAGAGAGAGAGAGAGAGTTAGCCTATGGTACTTACCTAAGCATAGAGCTCTTATCGTGCTTACGATCATATTTCAGATTTCAAAATGCAAATGAGCGATATGAACCGTTGAAAATATTGTTCATGCTAAAATCTAATTAGAAACCAAAATTTTCATTTTTTGAATTTTTTTTACTATTTTATCGGATGAGTAGAAAATTGAGTAATCTGACGATTTACAAACCTCCAATCTAACCAATTTTCTACCCATCCAGTAAAATAGTAAAAAAAAATTCAAATAATGAAAATTTGGTTTTCCAAGTAGATTTTAGTATGGACAATATTTTCAACAGTTCGGATCGTCCATTTGCATTTTGAATTTCAGGATGAGATCGTAAGCACGGTAGTGCTTTTTGCTTATGTAAGTACCATAGCCTATATATATTAAATTTTGTTGAGCCTGTTTTGTTTGGTATCTTGATCCAAATCAATTGATTAGGCCCAAACAATGATCCTGACATTTACCTTAACGCTAGCATTAGTTGAATTAGGTCCAAATTATTATACATGGCTCAATTATTATCACAAAATAACTTGAATGACCTCTATACTGAGTTCATTATATGCAGCAAGTTGACATCTTTATGGAATCATGCATTTAATTTTCTTGAAATCATATTTGATAGGACCTTCCAAAACTTTTCTAACATCTGATACGTGAATATTATCTTTTGTTCGCCATAAATCCTTAAGATTTGCTATATGCATTCTGAAAGATCTTATTCTACATATCTTTATTCTAAGTATTCTTGATCATGTCGGCATATAACACTCTATCTTTATGTGTATACATCAACTTGTTTTATTCCTATAAGACATATAAATACTTAGTTTTTGTTACTTTTAATTCGATCAGGGGCATTTATATTAATATTTATTCTTTATTCACTAAGACATATCTTATTTTTGTTTTACTCCCACATAATATGAACAACCTGATTTATCAAATTTTACTCTAGAACCAAATGAGATCACAATTTGATAAAATTTTATTGAGACCCTTAACTGCATAAATATTATTTCTTTGTGCAACTTATAAATTTTAAAAAAATTTAAGTTGCATCTTATATTGTTTTGTCTATATTCTTATTTTAGAAACAATCATCCTTAATTATATTTAAAACTCTAAATACGGTGCCATTAATCCTTTTAAAGAATCTTTAAGGAAAAATTCTTTATAACTCAAAACTTATATTTGAGAAACTTTTATCAAAAAAATTTAATTTTATATTTCTCAACATTATCATTTCAATTTTATTTTGTTCAAATTTTCATTTGTATCAAAACGAGTTCAATACTTTACGGTAATGAGAAAAATATTCAATTTTTCATTATAAGTAGTTTCATCTTTCATTATATAAGACAACTAGTTCACTTTCGAGAGTATAACTATTCCTTCAATCATGTTTTATAGAAAAAACTTGAAACAAGACTTTATAGTTTCAATATTTTCTCTCTAGTAAATTTGCTTTTGAGGGTACAAAACTATTTCTTTAGTCATGTTTTATAGAAAACTTGAAAATACGACTTTGTAGTTCCAATCTTTTCTCTCTAGCAAATTTTAGCACTTGTATAATATTTCTTTCAGTATTTCTAAAACCAAAAATGAATTTTCATTAAACAACACATAATACCTTATTCTAAAATACCCACCGACTTATAGTTAATATCATCAGAAGAAGCAATGTGTCTATTTGGGTCTATTTTGGGTCTTGTATGTGTTCTTAATGTATTTTTTAGTATTTAATTGAATCATCATCCAACGACACAAAACGTCTTATTCCAAAACACCCACGGGATTATAGCCAATATCATTACAAGAAGCAATGCATCAATTTGTACTTGTTTTGGATCTATATGTGTCATTATTGAGTCTCTTATTTGAGGTAGAGTTCGTATATTGATAAAAGACATATTTCTCGATATATACTTGACCAGATGTTCAACAAGATCAGAACTTTGGTCCTAAATCATGTCTTCACTAGCCTTGACACGAAATTAGAACAAAATTAGAGCTTTGGCCTAGTATTTTATTCTAATTCATATTTTTCTTTTCGAAAAATAGTTAATAGATCTTAGTAAAATCTAAAATATTATCTTTTATCATCCCCCCCCCCCCCACAAATTCTATACCCTCAAAGAATTTGTGATTTTTATCTAATGTCTCAATTATTAGCGTTCTGTAGGTTCGTAATAATCTTCAAATACATCTTTAGTGAGTATTCATACATATTCAAATGACAACTTATATTTCTTATGTGCAATTTGTACATCTTTAATAATATATGATTATTAAAGAGTCTAGCTTTATTTGAACATATCCATATACCTTAAAGATTTAAATATACATTCAAGTCATCTTTATGGTTTAATAAGTTGCCTTTAGGAGGTATTTCAAAAAATATATGTTACTTTATGTTGAAGTACTTGACTTTTATCATAGATTTCATTTGTGACTTTAATTGTATCATTATATTTTTCTTTATTGTGAATATGATTCGACAATATAAATGACACAAATTCATTTGAAATCTATTTTACTCCAAAAGTCTTAACGTTAAAGATGACACCAATACGTATCCATATCTTAGTTAGGTGTCAAAATAATACTTTTATCTTTTTCTATTATTCATATTAAATGGACTATAGATATTTTGTATTACATGACATATGTCATTATGTTGGACTCATATTTCATCTTTTGGTTTGTTGGTTCGAAAAAATCTGTTTGATCAAAACTTGATAATATATTTGATAACTCTTTTTTTTTTATAATAGCATCCCCAAGATAGGAAGCCTTCTTTCATTAAATGAAAGCAAAACATACAAAGTTTTTGACAGTATAGCATAGTATACAAAATGTATACCATACGCTGCCGAGAAAAAAAAAATAAAACTATCTAAACATATTCCCCTAAATTTTTATCTTAACCCTTTTATTCTACCTGCTCCTAAAATCAAACGGTACCTTACTCCCAGTATCATCATCTTCAAAAAAACTCACTTCTTGGAAACACCTTATTCTATCCGTATCCTCCAGCATATCCTATCTTGCATAATAGGAAGCCTTTCCAATCATTGTTTTTAAAACTAGTCACAAAACCAAAACTAAACTAGAAAAACTTCCCCAAAACAAAAGCAACCCATGCATATCCTTATTTGCTGGGCTTTGCAGAAAACAGAAAACACTAAAAAAAAAAAACAAAACACAAACAAAACATTCTGCACACAAAGAGACTCATATTGCTTCTAATCTCTTTACTCTTCCAGCAAATCCTCATCTATCGAAAACGTTTCTTGAACAACTTCTTCCCTTTCTCTATCTTCAATAACCTGTACCACTAAAGCCATATCTCTTTGGTTTGTGACATTTCTATTATTAATCAAATCTTGCTCTGGACCTCCTGCCCAAAGTTGATATAAATGTATTATCATATTGTACAAATTGTGAGCACTTTTTAAATCTTTTGATTGAAAAATTATACTATTCCTATGTGTCCAAATATATTTGATAACTTGATGGTTAATTTTATGTAAAAAACTTTTTTGTATTAAATTTTGTAAAATATACACTAAATGACAAGCTTCACCTTAGAGGTGTACTTAAATGAATATTAAAATTATCATGTTTTGAATCGTAAATTTCTATTTCAGATTAAGTAAAACTTAGCACTTGTCATAATTACAAACATAAATACGATTTGTTGGACATTTCAATTTTCGTGCAATTCAATTAGGATACAAAAACCTTTTGTCTAATCTAAACAATTGCAATTCAATTAAAATTCTCTGTTACGACATGAATGAAATAAATATTAGCGGAAGCGTATGAAATACTTACTTTCCATCTCCTTTTGTTGTCTCCTTTCTTCAACTCGAGTAAACGTGGAGATGTTTTTCAATTCGTGGAAGAGCCTTCACGTCGTCTTTCCCGATGAGTCCTTCCAAGCGATTCGGAGGCACTTTCCTTTCTCTGATGAGCACGAATGCTTCGACGGAGTTTTGAATTACCCCTTAATGCTTGGAGACCCGGGTCCTTTATAGGGGCGAAAGTGTATCTTGGAAAGATGCAAAATTAATTATTAAATATTCTTAAAATATTTAAAATTATATTCTCTCCAATTCTTTTCCAAATTCTAATATTTATTGTTGTAAACATTTCCACGAATTTGGTATAAAAGCTAAAATACCCAATCAGAAAGATAACGGTAAATCTAGGCAGTCAAAACATGTCTTACAACAGGTCTCTTACGGTTGCAAGGAATCTTATTACAGCGCAATAGACTTGACAATTCCAGACTTGGCAGGTTTATGTCAGGTCTCTTGTAGCCGCAATGGGATCCTTTGCAGCCGCAATCAATCATGCTAAAATCAGCTGATTCATTGCAAAAACTTCCCCTACTGTATTGCGGCCGTAATGGATCTTCATTTGTGTTGTTTTGTTTGGGTTTTTATCCAAATTAAGTTGGGTTTAGTCCAAACAATATTTCTGACTTTATACTAACACTCATATATAGTGTAATTGATCATAATCAGTCCATTAACAGTTATAATCAATTTACTTTAGTTATATATGCATTCATGCCCAAAATCTTATTAGTGAAATACGTATGATGCCTTAAATATTGAATTAATCACATTTACGACATTTTCATATATTACTCCTTGTAAGAGCATCTACATTGGTAATTGCTTAGCAATTGCTTATGCTTATGTGTCAATTATTTTGTAATTGTTGGGTTGTATGGCTATTGCTTATTAAGCAATTATGGAAAAGAATTGCTTATTTAGCAATTATGGCTATTCTTTTTTTGAAGATGAGTTGGCCAAATGTTTAATTCTTATTGGTCAAGTGTTTAATTCTCAATTGTTTGCTTGATTGTACTAATGTAGAAATGAATTGCTTAATTTCTAAAATTTCTACAATTACTATTTAGCAATTAATTTCAATTGCTCTATTGGAGATGCTCTAATATTGGCGACAATACATGACATATAGTAATCATAATAACACGTAGTCAAAACTTAATTTATTGGAATTGACGTCTTAAATCCGACAATCTCCCATATGGACAAGTGTGGTCTATTTGATTACACATGTCTTGGATCTGTCCAGATCACTTTAACCTTTTCTGTTGTTCTTTTTGTATTTCTTAAACAATTTGATCCACCAGTTATACCAATACAGGACTTAAACGATAGTCACCATATTTTCTTCGTGGCTTTATCGATGCAAATCACAGTACCAAATACTTCTGGATGACATGATTTGGACTTTGGTCATATAGTTCAGAAATTACATGAGAGTGTGATTTGACGTGCATATTTCTGAACGGGTCACTTTTTATTTTCTTCGTGGCTTTATCGATGCAAATCACAGTACCAAATACTTAATGTCTATGTACTTAGACTTGGTCGAGCTTCTGTTGTTTGTCGCATAGAGTACGGCTGAATTATTGTCACACATCAAAGTAAGTGGCCTCTTGATGGTAGGAACCACCTGCAGCCTAGTGAAAAAATTCTTGAGCCACACGCCATGTCTGTTTAGCACTCTTCCACGATACAGCGCCGCCTGCCATCATGTAGATGTATCTCAATGTCGACTTCGTGCTATCTACGCAGCCTCCAAAATAGGAATCAATATATCCAATGACCTCGAGCTTTTCTGATCTCCGATATGTGAGAATATAGTCTCTTGTTTTCTTCATGTACCTCTGCATCCTCTTCGCTGCTTTCCAATGCTCCATTCTTGGGTTACTCAAATAGAGCCCTAGCATTTCCATAATGAAGGCTATGTCCGGTCTCGTACACACCTAAGCATACAAGAGACTGCCTACAACGGACACATAGGGGATGTCGTTCATGGCAAGTCTTTCTAAATCAGTTTTGGGACATTGTGCGAGATCGAACTTGTCTCCCTTAGTCACGGATGTATCACCTGGTTTACAGTCTTTCATGTCATATCTACTTAGCATTTTATCAATGTAATTTTTTTGGGATAGTCTCAGAATACCCTCGGTTATGTCCTTTAATTTTGAAAGTTGTGTGTTTTGAAAATTATCTTTTTGATAACAAATTTATGAATTGTTTATGATTTTCAATGTTATTATACATTTATGTTTCTTGAGATTGATATGTTATAGCTTTAGAAGCGTTCGAGAAGATGCTCGTGGTCTTGAACGTGATAATTAAACATTCAAAACTCTTTAGATGAAAATATATAATCCTAAATATGTTCACAATCGTGATAATTAAAGGGAACATTTTACCATGAAGATTGTCTTGTCAATTGAAAATACATTGTAGTTCTACAAATATTGATAAGTGATTATCATTCAATGACATGAGTATATAAATTGGTGGTTCTTTATATATTGAACATGACCTAACCAGATGAAATATTATATGGATTGTGTTTTGTGTCATTAATGTTTCCAATGTGTTTTTGAATCTTATATATGAGACATGTAGGTTTTTCATATGAGAAGTATATAATATGATTGTTATTAAAGTCCATTCAAATGATTGGAATGATATAATAGTTCGTTATGTGCAACTTGTGCGGAAGAAATTTATATATCAATATTATTATTGTCCCTCAATTATTTGAGTTATGATATTACTGAACCCCTTGGTAAAGTGAAATTATATTGCATGCAATATAACAGATGTAGTTATACTTATAATTCACTTGAGAGATCAAGAAAAAAATATAATGCAAAAATGACACAATCCTATCTTACATACTATTTAAAATATCATCAGATAATGATAGATACGGATCAAGTGGATCAAGCACGTAACGACTATGTCGTTTGAGAGACTATAATGTCGTGATAGAACCTCATATAGTTCATAATATAAAGTATTTTATATTATATTCCAAGATGACGTAGATTCTCTGTAAGGTCACACCAACTAAACAGAAACAACAAGTATTTTATATTTTGAATGATGTATTTAATCTCATGATGTATGATTTAAAATGCATGTGATAAAATGTTAAAATAATATGTCATGTAAAATGACATGCTTAGATCATAAAATAAATTTGCGAGAATATATGTGAATATTATTTAGTATAATGTTTGAGAGCATTATAAGAATAATAAATTAATTCATATTAAAATAATATAGTAATATTATTTACTCGTAAATTAATTCTTGCCAAATATGATTAGGGAATAACAAGAGAATAGTCATAGCAATTTGTGTAAATAATTAACACAAGTGTTGCCCTAGGGCTTGGTTATACAAAGGGGTATGTTTGAGATGAAAAATAATTTTTTCCTCTCTTGCTACAATAGCATGAATAGTAATCTGTGAATAGTAACTCTCTTTTCTCCTCTCTTGTGTATCGGAAGAAAAACCTCATTGTTCTTATTTTCCTTCTCTTGCAAGGTTTAGCCACCAAATTAAAATAGCTTGTTCATTGAAGATTGAAGATCTAGGTGGTTGGATCTAAACTCTAACCTCTACATCCATCTATCTAAGGGTGTTTTAGGTTGTTGTTTAGGTTCAAGGTGAACCAAGAGACAATGATGCTTCCATGGCTGAAGAAGAAAGACGACGTTTTTTCAAGAGACCTAGAAGGGGAATCGACTCCTCTCTACAAAGAGATTTGACAATCTCTTTAGGTATAATCTTTTATCCACTCTTGTGCAAGAAATAAATTTGTTATTTTTGTTTTGTTGATGCACAAGAGGTGTTCGATGAAATATTATAGTGTAATCTTGCTTGCAATTGTTATATAAATAAGGTCATCTGTTTATTGAGTTAAATAGAGGCAAAAAAAATTATTTTCGCCCTCTTGAACTTACACAAGAAATCCCAACAAGTATTTCTATCCCTAGAATAAATGAGGCATCACCAAAATCTTTCATCTCAATATTTCTAAATAAAAAATTCTTGGTTTGATGCAACATGTCATTATTATTACTTGCAAGTAGTATGTCATCAACATATAAGACCATAAATGTGAACTTGCTCCCATAGAACTTAAGATATATACATTTATCAACTAAATTAGACTCGAAACCGTATGAGCTAACTATGTTGTTGAACTTCAAACACCATTGTCGAGAATCTTGCTTGAGCCCATAAATGGATTTCTTAAGCCGGCATACCATAGACATTGGATCACCGACCACAAAGTTTTCTGGTTGCCTCATGTAGATAGTTTTCTCAATGTCACCATTGAGAAAAGCCGTCTTTACATCCATTTGGTGAAGCTCTAAGTTGTAATGCGCTACCAGTGCCGATATGATTCTCACGAATCCTTCAATGAAACTGGAGAGAAGGTTTTCATTGTAATCAATGCCTTCTTTCTGTGTGAAATCCATAGCGACAAGACGTGGTTTATATTGTTGGACATTTAATTAGTGCAATTCAAGTTAGGGTATCACAAATAAACTGTTCCCTAATTTAACAATTGTAATTCAATTCAAAAGGAAAACAGTTTCGACAAGAATGAAATAAACAAAGAGCGAAAGAGGTACTTACCTTTCACCCCTACGGTCTCCCTTGTACATTCGTCCTTTCAATGGAGCCCCTCTAGTGGCGGAAGTGTGTCGTCGTGCGTTAGCGACCCAATTCAGTTTATCCTGGTGCCTATCATTTCTCCAGTGCCACGAATGGAACAATGGAGTAATTCTCCTTTGAATGGAATGACAAATGAGACTATTCACAGCACATGTGCCCTATGTCGATAACCGAAATTTTTTGTTCAACGGAACATTGTAAATGAGTGCTGACCCAGGGCTATTTATAGAGGCATTAGTGTATCTTGGAAAAAATGCCAAATTAACAATCAAATATTCATCAAATATTTGAAATTATATTCTCTCCTGTTATTTTCCAAATTCTAATATTCACTTCTTTAAATAATTCCACGAATTTGGTATGATAGCTATGATATTCAATCAGAAAAGATAACGATAAATCTAGGCAATCAAAATCTACCTTGGAATAGGTCTCTTGCGGTCGCAACAGACTTGGGTTCCAGACTTGGCAGGAAATCTGCCAAGTCTCTTGCGACCGCAGTGAGGGTTATTGCGGCCGTAATCAATCCACTGAATAACAGTAGATTTATTGCCAAATCTCTCATATTCCATTGCGACCGCAAAGGATCTTGCGACCGCAATAGACTTGTGTGTGTGTTGTTTTGCTTGGGCTTTGATCCAATTTGAGTTGGGTTTAGCCCGAACAATATTTCTAATTTTACACTAACACCAATATATAGTATAATTAATCATAATTGGTCCATTAACAATTATAATTAATTTACTTAATTTCTATATGTATTTGTGCCCAAATTTCTTGTGAAATATGTATAATGCCATTGAATATCAGTTAATCACATTATTTGGCATATTCATATATTACTCGTAATATTAGGTGACAGTATGTGACACGTAATAATCATATAACACGTAGTCTAAACTTTATTTATTGGAATTGACGTTTCAATTCTAACAATCTCCCACATGTCTGAGAATTGAAACAGTTAATCACGTTTCAATTGACGTTTCAATTCTAACAATCTCCCACATTTCTTAAACAATTTGGTCCACCAGTCATTCCAACACAGGTCTTAAATGATAGTCACCACATTTCCTTCGTGGCTTTATCGATGAAAATCACAATACCAAATACTTTCTGGATTTTAATGAATTTGATTTTGGTCATATTGTTCACAAATTATATGAGAATGTGATTATACGTGTCTATTTCTGAATGAGTCATCGCTACTTTAGTAAGGTCAAAAACTTTAAAGAAGGAGGCGTGACTTGCATATAAATCACAACTTGTTGCAAATCACATTGAACATGTGTTTCCTCAAAATCAGACTCCCACATTTTTTCACAAACCTTTTGAATACAAAGTCAGTACTGTCATATGTTCTATCTTTCAATCTTTATTTTATTATTAGATAACTTATTTAATTTCCAGTAGGTGGTGATGTGTTAATTTTATCTTGTTGTATCTAAGGATGCCATTATGCTGAGTCAAATTGTCAGAAGGTGGTGATGTGTTAATTTTATCTTGCGACCCTTGTATTCATTAATCACCTGCATAGCTCTTATTAATCTCATCTACCCAAGTGGGAATGATTTCACTAACCTTGAGGAAAGGTTGGTCAGGTGTTGCAATGTCAGAAGAGTTGTGGTGCCTTCTAGAGAGTGCATCAGCTACTCTATTTTCCACCCTTTTTTTGTACTCAATAGTGTAGTTGAGTCCCAAAAGCTTGCTTAGTCCCCTATGCTGCATGGGTGTATTGATCCATTGCTTCAGAAGGTATTTCAAACTGATTTGGTCAGTACGAATGACAAAAGTACCTCATGCAAGTAATTTTTTCTCATAAGTGGATAAGGCTTGGTTCCTAACACCCAGTTTATTACTCATGAAGGCTATGGGTCTATTTTCTTGCATCAAAACTGCCCCTATACCTTCTGCACTTGCATTTGTTTCAAAAGTAAAAGGTTGGGAGAAATTGGGAAGTTTGAGTATTGGGGATGCAAGCATGGCCTTTTTGAGCTGAAGAAAGGCTTGATTACCTTCTAGGTTTCAGTGGAAATTGTTCTTTTAAGCAAGTCAGTGAGTGGTTTGGCAATGGTACCATAATTCTTAAAATCTTCCTGTAATACCAAGTTAAATCTAGGAATCCCCTCAAGTCTTTCACAGTTTTTGGGATTGGCCAATCTGTCATAGCTGAAATCTTTTTAGGTTCAGTAGATACCCCTTCCTTGGATATCACATGCCCCAAATAGTCAATTGTTTGAAGCCCAAAGAAGCACTTTGATTTCTTCACAAAGAGATAATGTTCAGATAAGGTTTTAAGACAATGGCTAAGTGTTCCAAATGGGAAGGCCAATCTTTGCTATAATCCAATATGTCATCAAAAAAGTCAATTACAAACCTCCTGATATAAGGCTTGAAAACATGGTTCATTAGGGTTTGAAAGGTGGAAGATGCATTGGTGAGTCCAAAGGGCATCACCAAAAATTCAAATAGCCCTTCATGTGTCTGAAATGCAGTTTTGTTTATATCTAAAACTGCCATTCTTATTTGATGGTAGCCAGACCTTAAGTCTAACTTGGAAAAGTATTGCATTCTCTCCAATTCATCCAATAGGTCATCAATCAAGGGGATGAGAAACTTATTCTTAACTGTTACTTTATTAAGTTTCTTATAATTAATACACATCCTCCATATACCATCCTTTTTCTTAACTAGTAACATAGGAGATGCATAAGGGCTGGTGCTTGGTTGAATGAGGGACTTTGTAACAACTCTTGGAGATTTGCTCAATTTCCAATTTCGAAAAATGGGATAATTTATATGGCCTGAGGTGAATAGGTTTGGCTTCAGGTAGTAAGGGTATATGATGATCCACATCCCTTGCAGGAGGTAGCCCTATTGGCTTAGAAAATACATTGGGAAATTGAAGCAATACCTGTTGTAGGGAAGGTTCAATGATAGTGTTTTTAGAGGGTGCATCCTCTTCAAGCTGAAATAGCTATGCAATGAACAATTGGCTACCTTTTTTTTCTTCTTTGCTCATATCCATGGTTTTCTCCTTAGTTACCATCTCAGCCTCAACCTTGTCAGTAGTGAGGTTAAATATATTGTTTCCCACCTTAACTACCATCATTCCTTGCATAAGATTGAGTTTGACTTCCCCTAAACTGGCAAGCCAGTCACAACCTAAAATTACATCATATCCTGACACATTCAACATCTTGAGGTCAGCTTCAAAAGAATGACCCTGTAAGGTACAGGGCACTTTGGGACAAACCTTGTTGGTGAGTAATTTCTCCCCACTGACACTTCTGTATACTTGTACTGGTTTTGGTACAGTGGGCAATTTTAATTCTTGAACAAGCATGGGGTTTATAAATGAATTGGTAGCACATGTGTCAATGAGGACACAGATGGGCACTATACCCATTTTGTCCTTATACTTTAGTGTCCTTTGAGAATTGCCCTCAGCTGAGCCACTTAAGGCAGCTAATTGATCTTCCATTATCTTCTCTATCTTGGATTCTGCAATGAATTAAACCTCATCCTCTGAGTGTGTCACCTCCAATTCTTCTGATTCTTCAAGAGTATGTAGACTTTTGGTGCATCTATGGCCTTGAGACCACTTCTCATTACATATGAAATAGATACCCAAGGCCATCTTTTGGTCCAAATACATATTTTATAGTTTCTTGGTGTTGGTTGAGAAGACAATTTAGGTGCAGGAATAGGTTTGGACAGTAAGGAGGGTTCTTTGGAAATCTTGTTGGTTGTGTCCAAGGTTCTAGGTGATGTAGGGGGTATATACAAGGGCTTTCTGATAGTTCGTGAGGGGATTGGTTTGAAGTACCATTTTTTGTCACCTAGACCAACTGTTTCTTCAATTTCTAGTGCTATGTTGATGGCATCACTGAGAGTTTTGAGCTTAAATAGGCTAATTGGCTTTCTAATTTCATCTTTTAATCCCCTATAAAGTTCCAGATGTAGAAAAATCCATCTCTTATTTGAGTTTGAGCCATTAAGCGTTCCTTGGCTCTTTGATAATATCTAACATAATATTCTACGAGGAATCATGTTGAATCCACTTAAATTGGACACAAGGATTACAAGTGGTCCTTTCTTTGAACCTGTCACACACATCTTCTACCAAAACTGGCCATGGAGGGTCAGGATGCTCTAATTTGTAGCAACTAAACCACTCAGCAGCATCTGCAGAAAGCTGCATGGTGCTGATTTAAACCTTCTATCGTTCGGGGTTTTGATAGTAATCAAAGTAGAAACGATAGTTTTCGACCCAGTCGTTGGGTCTGGTACCATCAAAGGTCGGTAGATCAATTCTAGGGAGGAATACCTTAGGAGCTACCATGTCTTCGTTTCGTAACCCTTCATCAAAACCACCTAATCTGGATGAGGAGTCACTAGTTTGCCCCAATTCGTGAGTTGAGCAAATCGATCTTCTTGAGTACGATTGATAGCTTGTTGTTTTTCATCACGGATTGACAAGTCTTGAGCTAATTGATGCAGGCGTTCATCGATTGCTTGTACCTCAGGCAAGGCATCAATGTGTTGAGTGTTACGAGTATTATGAGGTGGCATCGTTAGAGAGTGTTTTGCCCTAATCGTAAGGGTTCTAATACCACAATTGCAACGGGCTTAAACTCAATTGCTATTTAGCTAAGATTAATTTCAGTAAATTGGGGAAGAAAGGGAAATAAGAATGGACGGGAAGCAAAACAACATCCTTTTCATTAAAATAACATGCTTACAACTATTGATTACCCCTATATAATCTAATCGAGGCAGTAATGATTTATTACATGAGTTAAAAAGAAAAACAAAAAAATAACCAGCCAGTACGATATTGGTTTCATCCAGAATGGAAAACTAGTGCCTAAGAACAACTAACTACTGGCAGTGGGGACCACTGTCCTTTTCTGTTACGCATCATCGAATCAGCGCCCCTCGGGCATAATTGAATTAATACGGGCCCCTTGTCAGCTGCACACTCCAAGTTCTCGATCTGCCCGTTGGGATTAATAGCTCTGCCCGCCTTTCGAATTGTGATCCCTTCAACGGATAGAAGCTGAAATCCTATACTTCGTTGCAACATTGATATAACTAGAGATGCTATTTATAATACTTGCTTCTGCTATGTAAATTTGTATTATACCTTAGTTTCCAACATTCGCCTCACATGAAGAAGCAAGCAATAATATAAGATATACAATGATAAAAGAAAAAAAAGAGTGAAAGAGTTTTATGGAATTTACAGGACCTTCGAAGTATCTATCAAACATTGAAATGAATATGAAGTCTTAGTAATAACTATTATTCTGCTGCCGTGCCGACTTGTTGACTTACGTACAATTTTTTTTTTTATTAAAGTGAACCCCAAGATGGGATACCGGCCTCCAAACATTTGGAGACAAAAACAAAGTTTTGTAACTTGTACAAGAGTGTTGTACCAGTTCAAAGACAAAATCAAAACAGAAACAAAACATACTTTGCCAAGACTTTTCTTAAATCCTAACACTTGCTTGGCCAAAGCTTACTACTAACAGAGAACGTTCCTTTACTCCCTAATTCCTTTTTCTCATCATCAGCTAAGCAATTCCCTACTTAATTTTCATCCAGTAAATCTTCATCAGTATCTTCTTGATCCTATTATGTATCTCCCGATGAATTGAATGGAGCCTCATCTACAAATTATACTTTCATTTTGTTATTGAAATAACTGACTTACATTGTTCTGAGTGCTGAACCAACTATTATATAAACTATATATACTTCTAAATATAGTGTTAGGTTGTTTACATTCCTTATTATTAAAAATTATGTTATTCCTTCCAATCCAAATAATCCACAAGAAGGCTGCTAGTAAAGAACCCCAGTTTTGCATATCTTTATTACTAAGTTGTAATATACTATACCAAATTTCTTCTAAAGAACCAAGGTTGAATACTTCTAGACCAGCCTCAGATAATTGTATATTTATAATACTCCAAAACTGTGCTAATGTAGCAATGAATAAACAAGTGATTAACATTTTCTAATCTATCACAGAATACACAATTTGTGCATCCTGACCAACCTCTGTAACTTAAATTATCTCGAGTTAGTAAATTATTATTTAGAGCAAGCCATGTTAGTAGTTTAAATTTTAATGGAACTTTTAGATTCCAAACAGTTTTGTTAATATTAATTTGGAGTCCTCCAAAATTTAGGAAATTATACATTGATTTAACAGTATATAACCCATTTGCTTCTAAATTCCACCTAATTGTATCAGACATATCAGAAATATTTTGTATTATGCAGCAAGGATAATGATGAATTTTTTTGAATTATCATTTCCTTAGTTACCCCTCTAGTTAAAAATAGCTTGATATCTCCATTATTCCAAACTTCAGCTATTGTAACATTATCTTTTTTTCACTTTTTGATACACTAGTGGGTATACCAATTTCAGAGGACAATTATTAAACCAGACATCATGCTAGAATTTTATATTTTGACCATTTCCTACAATGTTAGTACAAGTTATTTGCAGAAATTTATATTCCTGACTGACATCTTTCCAAAAAGGAGATGCTTCAGTAGTAAATTTATTATATTTTACTTGGATTATCTCTTTCCATATTCCATTATGATCTTTATAGAGGAATAGCCAACTCCATTTACAAAGAAGTGCAATGTTTACTTGCTTTATATCTGAAACCCCCCACCCTCCATTTTCTTTAGTTCTACAAATTTTTGACCATTTAACTAAAGCATATTTCCTTTTGCCTAAAATATTAGAACCTGCCCAAAGAAAATGTTTTCTATTTCTATCTAGTTTATTAATTACCTAATTGGAGATTTTATTCAAAGCTATATAGTATAAAGGTATGGCTGACAATACTGAATTAGTTAAAATCATTCTCCCTCTCATTGAAAGCATTTTACCTTGCCACATTGGTAATTTGTTTTGTACTTTATCTATAATTTTGTGCCAATCATTTCTAGATGGTCTTTTCCAGTGAAGGTGTAAGCCTAAGTATGTTATGGGTAATTTACCTATTTTGCAATCTAACATATTAGCATAGAATGTAGCTAAATGATCAGGTAAGTTTAATGGTATCATTTCAGTTTTATTGTAATTAATTTTTAAACCATATATTCTTTCAAATAATTGCAAGGACCATTTGAGTTTCTCTAATTGTGAATCATTTGTTTTGAGGAATAATACAGTATCATCAGCATATTGGAGGTTAATTATCTTCTGTCCATTTGGCATTACTGGTCCAAGACCTTCAAAATGATTGTGTTTAACTCCTTGTGATAATATTTTATTTAATCCTTCAGCAACTAATATAAATAAATAAGGAGAGATTGAATCTCCTTGCCTCAAACCCTTTTTACACTAAAAATATGGTCCAATCTTGCCATTTATTATTACTGCACTAAAACTATTATATAATAACATTCTAATCCATGTAATCCATTTACTGTTGAAACCTCTTTGCTGAAATGTATTTAATATATATTCTCAATTAATGTTGTCAAAAACCTTTTCATAATCTATCTTTAATAATATACCCTGCTCCTTATTTTTATTACATGATGAAGTATTTCATGGGCTGTAACCACCCCTTCCAATATATAATTGCCTTTTAAGAAAGCAGTTTGTGTTGGGCTAATTAACCTTTTAAGTATAGGACATAATCTGTTTGTGAGAACTTTTGTAAATATTTTGAAAATGCAGTTAATTAAACTAATTGGTCTATATTGGCTAAGAGTAGAAGCTTCTTGTATCTTTGGTGCTAGACATATAATAGCTCTATTTAAGGCAACTATTTCTAATTTTTCATTGTAGAAATCTTGGAACATTTCAAATATATCAAATTTAACCAGATCCCAATAGTGTTGGTAAAAAAACATTGGGAATCCATCTGGTCCAGTGGCTTATCAGCATCCATTTGAAATACAGCTGATTTTATTTCCTCCATATTGAGTGGTGTTATAAGTATGTTGTTCTCCTCATTAGCAACTTTCTAATTTTCCTCCCAATACTCTTCTGAGAATTTAGTCCATGTTTCAGAAGAAGAACCCAGAAGGTTCTTATAGAAGGTAAAAGCATGCTTAGTTATAATATTTTCATCCTGTACTTCATTATCATTTATTCTTAATGAGGTAATTATGTTATTTCTCCTATTTTGAGATGCTATCTTGTGAAAAAACTTAGTGTTTGCATCTCCTTCCTTTATCCATTTGTGTTTAGCCCTTTGTGCCCAATATATTGTTTCATTATGATGTATTTCTATTAGCTCCTTTTTGGTGTTATAATAGTCATTCATCTCTTCATCTACTAACTCCCTAATTTCTGCAGTTTTTTTCAAATTCTTCTAGAGTATGTACAATCTGAGATTTCTTATCATTAATATCTTTCCTAAGGTTTGCACTCCATCCTTTTAGCTTTTTTCTCATTTGTTTCATTTTAAATTTCCAATCCTTGACCTTATTATATCCTAATCTATATAATGATCACCATTCTGTTATTTTTGTATCACAATTAGGCTGTGAGAGCCAACATTTTTCAAACCTGAATATTATTGAGCAAGTATAAGAGTTGATACCCATGTCTAAGCATATTGGGTTATGATCAGAAGTTTGTGTAACTAAACAGTATGAAATAGCATTTGGATATAATGTTTCACAAGGGATATTTAATAGAAATCGATCTAAACAAGCCATTTGATTACTATTTTCACTTCTTGCCCAAGTAAATTTTTTGTTAGTGCATTTATAATCTATAAACTGTGCATCATCTATTCAATTATTAAATCTCTCCACATTATTTTGGTCAAAATATACTCCTTTTTTTTTTCATCTCTAGTTCTTATTGTATTAAAATCACCTCCTATGATCTATGGTCCTATACATGTTTGTCTTAGAAAATCTAATTCATTCCAGAATTTATGTTTATCACATGACGTACGTACGTACATACGTACGTACATACATACATACATACATACATACATACATACATACCTACCTACCTACCTACCTTCGAAGCACAGATCGATCAATCGATGTTTACTATTTGTAAAGAGATGTGTTATCCAAATTCAATATAAGGTAACATGGCTTTTGAAGCAACGAAGCTTCTGCGTTAGAATTAATTATTAAATACTGCTGTGCACATTACATATATGATCCATCAGACGTGTACATATTAATTTCTGGAGATGCTCGATTCATAATTTGAATTTCTAGCGAACGATCCATCATAGTAGGAACTTTACAGTTTCTGGAGGGCTGAGCATGAGCCTTTATATTGGGCCGGGCCGGGGGCCCTTTATAGCTAGAGAGAACCAACACAATGCACAAGTACCATAGTATGATAGTACCAGTGTACCAGTACCACTTCTATTTATTTATAGATAAAAAGCAAAGCAAAAGGGGGTAAATGAATGCATTGCAAGCCAATGACAGCAGTTGAAAGTTGAGATCCAACATCTCTCTCTCTCTCTCTCATTTACAGACTATAATTACACCTACCTCTTCTCTCTCCCTTCTCTTCTGACCTAATTAATTACCTGTATTTCTATTTCTATTTTTTAACACAATTCAAGTCATCTTCTTTCATTTGTTTGTTCGTCTTGTAGTTCTTGTCGTCTCTCTCTCCGGCATACATACATTAATTCTAGTAATATTTTCATTATTGGTTTTGTGAATTGACCCTTTCTTGATCTTTCCCCCACTAAATTGCTTCTTCCGCATTGACACATCAAAAGGGGAAAGAAAGAAAGATAGGAGAAATGACATTTTATAATTGCTTCATTGTGGGATGAAATGCACACTACAATTCTTTGGCGTCTATTAGAGGTACGCCATAACTATCCCATCAATTCTTTGGCATTTCTCTACGTTTTACTTCTATCGGCTCATCTCCTCTTCGGTACTAGTATTTTATTAATATTTTTATTTAAGCCCCCCCCCCAAATTAATTAAATTAATTTCCAGGATTTTTCTTTTTCTATGTTGTTTTTACATTATCTTGATTCAATACAAGTATAAATTATCACTATCCTATCATCAGATTTTAATTTGGTTTTCTAGATGGTATTTCTTATTGATTAATGAGTGCCTCCATTCCATTATTTAAACCTATATCACCCATGTCATGTAAAAAAAGTACATCTTTCATTTGTACAAGTACCCTTCAAAATATCACATTTACCAATTTTCTTTCATAATTGTTCAAATATAATTATTTCCAGCACCGCATGCCAAAGTATAAAGTTTTAAGGGTTTTGCTTACAAATGTGCATGGATATGATGCTTCACATTTAAACTGTAATAACATGAAACAAATGGAGATTAGACTTTATTGAATGTGTAAGTGGCAATTGATGGTCTCAATTAATGCATTTGTGAACAGCATGTAATATTATTGATTGAAAAGCAAGTATCCACATGAGGTCATTAAATGGCTGTCTAAACTTAATAATTGGGCAGTTACCATTTCTATATAATCTCTTGTTTATTTTATTTATCCTCCTTTAAAATCTTCTTTTTTCAGTTACTGGGAGCACATCAATTTACCAACCAAAATGAAAGGATTGTTCAAGGGCTTCAAAAATATGTTTTGTAAGTTCTTATTCTAGCTATTTTTTCCTTGTGAAATTATCATCTGTTATGCAAAGTTGCCAGTTGTGCAATTAAAGTGTTTCATAATAGTAGCAAAATTGAAGTATACTAAACGAATATTGAAGTTGTTTTCTTTAACAGATCAATAGTATACTTGATCAGCATCTTTCACAAGATATGCGAATAATGTTTATGTTGAGCCTTCTTTTGGTAGATTAGAAAATAAATATTTGGTTATTTGCCGCTTATAGTCTTAAATATTATTCTTTTATTTATTTATACAAAGCTCAACTTGTTTGGGACTAAAGGTTTTGTTGTTGTCGTTGTTGTTTATATAAAGCTCCGAAGGAGCATGAGATCGAAATAGGCTTCCCGACAGAAGTGAAACATGTGTCTCACATTGGTTGGGACAATGCATCTGACCATGCGCCTAGCTGGGTATGCTTTGTAGTATATAAGAAGTTCTAGTTTTGTTTGTATCTTGACTCAATAAGCATCATATCAATACTTTAATTATTCTCATGGAATTGAAAATATAGATGAAAGATTTCCAGATGGCAGCTGGTTACACTACAGCTTCTCTCAGCAATATGGCAAATGTTGAGTCTCCTTGGCTTAGTCGAGGTTTGTTTCAATTGTTGGGTTGAAATAGTGAATTATGGCAAACAATTTAAATATTTAGTTGAACTTAATGCAAAAATAAAATGACAAGTGTACTGTACCATTGCATTGTTTTATTGTCACATATTGTTTTGAATATTGCAAGTTGGATTAAACATACCAGTATCAAAGACAAATCAACATAGTTCTATTTGTAGTATGATAATTAATGTCTAATGATTTAATTTGTATAATTCTGTGTTACATTTTGAAGCTGCAATTCTGGCAGAGCCAGAATCTACTCGATCACTGTCCAAACCTTTTAGTGACATGAGGAATCATAGCACAAGCTCTTCACGCGAAGAAGGAAAGCCTTCTAAGAAAATTCGGCGCAAGAAGAAGACCAAAACCCCGAGCTCCCCTGGTTCAATCAGTGCTTCCTCCTATACTACTACTAGCCATATTAAAACAAAAACTAAGATTAAAAATTCCAACTTCCGTTCGTGTGGTGCTGACATGGAAGGTGCATGTATGGCCACCACAAGTCCATACCAGACGAGCTGTACGCATCAAATAACATAATATCTTCTGTGATGGCATCCGGTAGGATGAAGTATTAACATAGCGATGTCGACCGGGTTTTGACCGTATAGATTCAGTCTATACGAGATGGTAGATGGCATAATTATCTAATGTAATGTAATGTAATGAAATGATTTTTCCTATTGTAATGTGAAATTAATGGCTAGGGTTTGAGTCATTGACTTTATAAAATTGACCACCCCTAGCTAGGTTTCAGTGGCAAGAGCGAGCATCTGCATGCTCTATATAAATATATAATGAATCAAAGTATGTAAAGCATATATCTTTTTTGCTTGACGAACTATTTTTATTGATTGGCTTAGCATTAACTGTATATTTATTACAAAAATTCTATTTTTAGTGACTTTGATTCACTTGGCCAGTCCAGAAGTGAAAAAATAGGAGCCGGCACGCGTAGATGTAGGTGTAGCATAGATCCATTCATTCTTCGTTGATACGGCCTATCTGGGAGATAGTTCATAGGTGGTTTTAGACGGATTTGGATGGAGGACAGTTAAACGGAGCGTTTTATTGTCTTTTTCTTTCTGAGGGAATGTATGTAATAGGATCTTTGGTGTAGCGAATTGTCCTTGTGACTTGATGCTTCTCCGTGATGTAAGGAGGTGTATATATACTCTAGTATTGTCGGTTTGCTGTTGGTATCGATCGTGAGTAATTATTGGGACGTGACATAGTGAAGACGTGTTCCAACCGTCATTGTAAGGAACGGTCCATTCCGAGAGCTATTTCTGGGTTAAAGCAGCTATTTCAGGACATGCTACTTTTGTTAAGGTGAAGTCTATTTCGGGAGGTACTTTTTTATATCCGTAACCTGATTCGGGTATTGATGATTTCTTTTCTTGGGCCTCCGGGTAATCTGGGCTTCCTTTGTGGGCTTTGGTAATCAGGCTATTAGCAAAATAGTCTATCATTCGTATTCTCGTTAATTTGTTTGTCTAAGATCTAAAATAATTATCCTGTTGCCGCCATCGAGCTGCTCTCAGAAATGTGTTACTGATAAACTTTTGGTATTCGGTGTCTGTGAAATGTCAATGTAAAGAATTTTAATCAATTAGTGAAGAATTGGAAGCTTTTATCACTGGCATATTTCTTTATTCTTCATGATTTTGTGGTGAAGTCTTTTGTTGAGTACTTTGCTCATAGATTTTATTCTCAATTCATTTCTAGCTGTTAGATCTGCTGGCGTGATTCAATGTAATGCTTTGCAAATTTAGATTTTTGCTTGGGAACACAATTTCAATGTTTTAGCAAAAAATCTTGATAATTATCTTTTTTCCCCAGCTTCTATTCAAGGAAATGGTAGATGGTGACTTGATTTGACAGAAATCATTGATTTCTCAGTTTACTGGTAAGCATGGATTTGAAATTAGAGATGTCCATGGTATATGAGTTGATCATAAGCATTGATTTCTCAGTTTACTGGTTAAGCATGGATTTGAAATTAGAGATGTCCATGGTATATGAGTTGATCATAAGCATTGATTTCTCAGTTTACTGGTTAAGCATGGATTTGAAATTAGAGATGTCCATGGTATATGAGTTGATCATAACCGAAGTAACAGCATATAAGGATTCCAAGAATATAATCCTGAAAATAAGTTGAATGAAGATTTCTCTCCAACAGATTCAGTGAGAGTGAGTGAGTGTCTGAGTGCGCATATATTGTCTCTGGATATAACAGAGCAACAATAATCATCTGAAAACTGACCAAAATATAAGGACAACACACACTTTATGGGAAGCTGTTTGTTGGTAGAAAAGGAAAAAAAAAGCGCCATCAAAATTACGAGCATATATATATATATAACTGATTTTGTATTGTATGACCGACTTGTAGTTTTTACATGGGATTATTAATATGTTAGTTGATGATTTGGATGATGACGAGTTGTCGGATGAAGTGCCTTCAGATGAAGAGTTGTCGGATGAATTGGAGCTATCACATGAGCAGAGGCCTCGACAATTTGGGGACCAGAAGATTGAGTTACTGTTGCGTAAGCTAGGCAGCTTCAACCCTTTCCTTCACGTAGAATTCCGCAAATATAAGGGCTACCATGTTGGTTTCTTCTATGAAAGCTTTCATTAGATGTGTAAGTGTTTTCTTCATTGGGATTTTGGAGGTATATATTTTCCTAGACATATTTTACCGAGCATCAAGTTGACGCACACTTTTCTTTTTCTGATTTCAGTAAATTAAAACAGAATTCATACGGTTTATTTGGTTTTCGTTTGGTTGAAGGGTGATTATTTGACACTACGACGTCACCAGGCGTGTGTATAAATTCTTGTTCAAATTGATGACAAATAGGAAGGTACCTCTGTTGAGTTCATATTCAGTTTTGATGCTTAATTGAGCAAAATGAGGTTGCCAGAACCAGAAGTGGTAGAACTGTAACTGACGCGGGCAGCCACAGCCATTGACACATCTTTTCTTTTTCTTTTTCTTTAATACATGCATTTCAAGAGTGAAGTGTGCTGTGTCCATATTTTAAAAAAATAAATAGTTAATAAACTGAGAACAAGGATAGAAAAGTATATAAAAGAAGGCAAGAATTAATGATAAAACTTGTACATTTATATTATATTATATAGAAGAAATATCATATATATGTGTGTTTAGGGCCTTTCGCTGCTTGAAACTTGCGCAAGCAATTAAGCAAAGCAAGTGGGAATGGCCACCCATTCATACAGTATGTATGTATGTATGTATGTATGTATGTATGTATGTATAGTAGCTAAACACATGCACGTAATATAGAAATATAGAAAAATGAATGAAGACAGATATGTACGTCTAGAAATCAACAATTGGTTCCCCAACGGTGAGATTTCTCGGCACGGTCCAAGGCAAATTGAAAAGCTTGGCGGCTATGAGTTTGAAGATTCGGTTGACTTGATGTTGTATTTTGCGCTGGAGAAGAAGAGCGTGGCCTTCATTGCTTTCGCATATCTTCTCGCCTGATGCACAATCATGCCTTGCATCTCCCCGGGAAGCACCACAAACTCATCAAACTTTGTTCCTAATAGTATCACTACTGGTGGTGCCTGTACGTACAAGCAAATTAAGCACCAGCTCCACAAATTAATTTAATTTAATAATTTAATTATACATATACCATTACTTAATGGGATGCATGCGAACATGGGATGGAGTACTTGAGCAAAATACTTACAGAGTTCCACTTCATCGTTTGTTGATGCCACTCTTTCACTCTGTCACAGAAATTAATTGAAACTTATATATATATTAACTACTTGTTAAAAGGAAATTAAAATATATATATATATATATATATCTATTAATAGACTAACCTATTCAATGTGCACCGTCTTGAAAGATCAAACATGAAAATTATGGCCATGGCTCCTTCACACGCCATTTTATCTATGAAGCGTTCGCTTCCTATATATGCGTATGCGAACAAAATGGAATCAGAAGAGAGAAACAACAACCACCACCACCACCAATGTATAATATATAGTTTTTTTTTTTTTTTAAACTCTTGACAGAAACATCTGGTTTTGATTTTGACCTGCTGCATCCCAAATAGTAAAGGAAATTCTAACATCTCTCACTAGCAATGTCTTATTCTTGAAGTTTGATCCTGCTGGCTGCATGCCTTGTGCTCCTTTTTTCTTCCCCCACATACTTGTTCTGATTCAATAAATAAACAAAAAGAATAACACTTTTTTTGTGTGCATGTGATATATGATGATACCAGAAGCAGTATATATGAATGAAATCAGTAAATAAAGGGAACTGAGCACATAAATTAAGAAAAAATTATCGTGGATTTCTTTCATAGTACCATGAAGGTAGTTTTTCCAGTTTGACGATCTCCAAGGAGTGTCACCTTAACAGGCACCAAATTGGCCAATGCATCACTTTCGATGCGAAGCTTTTCATCAGCGGGCCCCACATCTCCAATGACGGACAGGTCTTCAGTTGCTGTGAGCCGGCGACTGTGGCACGGCCGGCCACAGCTGAAGACGCGAGCCAACTAGATATTGACGGATTTCTTTAATTATGAGAAATTGAACAAACCAGTAGTCAGACCTAGCCGTTGATTGTTGGCCTCGACTAAGCAGGCGAGTCATGACCCTCACTTTCCTCGCTTTATGCGAAGGATAAGGCTTCGAAATATCGGTCATATAAAAAGGAAGATAGAGATGGACAGCCAGACAGAGAAACCTTGTACGATATGATACGAGTTCCTGCCTAATTTCCTGTGCTTTTATTTGCTATTTTTTTATTTTACTTACAATAAATGTTTATCTATATTTAACAGCGGGATTGTGCATCTGTTCCCAAGGTAAAATTTTGTGCATCTACATCTACATGATTAGAAAGTCTGCATATATTTCACTTCTGAGAGAGATTGGAAAGGAACTTGCTTGTGTCAGACAATAATTTCCGCATTTCAAAAACCATTTAGAGTGCCTGCCTATGCTGTAAGAATTGTTCATTTAATAGGATTGGTAATTAATGAGTCTTTATACATACAATTGGAAGTGTTTTTACATTGAATTGAAATGCCTACAACCCAAGGGCCTATTCCTACCTAATTTGGAAAATGGTGATGGATATATATATAATTACAATTCAGCGTTTCGAATTTATTCTTTTAACTACAACTACCCTCAAGATTTAACTAAATAAAGAATTTAACAAATTACTGTCCAGTTAAGAAGGTGACATTGATCCTCCTGATCTCAGGTCTATTCTATGACTCTTATCTCTGTCGCTTGATTTTCTCTTCATGATGCTTTTAATATCTTCCTCTTTCTTATCCACAAAAGAGATCAAATCCTTGATACTAGTTAACCGTGTCGGTTGTTTCACACTCCTCTCCAGTTCAGACAACTCTACATCCTCCTCTACGTGAGTATTATACTTGTTATATTGGCATAATATTCTTAAAAAAAATATTATCAATGCAATAGCACATGCAATTCCACATATGAGAAAGAGGCCTGAAAAGCTGCCGATGCTTAGTTGATTTGCATCAATTTCTGTCTGGGCCTGCATATCGCA
>CAXKVX010000288.1:0-215000 GCA_964058865.1 Eleocharis quinqueflora | reverse complement strand
TGCTTTGTGATGTTTTCTTGATTGGTTATCATTCATAAATGAAGTACTTTGATTAGAAACACTTCTCATCGAAGCATAAATGCGTTGTGTTGTTTTCTTGATTGGTTACCACCCATAATTGAAGTACACTGATTAGAAACACATCTAATAGATGTAAAAGTACTTTGTGGTGTTTTCTTGATTGGTTACCACCCATAATGAAGTACTATGATTAGGTACTCTGATTAGATACACTTATCATAGATGTATAAGTACTTTGTTGTGTTTTCTTGAATGGTTATCCCCCATAAGTGAAGTACTTTGATTAGAAACATTTCTCATATATGTATAAGTACTTTGTGGTGTGTTCTTGAATGGTTATCACCCATAAATAAAGTACTTTGATCTGAAACACTTCTCATAGAAGCATAAATATGATTTTTGGTTTTTCTTTATTGGTTACCACCCATAAATAAAATACTCTAATTAGAAACACTTCTCATAGATGTATAAGTGCTTTGTGGTGTTTTCTTCATTGGTTACCATCCATAAATCAAGTACTCTGATTAGAAACACTTCTCATAAAAGTATAAGTGCTTTGTGGTATTTTCTTGAATGGTTGTCACCCATAAATGAAGTACTATGATTAGAAACACTTACCATACTAGCATAAATGCTTTGTGGTGTTTTCTTGATTGGTTACCACCCATAAGTAAAGTACTCTGATTAGAAACACTTCTCATAGATGTAAAAGTACTTTGTGATGTTTTCTTGAATGGTTACCACCCATAAATGAAGTACTCTGAATAGAAACACTTCTCATAGAAGTATAAGTGCTTTGGGGTGTTTTCTTGAGTGGTTATCACCCATAAATGAAGTACTTTGATCTGAAACACTTCTCATAGAAGTATAAATGCTTTGTGGTGTTTTCTTCTTTGGTTACCACTCATAAGTGAAGTACTCTGATTAGAGACACTTATCAAAGATGTAAAAGTAATTTGTGGTGTTTTCTTGAATGATTACTACCCATAAATGAAGTACTCTGATTAGAAACACTTCTCATCGAAGTATAAGTGATTTGTGGTGTTTTCTTGAGTGGTTATCACGCATAAATGAAGTACATTAATATGAAACACGTCTCATAGAAGCATAAATTCTTTGTGGTGTTTTCTTGAATGGTTGTCACCCATAAATATAGTATTTTGATTAGAAACACTTCTCATAGAAACATAAATGCTATGTGGTATTTTCTTGATTGGTTACCACTCACAAATTAGGTACTCTGATGAGATACACTTATCATAGATGTATAAGTACTTTGTTGTGTTTTCTTGAAATGGTTATCACCCATAAGTGAAGTATTTTGATAAGAAACACTTCTCATAGATGCATAAAAGTTTTGTGGAGTTTTCTTGATTGGTTACCACCCATAAATGAAGTACTCTGATTATAAACACTTCTCATATATGTATAAGTACTTTGTGGTGTTTTCTTGAATGGTTATCACCCATAAATAAAGTACTTTGATCTGAAACACTTCTCATAGAAGCATAAATATGATTTTTGGTGTTTTCTTTGTTGGTTACCACCCATAAATAAAGTACTCTGATTAGAAACACTTCTCATAGATGTATAAGTACTTTGTCGTGTTTTCTTCATTGGTTACCACCCATAAATCAAGTACTCTGATTAGAAACACTTCTTATAGAAATATAAGTGCTTTGAGGTGTTTTCTTGAATGTTTATCACTCATAAATGAAGTACTTTCATTAGAAACACTTCTCATAGATGCATAAATGCTTTGTTGGATTTTCTTGATTGGTACCAACCATAAATGAAGTACTCTGATTAGAAACACTTCTCATAGAAGTATAAGTGCTTTGTGATGTTTTCTTGATTGGTTATCATCCATAAATGAAGTACTTTGATCTGTAACACTTCTCATAGAAGCATAAATGCTTTGTGGTATTTTCTTGATTGGTTACCATCCATATATAAAGTAATCTGATTATAAACACTTCTTATAGAAGTATAATTGTTTTGTGGTCTTTTCTTGAATGGTTGTCACCCATAAATGAAGTACTATGATTAGAAACACTTACCATACTAGCATAAATGCTTTGTGGTGTTTTCTTGATTGGTTACCACCCATAAATTAAGTACTCTGAATAGAAACACTTCTCATAGAAGTATAAGTGCTTTAGGGTGTTTTCTTCATTGGTTACCACTCATAAATGAAGTACTTTCATTAGAGACACTTCTCATAGATGCATAAATGCTTTGTGGTTATTTCTTGATTGGTTACCACCCATAAGTGAAGTACTCTGATTAGAAACACCTCTCATAGAAGTATATGTGCTTTGTGGTGTTTTCTTGAATGGTTATCACTCATAAATGAAGTACTTTGATTAGAAACACATCTCCTAGATGCACAAATGCTTTGTGGTATTTTCTTGATTGGTTACCACCCATAAATGAAGTACTCTGATTAGAAACACTTCTCATAAAAGTATAAGTGCTTTGTGATGTTTTCTTGATTGGTTATCATCCATAAATGAAGTACTTTGATTAGAAACACTTCTCATCGAAGCATAAATGCGTTGTGTTGTTTTCTTGATTGGTTACCACCCATAAGTGAAGTACTCTGATTAGAAACACTTCTTATAGATGTAAAAGTACTTTGTGGTGTTTTCCTGATTGGTTACCACCCATAATGAAGTACTATGATTATAAGCACTTCTCATAGAAACATAAATGCTTTATGGTGTTTTCTTGATTGGTTACCATCCATATATGAAGTACTCTGATTATAAACACTTCTCATAGAAGTATAAGTGCTTTGTGGTGTTTTCTTGAATGGTTGTCACCCATAAATGAAGTACTATGATTAGAAACACTTCCCATACTAGCATAAATGCTTTGTGGTATTTTCTTGATTGGTTACCACCGATAAGTAAAGTACTCTGATTAGAAACACTTCTCATAGATGTATAAGTACTTTGTGGTGTTTTCTTGAATGGTTATCACCCATAAATAAAGTACTTTGATCTGAAACACTTCTCATAGAAGCATAAATATGATTTGTGGTGTTTTCTTTATTGGTTACCACCCATAAATGAAGTACTCTGATTAGAAACACTTCTCATAGAAGTATAAGTGCTTTGGGGTGTTTTCTTCATTGGTTACCACTCATAAATGAAGTACTTTCATTAGAAACACTTCTCATAGATGCATAAATGCTTTGTGGTTATTTCTTGATTGGTTACCACCCATAAGTGAAGTACTCTGATTAGAAACACCTCTCATAGAAGTATATGTGCTTTGTGGTGTTTTCTTGAATGGTTATCACTCATAAATGAAGTACTTTGATTAGAAACACATCTCCTAGATGCACAAATGCTTTGTGGTATTTTCTTGATTGGTTACCACCCATAAATGAAGTACTCTGATTAGAAACACTTCTCATAAAAGTATAAGTGCTTTGTGATGTTTTCTTGATTGGTTATCATCCATAAATGAAGTACTTTGATTAGAAACACTTCTCATCGAAGCATAAATGCGTTGTGTTGTTTTCTTGATTGGTTACCACCCATAAGTGAAGTACTCTGATTAGAAACACTTCTAATAGATGTAAAAATACTTTGTGGTGTTTTCCTGATTGGTTACCACCCATAATGAAGTACTATGATTATAAGCACTTCTCATAGAAACATAAATGCTTTATGGTGTTTTCTTGATTGGTTACCATCCATATATGAAGTACTCTGATTATAAACACTTCTCATAGAAGTATAAGTGCTTTGTGGTGTTTTCTTGAATGGTTATCACCCATAAATGAAGTACTATGATTAGAAACACTTCCCATACTAGCATAAATGCTTTGTGGTATTTTCTTGATTGGTTACCACCGATAAGTAAAGTACTCTGACTAGAAACACTTCTCATAGATGTATAAGTACTTTGTGGTGTTTTCTTGAATGGTTATCACCCATAAATAAAGTACTTTGATCTGAAACACTTCTCATAGAAGCATAAATATGATTTGTGGTGTTTTCTTTATTGGTTACCACCCATAAATGAAGTACTCTGATTAGAAACACTTCTCATAGAAGTATAAGTGCTTTGGGGTGTTTTCTTCATTGGTTACCACTCATAAATGAAGTACTTTCATTAGAAACACTTCTCATAGATGCATAAATGCTTTGTGGTTATTTCTTGATTGGTTACCACCCATAAGTGAAGTACTCTGATTAGAAACACCTCTCATAGAAGTATATGTGTTTTGTGGTGTTTTCTTGAATGGTTATCACTCATAAATGAAGTACTTTGATTAGAAACACATCTCCTAGATGCACAAATGCTTTGTGGTATTTTCTTGATTGGTTACCACCCATAAATGAAGTACTCTGATTAGAAACACTTCTCATAAAAGTATAAGTGCTTTGTGATGTTTTCTTGATTGGTTATCATCCATAAATGAAGTACTTTGATTAGAAACACTTCTCATCGAAGCATAAATGCGTTGTGTTGTTTTCTTGATTGGTTACCACCCATAAGTGAAGTACTCTGATTAGAAACACTTCTAATAGATGTAAAAGTACTTTGTGGTGTTTTCCTGATTGGTTACCACCCATAATGAAGTACTATGATTATAAGCACTTCTCATAGAAACATAAATGCTTTATGGTGTTTTCTTGATTGGTTACCATCCATATATGAAGTACTCTGATTATAAACACTTCTCATAGAAGTATAAGTGCTTTGTGGTGTTTTCTTTAATGGTTGTCACCCATAAATGAAGTACTATGATTAGAAACACTTCCCATACTAGCATAAATGCTTTGTGGTATTTTCTTGATTGGTTACCACCGATAAGTAAAGTACTCTGATTAGAAACACTTCTCATAGATGTATAAGTACTTTGTGGTGTTTTCTTGAATGGTTATCACCCATAAATAAAGTACTTTGATCTGAAACACTTCTCATAGAAGCATAAATATGATTTGTGTTGTTTTCTTTATTGGTTACCACCCATAAGTGAAGTACTCTTATTAGAAACACTTCTTATAGATGTATAAGTACTTTCTGGTGTTTTCTTGATTGGTTACCACCCATAAATGAAGTACTCTGATTAGAAACACTTCTCATAGATGTATAATTACTTTGTGGTGTTTTCTTGAATGGTTATCACCCATAAATAAAGTACTTTGATCTGAAACACTTCTCATAGAAGCATAAATATGATTTGTGGTGTTTTCTTTATTGGTTACCACCCATAAATAAAGTACTCTGATTCGAAACACTTCTCACAGAAGTATAAGTGCTTCGTGGTATTTTATTAAATGGTTATCACCCATAAATGAAGTACTTTGATGAGAAACACTTCTCAAAGATGCATAAAGGCTTTGTGGTGTTTTCTTGATTTGTTACCACCCATAAATGAAGTACTCTGATTTGAAACACTTCTCAAAGATGCATAAAAGCTTTGTGGTGTTTTCTTCATTTGTTACCACCCATAAATGAAGTACTCTGATTAGAAACACTTCTCATAGGAATATAAGTGCTTTGTGGTGTTTTCTTGAATGGTTATCACTCATAAATGAAGTACTTTGATTAGAAACACATCTCCTAGATGCACAAATGCTTTGTGGTATTTTCTTGATTGGTTACCACCCATAAGTGAAGTACTCTGATTAGAAACACTTCTAATAGATGTAAAAATACTTTGTGGTGTTTTCCTGATTGGTTACCACCCATAATGAAGTACTATGATTATAAGCACTTCTCATAGAAACATAAATGCTTTATGGTGTTTTCTTGATTGGTTACCATCCATATATGAAGTACTCTGATTATAAACACTTCTCATAGAAGTATAAGTGCTTTGTGGTGTTTTCTTGAATGGTTATCACCCATAAATGAAGTACTATGATTAGAAACACTTCCCATACTAGCATAAATGCTTTGTGGTATTTTCTTGATTGGTTACCACCGATAAGTAAAGTACTCTGACTAGAAACACTTCTCATAGATGTATAAGTACTTTGTGGTGTTTTCTTGAATGGTTATCACCCATAAATAAAGTACTTTGATCTGAAACACTTCTCATAGAAGCATAAATATGATTTGTGGTGTTTTCTTTATTGGTTACCACCCATAAATGAAGTACTCTGATTAGAAACACTTCTCATAGAAGTATAAGTGCTTTGGGGTGTTTTCTTCATTGGTTACCACTCATAAATGAAGTACTTTCATTAGAAACACTTCTCATAGATGCATAAATGCTTTGTGGTTATTTCTTGATTGGTTACCACCCATAAGTGAAGTACTCTGATTAGAAACACCTCTCATAGAAGTATATGTGTTTTGTGGTGTTTTCTTGAATGGTTATCACTCATAAATGAAGTACTTTGATTAGAAACACATCTCCTAGATGCACAAATTCTTTGTGGTATTTTCTTGATTGGTTACCACCCATAAATGAAGTACTCTGATTAGAAACACTTCTCATAAAAGTATAAGTGCTTTGTGATGTTTTCTTGATTGGTTATCATCCATAAATGAAGTACTTTGATTAGAAACACTTCTCATCGAAGCATAAATGCGTTGTGTTGTTTTCTTGATTGGTTACCACCCATAAGTGAAGTACTCTGATTAGAAACACTTCTAATAGATGTAAAAGTACTTTGTGGTGTTTTCCTGATTGGTTACCACCCATAATGAAGTACTATGATTATAAGCACTTCTCATAGAAACATAAATGCTTTATGGTGTTTTCTTGATTGGTTACCATCCATATATGAAGTACTCTGATTATAAACACTTCTCATAGAAGTATAAGTGCTTTGTGGTGTTTTCTTGAATGGTTGTCACCCATAAATGAAGTACTATGATTAGAAACACTTCCCATACTAGCATAAATGCTTTGTGGTATTTTCTTGATTGGTTACCACCGATAAGTAAAGTACTCTGATTAGAAACACTTCTCATAGATGTATAAGTACTTTGTGGTGTTTTCTTGAATGGTTATCACCCATAAATAAAGTACTTTGATCTGAAACACTTCTCATAGAAGCATAAATATGATTTGTGTTGTTTTCTTTATTGGTTACCACCCATAAGTGAAGTACTCTTATTAGAAACACTTCTTATAGATGTATAAGTACTTTCTGGTGTTTTCTTGATTGGTTACCACCCATAAATGAAGTACTCTGATTAGAAACACTTCTCATAGATGTATAATTACTTTGTGGTGTTTTCTTGAATGGTTATCACCCATAAATAAAGTACTTTGATCTGAAACACTTCTCATAGAAGCATAAATATGATTTGTGGTGTTTTCTTTATTGGTTACCACCCATAAATAAAGTACTCTGATTAGAAACACTTCTCACAGAAGTATAAGTGCTTCGTGGTATTTTATTAAATGGTTATCACCCATAAATGAAGTACTTTGATGAGAAACACTTCTCAAAGATGCATAAAGGCTTTGTGGTGTTTTCTTGATTTGTTACCACCCATAAATGAAGTACTCTGATTTGAAACACTTCTCAAAGATGCATAAAAGCTTTGTGGTGTTTTCTTCATTTGTTACCACCCATAAATGAAGTACTCTGATTAGAAACACTTCTCATAGGAATATAAGTGCTTTGTGGTGTTTTCTTGAATGGTTATCACTCATAAATGAAGTACTTTGATTAGAAACACATCTCCTAGATGCACAAATGCTTTGTGGTATTTTCTTGATTGGTTACCACCCATAAGTGAAGTACTCTGATTAGAAACACTTCTAATAGATGTAAAAATACTTTGTGGTGTTTTCCTGATTGGTTACCACCCATAATGAAGTACTATGATTATAAGCACTTCTCATAGAAACATAAATGCTTTATGGTGTTTTCTTGATTGGTTACCATCCATATATGAAGTACTCTGATTATAAACACTTCTCATAGAAGTATAAGTGCTTTGTGGTGTTTTCTTTAATGGTTGTCACCCATAAATGTAGTACTATGATTAGAAACACTTCCCATACTAGCATAAATGCTCTGTGGTATTTTCTTGATTGGTTACCACCGATAAGTAAAGTACTCTGATTAGAAACACTTCTCATAGATGTATAAGTACTTTGTGGTGTTTTCTTGAATGGTTATCACCCATAAATAAAGTACTTTGATCTGAAACACTTCTCATAGAAGCATAAATATGATTTGTGTTGTTTTCTTTATTGGTTACCACCCATAAGTGAAGTACTCTTATTAGAAACACTTCTTATAGATGTATAAGTACTTTCTGGTGTTTTCTTGATTGGTTACCACCCATAAATGAAGTACTCTGATTAGAAACACTTCTCAAAGATGTATAATTACTTTGTGGTGTTTTCTTGAATGGTTATCACCCATAAATAAAGTACTTTGATCTGAAACACTTCTCATAGAAGCATAAATATGATTTGTGGTGTTTTCTTTATTGGTTACCACCCATAAATAAAGTACTCTGATTAGAAACACTTCTCACAGAAGTATAAGTGCTTCGTGGTATTTTATTAAATGGTTATCACCCATAAATGAAGTACTTTGATGAGAAACACTTCTCAAAGATGCATAAAGGCTTTGTGGTGTTTTCTTGATTTGTTACCACCCATAAATGAAGTACTCTGATTTGAAACACTTCTCAAAGATGCATAAAAGCTTTGTGGTGTTTTCTTCATTTGTTACCACCCATAAATGAAGTACTCTTATTAGAAATACTTCTCATAGAAATATAAGTGCTTTGTGGTGTTTTCTTGAATGGTTATCACTCATAAATGAAGTACTTTGATTAGAAACACATCTCCTAGATGCACAAATGCTTTGTGGTATTTTCTTGATTGGTTACCACCCATAAATGAAGTACTCTGATTAGAAACACTTCTCATAAAAGTATAAGTGCTTTGTGATGTTTTCTTGATTGGTTATCATCCATAAATGAAGTACTTTGATTAGAAACACTTCTCATCGAAGCATAAATGCGTTGTGTTGTTTTCTTGATTGGTTACCACCCATAAGTGAAGTACTCTGATTAGAAACACTTCTAATAGATGTAAAAATACTTTGTGGTGTTTTCCTGATTGGTTACCACCCATAATGAAGTACTATGATTATAAGCACTTCTCATAGAAACATAAATGCTTTATGGTGTTTTCTTGATTGGTTACCATCCATATATGAAGTACTCTGATTATAAACACTTCTCATAGAAGTATAAGTGCTTTGTGGTGTTTTCTTTAATGGTTGTCACCCATAAATGTAGTACTATGATTAGAAACACTTCCCATACTAGCATAAATGCTTTGTGGTATTTTCTTGACTGGTTACCACCGATAAGTAAAGTACTCTGATTAGAAACACTTCTCATAGATGTATAAGTACTTTGTGGTGTTTTCTTGAATGGTTATCACCCATAAATAAAGTACTTTGATCTGAAACACTTCTCATAGAAGCATAAATATGATTTGTGTTGTTTTCTTTATTGGTTACCACCCATAAGTGAAGTACTCTTATTAGAAACACTTCTTATAGATGTATAAGTACTTTCTGGTGTTTTCTTGATTGGTTACCACCCATAAATGAAGTACTCTGATTAGAAACACTTCTCATAGATGTATAATTACTTTGTGGTGTTTTCTTGAATGGTTATCACCCATAAATAAAGTACTTTGATCTGAAACACTTCTCATAGAAGCATAAATATGATTTGTGGTGTTTTCTTTATTGGTTACCACCCATAAATAAAGTACTCTGATTAGAAACACTTCTCACAGAAGTATAAGTGCTTCGTGGTATTTTATTAAATGGTTATCACCCATAAATGAAGTACTTTGATGAGAAACACTTCTCAAAGATGCATAAAGGCTTTGTGGTGTTTTCTTGATTTGTTACCACCCATAAATGAAGTACTCTGATTTGAAACACTTCTCAAAGATGCATAAAAGCTTTGTGGTGTTTTCTTCATTTGTTACCACCCATAAATGAAGTACTCTGATTAGAAACACTTCTCATAGAAATATAAGTGCTTTGTGGTGTTTTCTTGAATGGTTATCACTCATAAATGAAGTACTTTGATTAGAAACACATCTCCTAGATGCACAAATGCTTTGTGGTATTTTCTTGATTGGTTACCACACATAAGTGAAGTACTCTGATTAGAAACACTTCTAATAGATGTAAAAATACTTTGTGGTGTTTTCCTGATTGGTTACCACCCATAATGAAGTACTATGATTATAAGCACTTCTCATAGAAACATAAATGCTTTATGGTGTTTTCTTGATTGGTTACCATCCATATATGAAGTACTCTGATTATAAACACTTCTCATAGAAGTATAAGTGCTTTGTGGTGTTTTCTTTAATGGTTGTCACCCATAAATGTAGTACTATGATTAGAAACACTTCCCATACTAGCATAAATGCTTTGTGGTATTTTCTTGATTGGTTACCACCGATAAGTAAAGTACTCTGATTAGAAACACTTCTCATAGATGTATAAGTACTTTGTGGTGTTTTCTTGAATGGTTATCACCCATAAATAAAGTACTTTGATCTGAAACACTTCTCATAGAAGCATAAATATGATTTGTGTTGTTTTCTTTATTGGTTACCACCCATAAGTGAAGTACTCTTATTAGAAACACTTCTTATAGATGTATAAGTACTTTCTGGTGTTTTCTTGATTGGTTACCACCCATAAATGAAGTACTCTGATTAGAAACACTTCTCAAAGATGTATAATTACTTTGTGGTGTTTTCTTGAATGGTTATCACCCATAAATAAAGTACTTTGATCTGAAACACTTCTCATAGAAGCATAAATATGATTTGTGGTGTTTTCTTTATTGGTTACCACCCATAAATAAAGTACTCTGATTAGAAACACTTCTCACAGAAGTATAAGTGCTTCGTGGTATTTTATTAAATGGTTATCACCCATAAATGAAGTACTTTGATGAGAAACACTTATCAAAGATGCATAAAGGCTTTGTGGTGTTTTCTTGATTTGTTACCACCCATAAATGAAGTACTCTGATTTGAAACACTTCTCAAAGATGCATAAAATCTTTGTGGTGTTTTCTTCATTTGTTACCACCCATAAATGAAGTACTCTTATTAGAAACACTTCTCATAGAAATATAAGTGCTTTGTGGTGTTTTCTTGAATGGTTATCACTCATAAATGAAGTACTTTGATTAGAAACACATCTCCTAGATGCACAAATGCTTTGTGGTATTTTTCTTGATTGGTTACCACCCATAAATGAAGTACTCTGATTAGAAACACTTCTCATAAAAGTATAAGTGCTTTGTGATGTTTTCTTGATTGGTTATCATCCATAAATGAAGTACTTTGATTAGAAACACTTCTCATCGAAGCATAAATGCGTTGTGTTGTTTTCTTGATTGGTTACCACCCATAAGTGAAGTACTCTGATTAGAAACACTTCTAATAGATGTAAAAATACTTTGTGGTGTTTTCCTGATTGGTTACCACCCATAATGAAGTACTATGATTATAAGCACTTCTCATAGAAACATAAATGCTTTATGGTGTTTTCTTGATTGGTTACCATCCATATATGAAGTACTCTGATTATAAACACTTCTCATAGAAGTATAAGTGCTTTGTGGTGCTTTCTTGAATGGTTGTCACCCATAAATGAAGTACTATGATTAGAAACACTTCCCATACTAGCATAAATGCTTTGTGGTATTTTCTTGATTGGTTACCACCGATAAGTAAAGTACTCTGATTAGAAACACTTCTCATAGATGTATAAGTACTTTGTGGTGTTTTCTTGAATGGTTATCACCCATAAATAAAGTACTTTGATCTGAAACACTTCTCATAGAAGCATAAATATGATTTGTGTTGTTTTCTTTATTGGTTACCACCCATAAGTGAAGTACTCTTATTAGAAACACTTCTTATAGATGTATAAGTACTTTCTGGTGTTTTCTTGATTGGTTACCACCCATAAATGAAGTACTCTGATTAGAAACACTTCTCATAGATGTATAATTACTTTGTGGTGTTTTCTTGAATGGTTATCACCCATAAATAAAGTACTTTGATCTGAAACACTTCTCATAGAAGCATAAATATGATTTGTGGTGTTTTCTTTATTGGTTACCACCCATAAATAAAGTACTCTGATTAGAAACACTTCTCACAGAAGTATAAGTGCTTCGTGGTATTTTATTAAATGGTTATCACCCATAAATGAAGTACTTTGATGAGAAACACTTCTCAAAGATGCATAAAGGCTTTGTGGTGTTTTCTTGATTGGTTACCACCCATAAATGAAGTACTCTGATTTGAAACACTTCTCAAAGATGCATAAAAGCTTTGTGGTGTTTTCTTCATTTGTTACCACCCATAAATGAAGTACTCTTATTAGAAACACTTCTCATAGAAATATAAGTGCTTTGTGGTGTTTTCTTGAATGGTTATCACTCATAAATGAAGTACTTTGATTAGAAACACATCTCCTAGATGCACAAATGCTTTGTGGTATTTTCTTGATTGGTTACCACCCATAAATGAAGTACTCTGATTAGAAACACTTCTCATAAAAGTATAAGTGCTTTGTGATGTTTTCTTGATTGGTTATCATCCATAAATGAAGTACTTTGATTAGAAACACTTCTCATCGAAGCATAAATGCGTTGTGTTGTTTTCTTGATTGGTTACCACCCATAAGTGAAGTACTCTGATTAGAAACACTTCTAATAGATTTAAAAATACTTTGTGGTGTTTTCCTGATTGGTTACCACCCATAATGAAGTACTATGATTATAAGCACTTCTCATAGAAACATAAATGCTTTATGGTGTTTTCTTGATTGGTTACCATCCATATATGAAGTACTCTGATTATAAACACTTCTCATAGAAGTATAAGTGCTTTGTGGTGCTTTCTTGAATGGTTGTCACCCATAAATGAAGTACTATGATCAGAAACACTTCCCATACTAGCATAAATGCTTTGTGGTATTTTCTTGATTGGTTACCACCGATAAGTAAAGTACTCTGATTAGAAACACTTCTCATAGATGTATAAGTACTTTGTGGTGTTTTCTTGAATGGTTATCACCCATAAATAAAGTACTTTGATCTGAAACACTTCTCATAGAAGCATAAATATGATTTGTGTTGTTTTCTTTATTGGTTACCACCCATAAGTGAAGTACTCTTATTAGAAACACTTCTTATAGATGTATAAGTACTTTCTGGTGTTTTCTTGATTGGTTACCACCCATAAATGAAGTACTCTGATTAGAAACACTTCTCATAGATGTATAATTACTTTGTGGTGTTTTCTTGAATGGTTATCACCCATAAATAAAGTACTTTGATCTGAAACACTTCTCATAGAAGCATAAATATGATTTGTGGTGTTTTCTTTATTGGTTACCACCCATAAATAAAGTACTCTGATTAGAAACAATTCTCACAGAAGTATAAGTGCTTCGTGGTATTTTATTAAATGGTTATCACCCATAAATGAAGTACTTTGATGAGAAACACTTCTGAAAGATGCATAAAGGCTTTGTGGTGTTTTCTTGATTTGTTACCACCCATAAATGAAGTACTCTGATTTGAAACACTTCTCAAAGATGCATAAAAGCTTTGTGGTGTTTTCTTCATTTGTTACCACCCATAAATGAAGTACTCTGATTAGAAACACTTCTCATAGAAATATAAGTGCTTTGTGGTGTTTTCTTGAATGGTTATCACTCATAAATGAAGTACTTTGATTAGAAACACATCTCCTAGATGCACAAATGCTTTGTGGTATTTTCTTGATTGGTTACCACCCATAAATGAAGTACTCTGATTAGAAACACTTCTCATAAAAGTATAAGTGCTTTGTGATGTTTTCTTGATTGGTTATCATCCATAAATGAAGTACTTTGATTAGAAACACTTCTCATCGAAGCATAAATGCGTTGTGTTGTTTTCTTGATTGGTTACCACCCATAAGTGAAGTACTCTGATTAGAAACACTTCTAATAGATGTAAAAATACTTTGTGGTGTTTTCCTGATTGGTTACCACCCATAATGAAGTACTATGATTATAAGCACTTCTCATAGAAACATAAATGCTTTATGGTGTTTTCTTGATTGGTTACCATCCATATATGAAGTACTCTGATTATAAACACTTCTCATAGAAGTATAAGTGCTTTGTGGTGCTTTCTTGAATGCTTGTCACCCATAAATGAAGTACTATGATTAGAAACACTTCCCATACTAGCATAAATGCTTTGTGGTATTTTCTTGATTGGTTACCACCGATAAGTAAAGTACTCTGATTAGAAACACTTCTCATAGATGTATAAGTACTTTGTGGTGTTTTCTTGAATGGTTATCACCCATAAATAAAGTACTTTGATCTGAAACACTTCTCATAGAAGCATAAATATGATTTGTGTTGTTTTCTTTATTGGTTACCACCCATAAGTGAAGTACTCTTATTAGAAACACTTCTTATAGATGTATAAGTACTTTCTGGTGTTTTCTTGATTGGTTACCACCCATAAATGAAGTACTCTGATTAGAAACACTTCTCATAGATGTATAATTACTTTGTGGTGTTTTCTTGAATGGTTATCACCCATAAATAAAGTACTTTGATCTGAAACACTTCTCATAGAAGCATAAATATGATTTGTGGTGTTTTCTTTATTGGTTACCACCCATAAATAAAGTACTCTGATTAGAAACACTTCTCACAGAAGTATAAGTGCTTCGTGGTATTTTATTAAATGGTTATCACCCATAAATGAAGTACTTTGATGAGAAACACTTCTCAAAGATGCATAAAGGCTTTGTGGTGTTTTCTTGATTTGTTACCACCCATAAATGAAGTACTCTGATTTGAAACACTTCTCAAAGATGCATAAAAGCTTTGTGGTGTTTTCTTCATTTGTTACCACCCATAAATGAAGTACTCTTATTAGAAACACTTCTCATAGAAATATAAGTGCTTTGTGGTGTTTTCTTGAATGGTTATCACTCATAAATGAAGTACTTTGATTAGAAACACATCTCCTAGATGCACAAATGCTTTGTGGTATTTTCTTGATTGGTTACCACCCATAAATGAAGTACTCTGATTAGAAACACTTCTCATAAAAGTATAAGTGCTTTGTGATGTTTTCTTGATTGGTTATCATCCATAAATGAAGTACTTTGATTAGAAACACTTCTCATCGAAGCATAAATGCGTTGTGTTGTTTTCTTGATTGGTTACCACCCATAAGTGAAGTACTCTGATTAGAAACACTTCTAATAGATGTAAAAGTACTTTGTGGTGTTTTCCTGATTGGTTACCACCCATAATGAAGTACTATGATTATAAGCACTTCTCATAGAAACATAAATGCTTTATGGTGTTTTCTTGATTGGTTACCATCCATATATGAAGTACTCTGATTATAAACACTTCTCATAGAAGTATAAGTGCTTTGTGGTGTTTTCTTGAATGGTTGTCACCCATAAATGAAGTACTATGATTAGAAACACTTCCCATACTAGCATAAATGCTTTGTGGTATTTTCTTGATTGGTTACCACCGATAAGTAAAGTACTCTGATTAGAAACACTTCTCATAGATGTATAAGTACTTTGTGGTGTTTTCTTGAATGGTTATCACCCATAAATAAAGTACTTTGATCTGAAACACTTCTCATAGAAGCATAAATATGATTTGTGTTGTTTTCTTTATTGGTTACCACCCATAAGTGAAGCACTCTTATTAGAAACACTTCTTATAGATGTATAAGTACTTTGTGGTGTTTTCTTGATTGGTTACCACCCATAAATGAAGTACTCTGATTAGAAACACTTCTCATAGATGTATAATTACTTTGTGGTGTTTTCTTGAATGGTTATCACCCATAAATAAAGTACTTTGATCTGAAACACTTCTCATAGAAGCATAAATATGATTTGTGGTGTTTTCTTTATTGGTTACCACCCATAAATAAAGTACTCTGATTAGAAACACTTCTCACAGAAGTATAAGTGCTTCGTGGTATTTTATTAAATGGTTATCACCCATAAATGAAGTACTTTGATGAGAAACACTTCTCAAAGATGCATAAAGGCTTTGTGGTGTTTTCTTGATTTGTTACCACCCATAAATGAAGTACTCTGATTTGAAACACTTCTCAAAGATGCATAAAAGCTTTGTGGTGTTTTCTTCATTTGTTACCACCCATAAATGAAGTACTCTTATTAGAAACACTTCTCATAGAAATATAAGTGCTTTGTGGTGTTTTCTTGAATGGTTATCACTCATAAATGAAGTACTTTGATTAGAAACACATCTCCTAGATGCACAAATGCTTTGTGGTATTTTCTTGGTTGGTTACCACCCATAAATAAAGTACTCTGATTAGAAACACTTCTCATAGATGTATAATTACTTTGTGGTGTTTTCTTGAATGGTTATCACCCATAAATAAAGTACTTTGATCTGAAACACTTATCATAGAAGCATAAATATGATTTGTGGTGTTTTCTTTATTGGTTACCACCCATAAATAAATTACTCTGATTAGAAACACTTCTCACAGAAGTATAAGTGCTTCGTGGTATTTTATTAAATGGTTATCACTCATAAATGAAGTACTTTGATGAGAAACACTTCTCAAAGATGCATAAAGGCTTTGTGGTGTTTTCTTGATTTGTTACCACCCATAAATGAAGTACTCTGATTTGAAACACTTCTCAAAGATGCATAAAAGCTTTGTGGTGTTTTCTTCATTTGTTACCACCCATAAATGAAGTACTCTGATTAGAAACACTTCTCATAGAAATATAAGTGCTTTGTGGTGTTTTCTTGAATGGTTATCACTCATAAATGAAGTACTTTGATTAGAAACACATCTCCTAGATGCACAAATGCTTTGTGGTATTTTCTTGATTGGTTACCACCCATAAATGAAGTACTCTGATTAGAAACACTTCTCATAAAAGTATAAGTGCTTTGTGATGTTTTCTTGATTGGTTATCATCCATAAATGAAGTACTTTGATTAGAAACACTTCTCATCGAAGCATAAATGCGTTGTGTTGTTTTCTTGATTGGTTACCACCCATAAGTGAAGTACTCTGATTAGAAACACTTCTAATAGATGTAAAAATACTTTGTGGTGTTTTCCTGATTGGTTACCACCCATAATGAAGTACTATGATTATAAGCACTTCTCATAGAAACATAAATGCTTTATGGTGTTTTCTTGATTGGTTACCATCCATATATGAAGTACTCTGATTATAAACACTTCTCATAGAAGTATAAGTGTTTTGTGGTGTTTTCTTGAATGGTTGTCACCCATAAATGAAGTACTATGATTAGAAACACTTCCCATACTAGCATAAATGCTTTGTGGTATTTTCTTGATTGGTTACCACCGATAAGTAAAGTACTCTGAATAGAAACACTTCTCATAGATGTATAAGTTCTTTGTGGTGTTTTCTTGAATGGTTATCACCCATAAATAAAGTACTTTGATCTGAAACACTTCTCATAGAAGCATAAATATGATTTGTGGTGTTTTCTTTATTGGTTACCACCCATAAATAAAGTACTCTGATTAGAAACACTTCTCACAGAAGTATAAGTGCTTCGTGGTATTTTATTAAATGGTTATCACCCATAAATGAAGTACTTTGATGAGAAACACTTCTCAAAGATGCATAAAGGCTTTGTGGTGTTTTCTTGATTTGTTACCACCCATAAATGAAGTACTCTGATTTGAAACACTTCTCAAAGATGCATAAAAGCTTTGTGGTGTTTTCTTCATTTGTTACCACCCATAAATGAAGTACTCTTATTAGAAACACTTCTCATAGAAATATAAGTGCTTTGTGGTGTTTTCTTGAATGGTTATCACTCATAAATGAAGTACTTTGATTAGAAACACATCTCCTAGATGCACAAATGCTTTGTGGTATTTTCTTGGTTGGTTACCACCCATAAATGAAGTACTCTGATTAGAAACACTTCTCATAGATGTATAATTACTTTGTGGTGTTTTCTTGAATGGTTATCACCCATAAATAAAGTACTTTGATCTGAAACACTTATCATAGAAGCATAAATATGATTTGTGGTGTTTTCTTTATTGGTTACCACCCATAAGTGAAGTACTATTATTAGAAACACTTCTTATAGATGTATAAGTACTTTCTGGTGTTTTCTTGATTGGTTACCACCCATAAATGAAGTACTCTGATTAGAAACACTTCTCATAGATGTATAATTACTTTGTGGTGTTTTCTTGAATGGTTATCACCCATAAATAAAGTACTTTGATCTGAAACACTTCTCATAGAAGCATAAATATGATTTGTGGTGTTTTCTTTATTGGTTACCACCCATAAATAAAGTACTCTGATTAGAAACACTTCTCACAGAAGTATAAGTGCTTCGTGATATTTTATTAAATGGTTATCACCCATAAATGAAGTACTTTGATGAGAAACACTTCTCAAAGATGCATAAAGGCTTTGTGGTGTTTTCTTGATTGGTTACCACCCATAAATGAAGTACTCTGATTTGAAACACTTCTCAAAGATGCATAAAAGCTTTGTGGTGTTTTCTTCATTTGTTACCACCCATAAATGAAGTACTCTTATTAGAAACACTTCTCATAGAAATATAAGTGCTTTGTGGTGTTTTCTTGAATGGTTATCACTCATAAATGAAGTACTTTGATTAGAAACACATCTCCTAGATGCACAAATGCTTTGTGGTATTTTCTTGATTGGTTACCACCCATAAATGAAGTACTCTGATTAGAAACACTTCTCATAAAAGTATAAGTGCTTTGTGATGTTTTCTTGATTGGTTATCATCCATAAATGAAGTACTTTGATTAGAAACACTTCTCATCGAAGCATAAATGCGTTGTGTTGTTTTCTTGATTGGTTACCACCCATAAGTGAAGTACTCTGATTAGAAACACTTCTAATAGATGTAAAAGTACTTTGTGGTGTTTTCCTGATTGGTTACCACCCATAATGAAGTACTATGATTATAAGCACTTCTCATAGAAACATAAATGCTTTATGGTGTTTTCTTGATTGGTTACCATCCATATATGAAGTACTCTGATTATAAACACTTCTCATAGAAGTATAAGTGCTTTGTGGTGCTTTCTTGAATGGTTGTCACCCATAAATGAAGTACTATGATTAGAAACACTTCCCATACTAGCATAAATGCTTTGTGGTATTTTCTTGATTGGTTACCACCGATAAGTAAAGTACTCTGATTAGAAACACTTCTCATAGATGTATAAGTACTTTGTGGTGTTTTCTTGAATGGTTATCACCCATAAATAAAGTACTTTGATCTGAAACACTTCTCATAGAAGCATAAATATGATTTGTGTTGTTTTCTTTATTGGTTACCACCCATAAGTGAAGTACTCTTATTAGAAACACTTCTTATAGATGTATAAGTACTTTCTGGTGTTTTCTTGATTGCTTACCACCCATAAATGAAGTACTCTGATTAGAAACACTTCTCATAGATGTGTAATTACTTTGTGGTGTTTTCTTGAATGGTTATCACCCATAAATAAAGTACTTTGATCTGAAACACTTCTCATAGAAGCATAAATATGATTTGTGGTGTTTTCTTTATTGGTTACCACCCATAAATAAAGTACTCTGATTAGAAACACTTCTCACAGAAGTATAAGTGCTTCGTGGTATTTTATTAAATGGTTATCACCCATAAATGAAGTACTTTGATGAGAAACACTTCTCAAAGATGCATAAAGGCTTTGTGGTGTTTTCTTGATTTGTTACCACCCATAAATGAAGTACTCTGATTTGAAACACTTCTCAAAGATGCATAAAAGCTTTGTGGTGTTTTCTTCATTTGTTACCACCCATAAATGAAGTACTCTTATTAGAAACACTTCTCATAGAAATATAAGTGCTTTGTGGTGTTTTCTTGAATGGTTATCACTCATAAATGAAGTACTTTGATTAGAAACACATCTCCTAGATGCACAAATGCTTTGTGGTATTTTCTTGATTGGTTACCACCCATAAATGAAGTACTCTGATTAGAAACACTTCTCATAGATGTATAATTACTTTGTGATGTTTTCTTGAATGGTTATCACCCATAAATAAAGTACTTTGATCTGAAACACTTCTCATAGAAGCATAAATATGATTTGTGGTGTTTTCTTTATTGGTTACCACCCATAAATAAAGTACTCTGATTAGAAACACTTCTCACAGAAGTATAAGTGCTTCGTGGTATTTTATTAAATGGTTATCACCCATAAATGAAGTACTTTGATGAGAAACACTTCTCAAAGATGCATAAAGGCTTTGTGGTGTTTTCTTGATTTGTTACCACCCATAAATGAAGTACTCTGATTAGAAACACTTCTCAAAGATGCATAAAAGCTTTGTGGTGTTTTCTTCATTTGTTACCACCCATAAATGAAGTACTCTGATTAGAAACACTTCTCATAGAAATATAAGTGCTTTGTGGTGTTTTCTTGAATGGTTATCACTCATAAATGAAGTACTTTGATTAGAAACACATCTCCTAGATGCACAAATGCTTTGTGGTATTTTCTTGATTGGTTACCACCCATAAATGAAGTACTCTGATTAGAAACACTTCTCATAAAAGTATAAGTGCTTTGTGATGTTTTCTTGATTGGTTATCATCCATAAATGAAGTACTTTGATTAGAAACACTTCTCATCGAAGCATAAATGCGTTGTGTTGTTTTCTTGATTGGTTACCACCCATAAGTGAAGTACTCTGATTAGAAACACTTCTAATAGATGTAAAAGTACTTTGTGGTGTTTTCCTGATTGGTTACCACCCATAATGAAGTACTATGATTATAAGCACTTCTCATAGAAACATAAATGCTTTATGGTGTTTTCTTGATTGGTTACCATCCATATATGAAGTACTCTGATTATAAACACTTCTCATAGAAGTATAAGTGCTTTGTGGTGTTTTCTTGAATGGTTGTCACCCATAAATGAAGTACTATGATTAGAAACACTTCCCATACTAGCATAAATGCTTTGTGGTATTTTCTTGATTGGTTACCACCGATAATTAAAGTACTCTGATTAGAAACACTTCTCATAGATGTATAAGTACTTTGTGGTGTTTTCTTGAATGGTTATCACCCATAAATAAAGTACTTTGATCTGAAACACTTCTCATAGAAGCATAAATATGATTTGTGTTGTTTTCTTTATTGGTTACCACCCATAAGTGAAGTACTCTTATTAGAAACACTTCTTATAGATGTATAAGTACTTTCTGGTGTTTTCTTGATTGGTTACCACCCATAAATGAAGTACTCTGATTAGAAACACTTCTCATAGATGTATAATTACTTTGTGGTGTTTTCTTGAATGGTTATCACCCATAAATAAAGTACTTTGATCTGAAACACTTCTCATAGAAGCATAAATATGATTTGTGGTGTTTTCTTTATTGGTTACCACCCATAAATAAAGTACTCTGATTAGAAACACTTCTCACAGAAGTATAAGTGCTTCGTGGTATTTTATTAAATGGTTATCACCCATAAATGAAGTACTTTGATGAGAAACACTTCTCAAAGATGCATAAAGGCTTTGTGGTGTTTTCTTGATTTGTTACCACCCATAAATGAAGTACTCTGATTTGAAACACTTCTCAAAGATGCATAAAAGCTTTGTGGTGTTTTCTTCATTTGTTACCACCCATAAATGAAGTACTCTGATTAGAAACACTTCTCATAGAAATATAAGTGCTTTGTGGTGTTTTCTTGAATGGTTATCACTCATAAATGAAGTCCTTTGATTAGAAACACATCTCCTAGATGCACAAATGCTTTGTGGTATTTTCTTGATTGGTTACCACCCATAAATGAAGTACTCTGATTAGAAACACTTCTCATAAAAGTATAAGTGCTTTGTGATGTTTTCTTGATTGGTTATCATCCATAAATGAAGTACTTTGATTAGAAACACTTCTCATCGAAGCATAAATGCGTTGTGTTGTTTTCTTGATTGGTTACCACCCATAAGTGAAGTACTCTGATTAGAAACACTTCTAATAGATGTAAAAGTACTTTGTGGTGTTTTCCTGATTGGTTACCACCCATAATGAAGTACTATGATTATAAGCACTTCTCATAGAAACATAAATGCTTTATGGTGTTTTCTTGATTGGTTACCATCCATATATGAAGTACTCTGATTATAAACACTTCTCATAGAAGTATAAGTGCTTTGTGGTGTTTTCTTGAATGGTTGTCACCCATAAATGAAGTACTATGATTAGAAACACTTCCCATACTAGCATAAATGCTTTGTGGTATTTTCTTGATTGGTTACCACCGATAAGTAAAGTACTCTGATTAGAAACACTTCTCATAGATGTATAAGTACTTTGTGGTGTTTTCTTGAATGGTTATCACCCATAAATAAAGTACTTTGATCTGAAACACTTCTCATAGAAGCATAAATATGATTTGTGTTGTTTTCTTTATTGGTTACCACCCATAAGTGAAGTACTCTTATTAGAAACACTTCTTATAGATGTATAAGTACTTTCTGGTGTTTTCTTGATTGGTTACCACCCATAAATGAAGTACTCTGATTAGAAACACTTCTCATAGATGTATAATTACTTTGTGGTGTTTTCTTGAATGGTTATCACCCATAAATAAAGTACTTTGATCTGAAACACTTCTCATAGAAGCATAAATATGATTTGTGGTGTTTTCTTTATTGGTTACCACCCATAAATAAAGTACTCTGATTAGAAACACTTCTCACAGAAGTATAAGTGCTTCGTGGTATTTTATTAAATGGTTATCACCCATAAATGAAGTACTTTGATGAGAAACACTTCTCAAAGATGCATAAAGGCTTTGTGGTGTTTTCTTGATTTGTTACCACCCATAAATGAAGTACTCTGATTTGAAACACTTCTCAAAGATGCATAAAAGCTTTGTGGTGTTTTCTTCATTTGTTACCACCCATAAATGAAGTACTCTGATTAGAAACACTTCTCATAGAAATATAAGTGCTTTGTGGTGTTTTCTTGAATGGTTATCACTCATAAATGAAGTACTTTGATTAGAAACACATCTCCTAGATGCACAAATGCTTTGTGGTATTTTCTTGATTGGTTACCACCCATAAATGAAGTACTCTGATTAGAAACACTTCTCATAAAAGTATAAGTGCTTTGTGATGTTTTCTTGATTGGTTATCATCCATAAATGAAGTACTTTGATTAGAAACACTTCTCATCGAAGCATAAATGCGTTGTGTTGTTTTCTTGATTGGTTACCACCCATAAGTGAAGTACTCTGATTAGAAACACTTCTAATAGATGTAAAAGTACTTTGTGGTGTTTTCCTGATTGGTTACCACCCATAATGAAGTACTATGATTATAAGCACTTCTCATAGAAACATAAATGCTTTATGGTGTTTTCTTGATTGGTTACCATCCATATATGAAGTACTCTGATTATAAACACTTCTCATAGAAGTATAAGTGCTTTGTGGTGTTTTCTTGAATGGTTGTCACCCATAAATGAAGTACTATGATTAGAAACACTTCCCATACTAGCATAAATGCTTTGTGGTATTTTCTTGATTGGTTACCACCGATAAGTAAAGTACTCTGATTAGAAACACTTCTCATAGATGTATAAGTACTTTGTGGTGTTTTCTTGAATGGTTATCACCCATAAATAAAGTACTTTGATCTGAAACACTTCTCATAGAAGCATAAATATGATTTGTGTTGTTTTCTTTATTGGTTACCACCCATAAGTGAAGTACTCTTATTAGAAACACTTCTTATAGATGTATAAGTACTTTCTGGTGTTTTCTTGATTGGTTACCACCCATAAATGAAGTACTCTGATTAGAAACACTTCTCATAGATGTATAATTACTTTGTGGTGTTTTCTTGAATGGTTATCACCCATAAATAAAGTACTTTGATCTGAAACACTTCTCATAGAAGCATAAATATGATTTGTGGTGTTTTCTTTATTGGTTACCACCCATAAATAAAGTACTCTGATTAGAAACACTTCTCACAGAAGTATAAGTGCTTCGTGGTATTTTATTAAATGGTTATCACCCATAAATGAAGTACTTTGATGAGAAACACTTCTCAAAGATGCATAAAGGCTTTGTGGTGTTTTCTTGATTTGTTACCACCCATAAATGAAGTACTCTGATTTGAAACACTTCTCAAAGATGCATAAAAGCTTTGTGGTGTTTTCTTCATTTGTTACCACCCATAAATGAAGTACTCTGATTAGAAACACTTCTCATAGAAATATAAGTGCTTTGTGGTGTTTTCTTGAATGGTTATCACTCATAAATGAAGTCCTTTGATTAGAAACACATCTCCTAGATGCACAAATGCTTTGTGGTATTTTCTTGATTGGTTACCACCCATAAATGAAGTACTCTGATTAGAAACACTTCTCATAAAAGTATAAGTGCTTTGTGATGTTTTCTTGATTGGTTATCATCCATAAATGAAGTACTTTGATTAGAAACACTTCTCATCGAAGCATAAATGCGTTGTGTTGTTTTCTTGATTGGTTACCACCCATAAGTGAAGTACTCTGATTAGAAACACTTCTAATAGATGTAAAAGTACTTTGTGGTGTTTTCCTGATTGGTTACCACCCATAATGAAGTACTATGATTATAAGCACTTCTCATAGAAACATAAATGCTTTATGGTGTTTTCTTGATTGGTTACCATCCATATATGAAGTACTCTGATTATAAACACTTCTCATAGAAGTATAAGTGCTTTGTGGTGTTTTCTTGAATGGTTGTCACCCATAAATGAAGTACTATGATTAGAAACACTTCCCATACTAGCATAAATGCTTTGTGGTATTTTCTTGATTGGTTACCACCGATAAGTAAAGTACTCTGATTAGAAACACTTCTCATAGATGTATAAGTACTTTGTGGTGTTTTCTTGAATGGTTATCACCCATAAATAAAGTACTTTGATCTGAAACACTTCTCATAGAAGCATAAATATGATTTGTGTTGTTTTCTTTATTGGTTAACACCCATAAGTGAAGTACTCTTATTAGAAACACTTCTTATAGATGTATAAGTAATTTCTGGTGTTTTCTTGATTGGTTACCACCCATAAATGAAGTACTCTGATTAGAAACACTTCTCATAGATGTATAATTACTTTGTGGTGTTTTCTTGAATGGTTATCACCCATAAATAAAGTACTTTGATCTGAAACACTTCTCATAGAAGCATAAATATGATTTGTGGTGTTTTCTTTATTGGTTACCACCCATAAATAAAGTACTCTGATTAGAAACACTTCTCACAGAAGTATAAGTGCTTCGTGGTATTTTATTAAATGGTTATCACCCATAAATGAAGTACTTTGATGAGAAACACTTCTCAAAGATGCATAAAGGCTTTGTGGTGTTTTCTTGATTTGTTACCACCCATAAATGAAGTACTCTGATTTGAAACACTTCTCAAAGATGCATAAAAGCTTTGTGGTGTTTTCTTCATTTTTTACCACCCATAAATGAAGTACTCTGATTAGAAACACTTCTCATAGAAATATAAGTGCTTTGTGGTGTTTTCTTGAATGGTTATCACTCATAAATGAAGTCCTTTGATTAGAAACACATCTCCTAGATGCACAAATGCTTTGTGGTATTTTCTTGATTGGTTACCACCCATAAATGAAGTACTCTGATTAGAAACACTTCTCATAAAAGTATAAGTGCTTTGTGATGTTTTCTTGATTGGTTATCATCCATAAATGAAGTACTTTGATTAGAAACACTTCTCATCGAAGCATAAATGCGTTGTGTTGTTTTCTTGATTGGTTACCACCCATAAGTGAAGTACTCTGATTAGAAACACTTCTAATAGATGTAAAAGTACTTTGTGGTGTTTTCCTGATTGGTTACCACCCATAATGAAGTACTATGATTATAAGCACTTCTCATAGAAACATAAATGTTTTATGGTGTTTTCTTGATTGGTTACCATCCATATATGAAGTACTCTGATTATAAACACTTCTCATAGAAGTATAAGTGCTTTGTGGTGTTTTCTTGAATGGTTGTCACCCATAAATGAAGTACTATGATTAGAAACACTTCCCATACTAGCATAAATGCTTTGTGGTATTTTCTTGATTGGTTACCACCGATAAGTAAAGTACTCTGATTAGAAACACTTCTCATAGATGTATAAGTACTTTGTGGTGTTTTCTTGAATGGTTATCACCCATAAATAAAGTACTTTGATCTGAAACACTTCTCATAGAAGCATAAATATGATTTGTGTTGTTTTCTTTATTGGTTACCACCCATAAGTGAAGTACTCTTATTAGAAACACTTCTTATAGATGTATAAGTAATTTCTGGTGTTTTCTTGATTGGTTACCACCCATAAATGAAGTACTCTGATTAGAAACACTTCTCATAGATGTATAATTACTTTGTGGTGTTTTCTTGAATGGTTATCACCCATAAATAAAGTACTTTGATCTGAAACACTTCTCATAGAAGCATAAATATGATTTGTGGTGTTTTCTTTATTGGTTACCACCCATAAATAAAGTACTCTGATTAGAAACACTTCTCACAGAAGTATAAGTGCTTCGTGGTATTTTAATAAATGGTTATCACCCATAAATGAAGTACTTTGATGAGAAACACTTCTCAAAGATGCATAAAGGCTTTGTGGTGTTTTCTTGATTTGTTACCACCCATAAATGAAGTACTATGATTTGAAACACTTCTCAAAGATGCATAAAAGCTTTGTGGTGTTTTCTTGATTTGTTATCACCCATAAATGAAGTACTTTGATTAGAAACACCACTCACAGAAGTATATCTGCTTTGTGGTGTTTTCTTGAATGATTATCACTCATAAATGAAGTGCTTTGATTAGAAACACAGCTCATAGAAGCACAAATGCTTTGTGGTATTTTCTTGATTGGTTACCACCCATAAATGAAGTACTCTGATTAATACACTTCTCATAGAAGTATAAGTGCTTTGTGATGTTTTCTTGATTGGTTATCATTCATAAATGAAGTACTTTGATTAGAAACACTTCTCATCGAAGCATAAATGCGTTGTGTTGTTTTCTTGATTGGTTACCACCCATAAGAGAAGTACTCTGATTAGAAACACTTCTCATAGAAGTATAAGTGCTTTGGGGTGTTTTCTTGAGTGGTTATCACCCATAAATGAAGTACTTTGATCTGAAACACTTCTCATAGAAGTATAAATGCTTTGTGGTGTTTTCTTCATTGGTTACCACTCATAAGTGAAGTACTCTGATTAGAGACACTTATCAAAGATGTAAAAGTAATTTGTGGTGTTTTCTTGAATGGTTACTACCCATAAATGAAGTACTCTGATTAGAAACACTTCTCATAGAAGTATAAGTGATTTGTGGTGTTTTCTTGAGTGGTTATCACGCATAAATGAAGTACATTAATATGAAACACGTCTCATAGAAGCATAAATTCTTTGTGGTGTTTTCTTGAATGGTTGTCACCCATAAATATAGTATTTTGATTAGAAACACTTCTCATAGAAACATAAATGCTATGTGGTATTTTCTTGATTGGTTACCACTCACAAATTAGGTACTCTGATGAGATACACTTATCATAGATGTATAAGTACTTTGTTGTGTTTTCTTGAATGGTTATCACCCATAAGTGAAGTACTTTGATAAGAAACACTTCTCATAGATGCATAAAAGCATTGTGGAGTTTTCTTGATAGGTTACCACCCATAAATGAAGTACTCTGATTATAAACACTTCTCATATATGTATAAGTACTTTGTGGTGTTTTATTGAATGGTTATCACCCATAAATAAAGTACTTTGATCTGAAACACTTCTCATAGAAGCATAAATATGATTTTTGGTGTTTTCTTTGTTGGTTACCACCCATAAATAAAGTACTCTGATTAGAAACACTTCTCATAGATGTATAAGTACTTTGTCGTGTTTTCTTCATTGGTTACCACCCATAAATCAAGTACTCTGATTAGAAACACTTCTTATAGAAATATAAGTACTTTGAGGTGTTTTCTTGAATGGTTATCACTCATAAATGAAGTACTTTCATTAGAAACACTTCTCATAGATGCATAAATGCTTTGTTGGATTTTCTTGATTGGTACCAACCACAAATGAAGTACTCTGATTAGAAACACTTCTCATAGAAGTATAAGTGCTTTGTGATGTTTTCTTGATTGGTTATCATCCATAAATGAAGTACTTTGATCTGTAACACTTCTCATAGAAGCATAAATGCTTTGTGGTGTTTTCTTCATTGGTTACCATCCATATATAAAGTACTCTGATTATAAACACTTCTCATAGAAGTATAAGTGTTTTGTGGTCTTTTCTTGAATGGTTGTCATCCATAAATGAAGTACTACGATTAGAAACACTTCCCATACGAGCATAAATGCTTTGTGGTGTTTTCTTGATTGGTTACCACCCATAAGTAAAATACTCTGATTAGAAATACTTTTCATAGATGTAAAAGTACTTTGTGGTGTTTTCTTGATTGGTTACCACCCATAATGAAGTACTATGATTATAAACACTTCTCATAGAAGTATATGTGCTTTGTGGTGTTTTCTTGAATATTTGTCACCCATAAATGTAGTATTTTGATTAGAAACACTTCTCATAGAAACATAAATGCTATGTGGTGTTTTCTTGATTGGTTACCACTCACAAATTAGGTACTCTGATTAGATACACTTATCATAGATGTATAAGTACTTTGTTGTGTTTTTTTGAATGGTTATCACCCATAAGTGAAGTACTATGATTATAAGCACTTCTCATAGAAACATAAATGCTTTATGGTGTTTTCTTGATTGGTTACCATCCATATATGAAGTACTCTGATTATAAACACTTCTCATAGATGCATCAAAGCTTTGTGGTGTTTTCTTGATTGGTTACCACCCATAAATGAAGTACTCTGATTATAAACACTTCTCATATATGTATAAGTACTTTGTGGTGTTTTCTTGAATGGTTATCACCCATAAATAAAGTACTTTGATCTGAAACACTTCTCATAGAAGCATAAATATGATTTTTGGTTTTTCTTTATTGGTTACCACCCATAAATAAAATACTCTAATTAGAAACACTTCTCATAGATGTATAAGTGCTTTGTGGTGTTTTCTTCATTGGTTACCATCCATAAATCAAGTACTCTGATTAGAAACACTTCGCATAGAAGTATAAGTGCTTTGTGGTATTTTCTTGAATGGTTGTCACCCATAAATGAAGTACTATGATTAGAAACACTTACCATACTAGCATAAATGCTTTGTGGTGTTTTCTTGATTGGTTACCACCCATAAGTAAAGTACTCTGATTAGAAACACTTCTCATAGATGTAAAAGTACTTTGTGATGTTTTCTTGAATGGTTACCACCCAAATGAAGTACTCTGAATAGAAACACTTCTCATAGAAGTATAAGTGCTTTGGGGTGTTTTCTTCATTGGTTACCACTCATAAATGAAGTACTTTCATTAGAAACACTTGTCATAGATGCATAAATGCTTTGTGGTTATTTCTTGATTGGTTACCACCCATAAGTGAAGTACTCTGATTAGAAACACCTCTCATAGAAGTATATGTGCTTTGTGGTGTTTTCTTGAATGGTTATCGCTCATAAATGAAGTACTTTGATTAGAAACACATCTCCTAGATGCACAAATGCTTTGTGGTATTTTCTTGATTGGTTACCACCCATAAATGAAGTACTCTGATTAGAAACACTTCTCATAAAAGTATAAGTGCTTTGTGATGTTTTCTTGATTGTTTATCATCCATAAATGAAGTACTTTGATTAGAAACACTTCTCATCGAAGCATAAATGCGTTGTGTTGTTTTCTTGATTGGTTACCACCCATAAGTGAAGTACTCTGATTAGAAACACTTCTAATAGATGTAAAAGTACTTTGTGGTGTTTTCCTGATTGGTTACCACCCATAATGAAGTACTATGATTATAAGCACTTCTCATAGAAACATAAATGCTTTATGGTGTTTTCTTGATTGGTTACCATCCATATATGAAGTACTCTGATTATAAACACTTCTCATAGAAGTATAAGTGCTTTGTGGTGTTTTCTTGAATGGTTGTCACCCATAAATGAAGTACTATGATTAGAAACACTTCCCATACTAGGGTAAATGCTTTGTGGTATTTTCTTGATTGGTTACCACCCATAAGTAAAGTACTCTGATTAGAAACACTTCTCATAGATGTATAAGTACTTTGTGGTGTTTTCTTGAATGGTTATCACCCATAAATAAAGTACTTTGATCTGAAACACTTCTCATAGATGCATAAATATGATTTGTGTTGTTTTATTTATTGGTTACCCCCCATAAGTGAAGTACTCTTATTAGAAACACTTCTTATAGATGTATAAGTACTTTCTGGTGTTTTCTTGATTGGTTACCACCCATAAATGAAGTACTCTGATTAGAAACACTTCTCATAGATGTATAATTACTTTGTGGTGTTTTCTTGAATGGTTATCACCCATAAATAAAGTACTTTTATCTGAAACACTTCTCATAGAAGCATAAATATGATTTGTGGTGTTTTCTTTATTGGTTACCACCCATAAATAAAGTACTCTGATTAGAAACACTTCTCATAGAAGTATAAGTGCTTTGGGGTGTTTTCTTCATTGGTTACCACTCATAAATGAAGTACTTTCATTAGAAACACTTCTCATAGATGCATAAATGCTTTGTGGTTATTTCTTGATTGGTTACCACCCATAAGTGAAGTACTCTGATTAGAAACACCTCTCATAGAAGTATATGTGCTTTGTGGTGTTTTCTTGAATGGTTATCACTCATAAATGAAGTACTTTGATTAGAAACACATCTCCTAGATGCACAAATGCTTTGTGGTATTTTCTTGATTGGTTACCACCCATAAATGAAGTACTCTGATTAGAAACACTTCTCATAAAAGTATAAGTGCTTTGTGATGTTTTCTTGATTGGTTATCATCCATAAATGAAGTACTTTGATTAGAAACACTTCTCATCGAAGCATAAATGCGTTGTGTTGTTTTCTTGATTGGTTACCACCCATAAGTGAAGTACTCTGATTAGAAACACTTCTAATAGATGTAAAAGTACTTTGTGGTGTTTTCCTGATTGGTTACCACCCATAATGAAGTACTATGATTATAAGCACTTCTCATAGAAACATAAATGCTTTATGGTGTTTTCTTGATTGGTTACCATCCATATATGAAGTACTCTGATTAGAAACACTTCTCATAGAAGTATAAGTGCTTTGGGGTGTTTTCTTGAGTGGTTATCACCCATAAATGAAGTACTTTGATCTGAAACACTTCTCATAGAAGTATAAATGCTTTGTGGTGTTTTCTTCATTGGTTACCACTCATAAGTGAAGTACTCTGATTAGAGACACTTATCAAAGATGTAAAAGTAATTTGTGGTGTTTTCTTGAATGGTTACTACCCATAAATGAAGTACTCTGATTAGAAACACTTCTCATAGAAGTATAAGTGATTTGTGGTGTTTTCTTGAGTGGTTATCACGCATAAATGAAGTACATTAATATGAAACACGTCTCATAGAAGCATAAATTCTTTGTGGTGTTTTCTTGAATGGTTGTCACCCTAAATATAGTATTTTGATTAGAAACACTTCTCATAGAAACATAAATGCTATGTGGTATTTTCTTGATTGGTTACCACTCACAAATTAGGTACTCTGATGAGATACACTTATCATAGATGTATAAGTACTTTGTTGTGTTTTCTTGAATGGTTATCACCCATAAGTGAAGTACTTTGATAAGAAACACTTCTCATAGATGCATAAAAGCATTGTGGAGTTTTCTTGATTGGTTACCACCCATAAATGAAGTACTCTGATTATAAACACTTCTCATATATGTATAAGTACTTTGTGGTGTTTTATTGAATGGTTATCACCCATAAATAAAGTACTTTGATCTGAAACACTTCTCATAGAAGCATAAATATGATTTTTGGTGTTTTCTTTGTTGGTTACCACCCATAAATAAAGTACTCTGATTAGAAACACTTCTCATAGATGTATAAGTACTTTGTCGTGTTTTCTTCATTGGTTACCACCCATAAATCAAGTACTCTGATTAGAAACACTTCTTATAGAAATATAAGTGCTTTGAGGTGTTTTCTTGAATGGTTATCACTCATAAATGAAGTACTTTCATTAGAAACACTTCTCATAGATGCATAAATGCTTTGTTGGATTTTCTTGATTGGTACCAACCACAAATGAAGTACTCTGATTAGAAACACTTCTCATAGAAGTATAAGTGCTTTGTGATGTTTTCTTGATTGGTTATCATCCATAAATGAAGTACTTTGATCTGTAACACTTCTCATAGAAGCATAAATGCTTTGTGGTGTTTTCTTGATTGGTTACCATCCATATATAAAGTACTCTGATTATAAACACTTCTCATAGAAGTATAAGTGTTTTGTGGTCTTTTCTTGAATGGTTGTCATCCATAAATGAAGTACTACGATTAGAAACACTTCCCATACGAGCATAAATGCTTTGTGGTGTTTTCTTGATTGGTTACCACCCATAAGTAAAATACTCTGATTAGAAATACTTTTCATAGATGTAAAAGTACTTTGTGGTGTTTTCTTGATTGGTTACCACCCATAATGAAGTACTATGATTATAAACACTTCTCATAGAAGTATATGTGCTTTGTGGTGTTTTCTTGAATATTTGTCACCCATAAATGTAGTATTTTGATTAGAAACACTTCTCATAGAAACATAAATGCTATGTGGTGTTTTCTTGATTGGTTACCACTCACAAATTAGGTACTCTGATTAGATACACTTATCATAGATGTATAAGTACTTTGTTGTGTTTTTTTGAATGGTTATCACCCATAAGTGAAGTACTATGATTATAAGCACTTCTCATAGAAACATAAATGCTTTATGGTGTTTTCTTGATTGGTTACCATCCATATATGAAGTACTCTGATTATAAACACTTCTCATAGATGCATCAAAGCTTTGTGGTGTTTTCTTGATTGGTTACCACCCATAAATGAAGTACTCTGATTATAAACACTTCTCATATATGTATAAGTACTTTGTGGTGTTTTCTTGAATGGTTATCAACCATAAATAAAGTACTTTGATCTGAAACACTTCTCATAGAAGCATAAATATGATTTTTGGTTTTTCTTTATTGGTTACCACCCATAAATAAAATACTCTAATTAGAAACACTTCTCATAGATGTATAAGTGCTTTGTGGTGTTTTCTTCATTGGTTACCATCCATAAATCAAGTACTCTGATTAGAAATACTTCGCATAGAAGTATAAGTGCTTTGTGGTATTTTCTTGAATGGTTGTCACCCATAAATGAAGTACTATGATTAGAAACACTTACCATACTAGCATAAATGCTTTGTGGTGTTTTCTTGATTGGTTACCACCCATAAGTAAAGTACTCTGATTAGAAACACTTCTCATAGATGTAAAAGTACTTTGTGATGTTTTCTTGAATGGTTACCACCCAAATGAAGTACTCTGAATAGAAACACTTCTCATAGAAGTATAAGTGTTTTGTGGTGTTTTCTTGAATGGTTGTCACCCATAAATGAAGTACTATGATTAGAAACACTTCCCATACTAGCGTAAATGCTTTGTGGTATTTTCTTGATTGGTTACCACCCATAAGTAAAGTACTCTGATTAGAAACACTTCTCATAGATGTATAAGTACTTTGTGGTGTTTCTTGATTGGTTATCACCCATAAATAAAGTACTTTGATCTGAAACACTTCTCATAGATGCATAAATATGATTTGTGTTGTTTTCTTTATTGGTTACCACCCATAAGTGAAGTACTCTTATTAGAAACACTTCTTATAGATGTATAAGTACTTTCTGGTGTTTTCTTGATTGGTTACCACCCATAAATGAAGTACTCTGATTAGAAACACTTCTCATAGATGTATAATTACTTTGTGGTGTTTTCTTGAATGGTTATCACCCATAAATAAAGTACTTTGATCTGAAACACTTCTCATAGAAGAATAAATATGATTTGTGGTGTTTTCTTTATTGGTTACCACCCATAAATAAAGTACTCTGATTAGAAACACTTCTCACAGAAGTATAAGTGCTTCGTGGTATTTTATTAAATGGTTATCACCCATAAATGAAGTACTTTGATGAGAAACACTTCTCAAAGATGCATAAAGGCTTTGTGGTGTTTTCTTGATTTGTTACCACCCATAAATGAAGTACTCTGATTTGAAACACTTCTCAAAGATGCATAAAAGCTTTGTGGTGTTTTCTTGATTTGTTATCACCCATAAATGAAGTACTTTGATTAGAAACACCACTCATAGAAGTATATCTGCTTTGTGGTGTTTTCTTGAATGATTATCACTCATAAATGAAGTACTTTGATTAGAAACACAGCTCATAGAAGCACAAATGCTTTGTGGTATTTTCTTGATTGGTTACCACCCATAAATGAAGTACTCTGATTAAAACACTTCTCATAGAAGTATAAGTGCTTTGTGATGTTTTCTTGATTGGTTATCATCCATAAATGAAGTACTTTGATTAGAAACACTTCTCATCGAAGCATAAATGCGTTGTGTTGTTTTCTTGATTGGTTACCACCCATAAGTGAAGTACTCTAATTAGAAACACTTCTAATAGATGTAAAATTACTTTGTGGTGTTTTCTTGATTGGTTACCACCCATAATGAAGTACTATGATTATAAGCACTTCTCATAGAAGTATAAGTGCTTTGTGGTGTTTTCTTGAATGGTTATCACCCATAAATGATGTACTTTGATTAGAAGCACTTCTCAGAGATGCATAAATACTTTGGGGTGTTTTCTTGATTGGTTACCATCCATAAATGAAGTACTCTGATTATAAACACTTCGCATAGAAGTATAACTGCTTTGTGGTGTTTTCTTGAATGGTTATAAATCGTAAATGAAGTACATTTATTACAAGCACTTTTCATAGATGCATAAATGCTTTGGGTGTTTTCTTGATTGATTACCACCTATAAATAAAGTACTCTGATTAGAAACACTTCTCAAAGAAGCATAAGTGTTTTGTTGTGTTTTCTTGAATGGTTATCACCCATAAATGAGGTACTATGATTAGCAACACTTCTCAGAGCAGCATAAATACTTTGCAGTGTTTTCTTGATTGGTTACCACCCATAAGTGAAGTACTCTGATTAGAAACACTTCTCATAGATGTAAAAGTACTTTGTGGTGTTTTCTTGAATGGTTATCACCCATAAATTAAGTACTTTGATCTGAAACACTTCTCATAGAAGTATAAGTGCTTTGGGGTGTTTTCTTGAGTGGTTATCACCCATAAATGAAGTACTTTGATCTGAAACACTTCTCATAGAAGTATAAATGCTTTGTGGTGTTTTCTTCATTGGTTACCACCCATAAGTGAAGTACTCTGATTAGAGACACTTATCAAAGATGTAAAAGTAATTTCTGGTGTTTTCATGAATGGTTACTACCCATAAATGAAGTACTCTGATTAGAAACACTTCTCATAGAAGTATAAGTGATTTGTGGTGTTTTCTTGAGTGGTTATCACGCATAAATGAAGTACATTGATATGAAACACGTCTCATAGAAGCATAAATTCTTTGTGGTGTTTTCTTGAATGGTTGTCACCTATAAATTATTTTGATTAGAAACACTTCTCATAGAAACATAAATGCTATGTGGTGTTTTCTTGATTGGTTACCACTCACAAATTAGGTACTCTGATTAGATACACTTATCATAGATGTATAAGTACTTTGTTGTGTTTTCTTGAATGGTTATCACCCATAAGTGAAGTACTTTGATAAGAAACACTTCTCATAGATGCATCAAAGCTTTGTGGTGTTTTCTTGATTGGTTACCACCCATAAATGAAGTACTCTGATTATAAACACTTCTCATATATGTATAAGTACTTTGTGGTGTTTTCTTGAATGGTTATCACCCATAAATAAAGTACTTTGATCTGAAACACTTCTCGTAGAAGCATAAATATGATTTTTGGTGTTTTCTTTATTAGTTACCACCCATAAATAAAGTACTCTAATTAGAAACACTTCTCATAGATGTATAAGTGCTTTGTGGTGTTTTCTTCATTGGTTACCACCCATAAATCAAGTACTCTGATTAGAAATACTTCTCATAGAAGTATAAGTGCTTTGTGGTATTTTCTTGAATGGTTGTCACCCATAAATGAAGTACTATGATTAGAAACACTTACCATACTAGCATAAATACTTTGTGGTGTTTTCATGATTGGTTACCACACATAAGTAAAGTACTCTGATTAGAAACACTTCTCATAGATGTAAAACTACTTTGTGATGTTTTCTTGAATGGTTACCACCCATAAATGAAGTACTCTGAATAGAAACACTTCTCATAGAAGTATAAGTGCTTTGGGGTGTTTTCTTAAGTGGTTATCACCCATAAATGAAGTACTTTGATCTGAAACACTTCTCATAGAAGTATAAATGCTTTGTTGTGTTTTCTTAATTGGTTACCACCCATAAGTGAAGTACTCTGATTATAGACACTTATCAAAGATGTAAAAGTAATTTGTGGTGTTTTCTTGAATGGTTACTACCCCTAAATGAAGTACTCTGATTAGAAACACTTCTCATAGAAGTATAAGTGATTTGTGGTGTTTTCTTGAGTGGTTATCACGCATAAATGAAGTACATTAATATGAAACACGTCTCATAGAAGCATAAATTCTTTGTGGTGTTTTCTTGAATGGTTGTCACCCATAAATATAGTATTTTGATTAGAAACACTTCTAATAGAAACATAAATGCTATGTGGTATTTTCTTGATTGGTTACCACTCACAAATTAGGTACTCTGATTAGATACACTTATCATAGATGTATAAGTACTTTGTTGTGTTTTCTTGAATGGTTATCACCCATAAGTGAAGTACTTTGATAAGAAACACTTCTCATAGATGCATAAAAGCTTTGTGGAGTTTTCTTGATTGGTTACCACCCATAAATGAAGTACTCTGATTAGAAACACTTCTCATATATGTATAAGTACTTTGTGGTGTTTTCTTGAATGGTTCTCACCCATAAATAAAGTACTTTGATCTGAAACACTTCTCATAGAAGCATAAATATGATTTTTGGTGTTTTCTTTATTGGTTACCACCCATAAATAAAGTACTCTGATTAGAAACACTTCTCATAGATGTATAAGTGCTTTGTGGTGTTTTCTTCATTGGTTACCACCCATAAATCAAGTACTCTGATTAGAAACACTACTCATAGAAATATAAGTGCTTTGAGGTGTTTTCTTGAATGGTTATCACTCATAAATGAAGTACTTTCATTAGAAACACTTCTCATAGATGCATAAATGCTTTGTGGTGTTTTCTTGATTGGTTACCACCCATAAGTGAAGTACTCTGATTAGAAACACCTCTCATAGAAGTATATGTGCTTTGTGGTGTTTTCTTGAATGGTTATCACTCATAAATGAAGTACTTTGATTAGAAACACATCTCATAGAAGCACAAATGCTTTGTGGTATTTTCTTGATTGGTTACCACCCATAAATGAAGTACTCTGATTAGAAACACTTCTCATAGAAGTATAAATGCTTTGTGATGTTTTCTTGATTGGTTATCATCCATAAATGAAGTACTTTGATTAGAAACACTTCTCATCGAAGCATAAATGCGTTGTGTTGTTTTCTTGATTGGTTACCACCCATAGTGAAGTACTCTGATTAGAAACACTTCTCATAGATGTATAAGTACTTTGTGGTGTTTTCTTGAATGGTTATAACCCATAAATGAAGTACTTTGATCTGAAACACTTCTCATAGAAGCATAAATGATTTGTGGTGTTTTCTTGATTGGTTAACACCCATAAATGAAGTACTCTGATTAGAAAAACTTCTCATAGAAGTATAAGTGCTTTGTGGTGTTTTCTTGAGTGGTTATCACCCAGAAATGAAGTACTTTGTTCTGAAACACTTCTCTTAGAAGCATAAATGATTTGTGGTGTTTTCTTGATTGGTTACCTCCCATAAATGAAGTACTATGATTATATACACTTCTCATAGAAGTATAACTGCTTTGTGGTGTTTTCTTGAATGGTTATCACTCGTAACTGAAATACTCTGATTAGAAACACTTCTCTTAGAAGTATGAGTGCTTCGTGTTGTTTTCTTGAATGGTTATCACCCATAAAAGAAGTATTTTGATTAGAAACACTTCTCATAGATGCGTAAAATCTTTCTTGTGTTTTCTTGATTGTTTACCACCCATAAATGTAGTACTTTGATTAGAAACACTTCTAATAGTTATATAAGTAGTTTGTAGTGTTTTCTTGAATGGTTATCACCAATAAATGAAGTACTTTGATCTGTAACACTTCTCATAGATGTATTAGTGCTTTGTGATGTTTTCTTGAATGGTTATCACTCATAAATGGAGTATTTTGATTAGAAGTACTTCTCATAGATGCATAAATGTTTTGTGGTGTTTTCATGATTTGTTATCACCCATAAATGAAGTACTCTGATTAGAAACACTTCTCATAGAAGCATAAATGCTTTGAGTTGTTTTCTTGATTGGTTACCACCCATAAGTGAAGTACTCTGATTAGGAACACTTCTTATAGATGTATAAGTACTTTATGGAGTTTTCTTGATTGGTTATCACCCATAAATGAAGTACTTTGATCTGAAACACTTCTCATAGAAGCATTAATGCTTTGTGGTGTTTTCTTGATTGGTTACCATCCATAAATGAAGTCCTCTGATTATAAACATTTCTCATAGAAGTATAACTGCTTTGTGGTGTTTTCTTGAATGATTATCACTCGTAAATGAAGTACTTTGATTAGAAGCACTTCTCATAGATGCATAAATGCCATGGGGTGTTTTCTTGATTGATTACCATCTATAAATGAAGTACTCTGATTAGAAACACTTCTCATAGAAGCATAAGTGTTTTGTGGTGTTTTCTTGAATTTCTATCAACCATAAATGAAGTACTATGATTAGAGACACTTCTCAGAGAAGCATAAATACTTTGTAGTGTTTTCTTGATTGGTTACCACCCATAAGTGAAGTACTCTGATTAGAAACACTTCTCATAGATGTAAAAGTACTTTGTGGTGTTTTCTTGATTGGTTACCACCCATAAATGAAGTACTCTGAATATAAATACTTCTCATAGAAGTTTAAGTGCTTTGGAATGTTTTCTTGAGTGGTTATCACCCATAAATGAAGTACTTTGATCTGAAACACTTATCATAGAAACATAAATGTTTTATGGTGTTTTCTTAATTGGTTACCACCCATAAGTGAAGTACTCTGATTAGAAACCCTTCTCATAGATGTAAAAGCACTTTGTGGTGTTTTCTTGATTTGTTAATACACATAAATGAAGTAGTCTGATTAGAAACACTTGTCATAATAAGTGTTTCGTGGTGTTTTCTTGAATAGTTATCACCCATAAATGAAGTACTCTGAATAGAAACACTTATCATAGAAGTATAAGTGCTTTGAGGTGTTTTCTTGAGTGGTTATCACCCATAAATGAAGTATTTTGATCTGTAACACTTCTCATAGAAGCATAAATGCTTTATGGTGTTTTCTTGATTGGTTACCACCCATAAGTTAAGTACTCTGATTAGCAACACTTCACATAGAAGTATAAGTGCTTTGTAGTGTTTTCTTGAGTGGTTATCACCTAGAAATGAAGTACTTTGATCTGAAACACTTCTCATAGAAGCATAAATGTTTTGTGGTGTTTTCTTGATTGGTTACCTCCCATAAATGAAGTACTATGATTATATACACTTCTCATAGAAGTATAACTGCTTTGTGGTGTTTTCTTGAATGGTTATCACTCGTAACTGAAGTACTTTGATTAGAAGCACTTTTCATAGATGCATAAATGCTTTGGTGTGTTTTCTTGATTGGTTACAACCTATAAATGAAGTACTCTGATTAGAAACACTTCTCAAAGAAGTATAAGTGCTTCGTGTTGTTTTCTTGAATGGTTATCACCCATCAATGAAGTACTTTGATTAGAAACACTTCTCATAGATGTGTAAAAGCTTTCTAGTGTTTTCTTGATTGGTTACCACCCATAAATGAAGTACTTTGATTAGAAACACTTCTCATAGATATATAAGTAGTTTGTGGTGTTTTCTTGAATGATTATCACCAATAAATGAAGTACTTTGATCTGAAACACTTCTCATAGAAGAATAAGTAATTTGTGGTGTTTTTTTGAATGGATATCACCCATAAATTAATTACTTTGATTACAAACACTTCTCATAGATGTATAAGTGATTTGCGGTATTTTCTTGAATGGTTATCACTCATAAATGAAGTACTTTGATTAGAAGTACTTCTCATAGATGCATAAATGCTTTGTGGTGTTTTTTTGATTGGTTATCACCCATAAATGATGTACTCTGATTAGAAACACTTCTCTTACAAGTATAAGTGCTTTGTGGTGTTTTCTTGAATAGTTATCACCCATAAATGATGTACTTTGATTAGAAACACTTCTCATAGATGTATAAGTGCTTTGTGTTATATTCTTGAATGGTTATCACTCATAAATGAAGTACTTTGATTAGAAGCACTTCTCATAGATGCATAAATGCTTTGTGGTGTTTTCTTGGTTGGTTACCACCCATAAATGAAGTACTCTGCTTAGAAACACTTCTCATAGATGCATAAATGTTTTGTGGTGATTTCTTGATTGGTTACCACCCATAAGTGAAGTACTATAATTAGAAACACTTCTCATAGAAGTATATGTGCTTTGTGGTGTTTTCTTGAATGGTTATCACTCATAAATGAAGTACTTTGATTAGAAACCCATCTCATAGAAGCAGAAAAGCTTTGTGATATTTTCTTGATTGGTTACCACCCATAAATGAAGTCCTCTGATTAGAAACACTTCTCATAGAAGTATAAGTGCTTTGTGGTTTTTTCTTGATTGGTTATCATCCATAAATGAAGTACTTTGATTAGAAACACTTCTCATCGAAGCATAAATGCTTTGTGTTGTTTTCTTGATTGGTTACCACCCATAAGTGAAGTACTCTGATTAGAAACACTTCTTATAGCTGTATAAGTATTTTGTGGTGTTTTTTTGAATGGTTATTACCCATAAATGAAGTACTTTGATCTGTAACACTTCTCATAGAACCATAAATGCTTTGTGGTATTTTCTTGATTGGTTACCATTCATATGTGAAGTACTCTGATTATAAACACTTCTCATAGAAGTATAACTGCGTTGTGGTGTTTTCTTGAATGGTTATCACTCGTAAATGAAGTACTGTGATTAGAAGAACTTCTCATGGATGCATAAATGCTTTAGGGTGTTTTCTTGATTGGTTACCACCTATAAATGAAGTACTCTGATTAGAAACACTTCTAATAGAAGTATAAGTGCTTCGTGGTGTTTTCTTGAATGGTTATCAACCATAAATGTAGTATTTTGATTAGAAACACTTCTCATAGAAACATAAATGCTTTGTGGTGTTTTCTTGATTAGTTACCACTCACAAATGAAGTACTTTGATTAGAAACACATCTCATAGATGCATAAATGTTTTGTGGTGATTTCTTGATTGGTTACCACCCATAAGTGAAGTACTCTAATTAGAAACACTTCTCATAGAAGTATATGTGCTTTGTGGTGTTTTCTTGAATGGTTATCACTCATAAATGAAGTACTTTCATTAGAAACACATCTCATAGAAGCAGAAAAGCTTTTTGGTATTTTCTTGATTGGTTACCACCCATAAATGAAGTACTCTGATTAGAAACACTTCTCATAGAAGTATAAGTGCTTTGTGGTGTTTTCTTGATTGGTTATCATCCATAAATGAAGTACTTTGATTAGAAACACTTCTCATCGAAGCATAAATGCTTTGTGTTGTTTTCTTGATTGGTTACCACCCATAAGTGAAGTACTCTGATTACAAACACTTCTTATAGATGTATAAGTATTTTGTGGTGTTTTTTTGAATGGTTATTACCCATAAATGAAGTACTTTGATCTGTAACACTTCTCATAGAACCATAAATGCTTTGTGGTATTTTCTTGATTGGTTACCATTCATATGTGAAGTACTCTGATTATATACACTTCTCATAGAAGTATAACTGCTTTGTGGTGTTTTCTTGAATGGTTATCACTCGTAAATGAAGTACTGTGATTAGAAGCACTTCTCATGGATGCATAAATGCTTTAGGGTGTTTTCTTGATTGGTTACCACCTATAAATGAAGTACTCTTATTAGAAACACTTCTCATAGAAGTATAAGTGCTTCGTGGTGTTTTCTTGAATGGTTATCACCCATAAATGTAGTATTTTGATTAGAAACACTTCTCATAGATACATAAATGCTTTGTGGTGTTTTCTTGATTAGTTACCACTCACAAATGAAGTACTCTGATTAGAAACACTTCTCATAGATGTATAAGTACTTTGTGGTGTTTTCTTTAATGGTTATCTCCCATAAATGAAGTACTCTAATTAGAAACACTTCTCACAGAAGTATAAGTGATTCGTGTTGTTTTCTTGAATGGTTATCACTCATAAATGAAGTACTCTTAGATGGCTAAAATTGGGTGACAATAACACCAAGTACTTTCACAGGGTGGCCACAAACCGCTTGAAGCATAACTTTATCACCACATTGTCTTCCCACGGAAGGGACATCACAGAACATAAATCAATAGCCCTTGCTTTTTCAAAACACTTCAAGGACATAATGGGTCAAAAAAATAGATAATTCAGCCTTCCCGGAACACCTCAACGATAGGACGCACAAAAAAGAGCTACTACAATTACACCAGCCCATTAGCCCACAGGAAATAAAAAAGGTGGTATATTCTCTGGCCAAAGGAAAGGCAGCAGGACCAGAGGGATTTCTTGCTGAATTCTTTCAGCATTATTGGGAAACAGTTGGGTGAACGGTGATAACACTAATACAAGCCTTCGCTAAAAATAAACTAGACCTATGGAGATTAAATCATGGTAGTATCACCGTAATCCCAAAATCAGAAGGGGCCACCAGCATAGAAAACTTCAGACCAATTAGTGTAATTACCACGATAATCAAGATAATTTCCAAACTAATGGCAAAACGGTTTCAAACTATACTACTAAAACTGGTTTCTCCAAAACAGTCGGCTTTCATCAAAGGACGTAGCCTAATTAAAACCTTCTTGGTGGCTCGCGAATCCATTATCCTAAGGAAAAAGCTAGGGATCCCGTCACTAATACTAAAAGTCGATTTCAGGAAAGTTTTTGACACAGTGTCCTGGAGATTCTTACTAGACCTGCTTAAAGCAAAAGGATTCCCCACGACATGGATAAATTGGGTACAGAACATTCTCATTTCATCATCCTCCTACATCAAGGTAAACGGAGTTTTTGGCCCCCACTTCTTCCACCAGAGAGGGTTGAGACAAGGAGATCCCCTCTCCCCGCTCCTTTTTATTCTAGTAGCAGACACACTACAATCACTGCTGGAACAAAACTCAACACATCTCGTTTCACAACCAAACCTCCAATTAACGGCATACCAGTTTGCCGATGACACACTGATACTCTTAGATGCACACCCGGAGAACATCGACTCAATAAACTGGATATTAAATGAATACGTGGACATATCAGGACTAAACATAAATCAGAACAAAAGCTCTTTCGTCCCCATCAATATTCCGCAGAACTTGAATGGGACTCTGGAACGGCTTTTGGGGTGTTCCTCCCAACAATTACCGATGAAATATCTGGGACTCCCATTGACAATCACGAAACCTACAAAGCAAATGTTCTTACCCATTATTACCTCCATCCAAGCAAAATTAGGAAGATGGAAAGGAAAACTACTATCAAAAGGAGGAAGGCTCACTCTCGTTAATTATGTCATAAATGCACTCCCCCTTCATTTCATGCAAGCTTTCAAACTACCAGCATGGCTACTACGACACACGGAACAAATCAAGATGCGATTTTTTTGAAAAGGAGAAACTACTGAATACCGAGGTGGCTCCCTAATTGCATGGAAAACAGTATGCCTCCCAAAAAACAATGCAGGGCTAGGAGTACTAGACCTCAAAACATTAAACACATCACTGCTAATGAAATGGCTCTGAAAAATTTACACTGACAGATCCTCACCTCTTAATAACTTCATTGAAAACCATTATAACATACCGGTCCTAGCAACACAGTAAGAGGATTCAGTTATAAAAGCCTTCCCATCCTTCTTCCTAAGGGACATCATAGCCCTCACCAATATCCTAAAATCATCGACATACACACAAAATGATGACATGCTCCTATGGAGATGGACAACGAGTGGTTCATATACATGCAAAAGCATATATGCTTTTCTAATCAACTCGGGAATAAAGTTCAACATAGCTCCCTAACTATGGAAAGCCAAAGCCCCACTGAAAGTCAAAATATTCATATGGACAGTACTAAAAGATAGGATTGCAACAAGACAAAGGCTATTTCAGAGGGGTATCATAACATCGGAGGGATGTATTCTATGCAATACCCAAGCCAGTGAAAATACGTCGCATCTATTCTTCTCATGCCAATTAATATGCCCAACGAATATAGAAAACACTAGCCCCCCAAACAGGCTTCTATCACGACATAACCTTCGAAGCACTTTGGAAGTCAAGAAGGGTTTCTCCAAACCTGGCAGATAGATGGACCACAACACTGATGGCCGCAACTTGGGGAATCTGGAAGGAACGCAATCGTAGGATCTTCTCATCACAAAGAAGGACTACACAACTTCTACTCACGGAGATCAATGCCAACATCCTCGCATGGGGCGCGAATTTGCTAGGGCATAAGAAAACAGGGATAGGAGAAAATATAGTAGACCATCATACTTGTAACATAGACATATAGGACACAAAATAAATACATTATAAATATTTTTTATTTTTTATTAATGAAAAATTTAAGTAGGTGTAGCCTACTTACCTCAAAAAAAAATCCATCGAACTTAAAGAAATCTTGAAGCAAACTGGGAAACACCAGCAGTGCTACCATTTACTGTAAGAGATTAGTACTAGATAACCTTAACTATTCCATCAGTACGCACTAAAACATGAGTCTGCATAACCTTAACTATTCGAACAGTTATCTAAAAAAAAATTGTCACCAAAACGACTTCTTACTTATCTCAAAAAAAAACTATTCGAACAATTAATATGCACTCAAACATAGCATTTACTTCTGCTTAACAGGATATAAAGCATGCAATCAGAGATTAAATGCAATGTCAAGAGTCTACTACAGTGACGACAGATTCATGTTGGGGCAAGTCAGGCAATCTAAGCTTGATTTTCAGAAAATACAAAATGTAATGAATTTGTGCCTTTATTTTTAATGGAAAATGCACTTTGAATGTAGTTTAATAAATTAGTGTCTGAACTTATCTCAACATTAATGTCTGGACTAAGTTGTTGGTGAACTCGATCGGTTGAGCCTCTGTCATTGTCATTGTCATTGTCATTGGTCTACTAAATAACAACCTCAGCATTCTTCTCTGGCCTCTTTAATTACATTTGCCAATTGCTATCAATTATTCAGTGCATTTTTTAGTAAGAGCAGGATCATGTTCTTTTGATTCGGTCTGTAGATAAAGAATTAACGGATCACATCTTCTATCTATAAATTCATATCAGTAGCAGCCTCCTGCAGTCTATCTATAAATTCATATCAGTAGCAGCCTCCTGCAGTTCAAATTCGGAGCGCCGTCCATTTTAAAATTACATATGATTGAATAACAACAAACAACTACCTCAAACACGAAGGCTAGTGCATTCAGTGGGGATCCACAATTTCTAGCAGAGTGGAACAAATATTAGCACGAAATATATTATTATAATATTTTTGTATCGTAAGTATATTTTGTAATTTTTTATTGAAAATTATAGTTTTTGAGATATATTTTTGTAAAAGAAATTTCAGTGCAGATCATATTTTTTAAAATTTGTTGAAATTATAAGTATATATTTCAAATAATATTTGGCACATTTTGGAAAAATATTTTTCAGGATAGGACATATATTGTATCTGCCTCGAGTCAGGGGCAGAGCCACATTCATTCAGGGAGTGTAGATGAATTACCCTGAAAAATTATTTTTTTCAAAAACGATCATATATTTTAGTTTTTTCTAAAAATGACCATATATTTGAAATATTTTTGTATAAATAATCATATAAGATAATTTTTTTTCAAAAATAAATATTATTTTGAACTCTGAAAAAATAGTAAATGTTGAACACTCCCGTGAAAATCCTGAATCTGTGTTTGCCCCGAGGGCATATTGATTTGTTTACAGCACTTGAGTGTGCATTCAATGGGAAGTAGAACCTCCCGATCTTTCAATCCACGTTCGCTCGAAACGATATCATTTGCACTTCTTTAATCTTCACCGTCAGATTAAATTTGAACGGATCTGATTTTATAATACAGAAGCCTCCTGAATAATATAATTGACGGTCAGTCGTTTAGACTTAATCGAACGGTCCAAATTAAACATTAGTAAAAGACGGTGGTTCCAGTTGGATGAGTCTGAAATGAAATGTTGAGATCAACACCATTTGTTTTGGGATCATCGGATCTGATGGTAACCATACCCAATTCGAAACTTGAGGCCGACAGTTCTGATCAATTCCAGTTTTCCAGTGTTGTTGCTATTTACATCCCTTTTTATTTTTCTTTTCTTTTCTTTTCTTCTCTTCTCTTCTCTTCTCTTCTCTTAGAACTATGGGCCTCACTACATGCACCGACGAAGTCATAAAACTCGGGCCGGGAGCCCATTAAGAAAACAATTATGAAATTCAGATGCCTTCTGAGTTCTGAGTTCTGAGTTCTGACTTCTGAGCTACTATTAACTGTTCTCTTACTATAATTACCCAGCTTTATATTTCCTGAGTTAGCATCATGTATTATTTTGGAGTATTTGAGTGAACTTTATATCTTCCCTCACACCTATCCGGCGTATAATGTTCTCTCGTTATATTGTCCTAGAAAAATATAGAAAATGAAGGGAATAAAGTAGAATATGTTATGGCCGACCAATCACAGCCTGTCTCTTGCATTTCCTTTTCTTTTTTAGCATTTGTTCTGTACAGAGATACAACCTACTCAAACCGACCCACCTGACTCACACCTCTCAAAAATTAAAATCTATATAAAATTATCTTCTCCTCTTTACAGAGGGATTCAACTTGATTAAAATAAAGAAAACCATGAATCTGTACTTGCTTTCCCTTTCTTTAAGAATTGGCAACACGGAGAAGGAAATTTCATGCATAGGTTGCGGCATCATATGAGATCTGTTTGGAAGTGATGTGCACTTAATTTACAATTACTGCAACACTGTAATGAGGCATGTCATGAGGGTTAGAAGAACTATGACTGAAATGGACATGTCCGGTTGGTTTAGCTTAATTGCACGACTTGTCGGCTCACCGTTGCCGGTTAATAGAACGATTGAGTTGTTGACTAGGGGAAGCCCAGTTGATGTTGGATTTATATTGGAGGATTTCAGACTGCAATCAATTAAACAAATTCAACTATTTATGCTTATAATTCTTTTGTATAGTTATTATTCAATTAAAGTCGTTCATCTTTCAATTAAGCATAGTTATATGCTCAGATTTACAAGTTGGCCATCGGTTACTATATATACAGGGATAAAAGAATTCATGTAAAATCACAATACTGTCTATGTATGATCACAAGAGCAACAATGTAGTACAAATATAAGATTTTAAACAATTAATTAGGTATAAATATTGCAAGAGAAGTCATTTCAATAGTCAACACATTAGAAAAGATAATGCAAGTAGGTAATAGAAAATGAAAATTTGATTTGGCCCCTTCCATTTGGTTTTACTTGCTGATGATCAAGTAATCACCTACTGATAGAGATAATTGGGCCCTCCACAAATCAATCAAATAACTCTTCATTGTCCAGCTAACATCAAATTAATAAAAATTAAGATAAAAGTACTTATTAATTCCCAAAATAAATGCCCTCTAAAATCTCCCCAAAACAGAAAAGTCTCAAATTACCTTGAAGTACTGGGACAAAATGTGATCTGGTACGCTGCCGTGCCGGTAGCACATGTGAAGGTAGAGGTCGCATCGTCGTATGCATAGCTATATGCACGAGGGCACGCATTTTTGAAGAATTGTGAGTAGGAGGATGGAGTGCATGTGCTGGGGCTTGCAAAGTTGCCACTGCAACAGTACTGCGGCAACTGAAATGCCTCGCAAGCGCTTTTACATGCAACTCCATCGCTCCCGGTGCTAGATGTTACCACCTTCAGGTCTGCAGGACACGCTGCATTTAGGTCCACTAGGCAGCCTGTTGCGGCACAGTTGGGACCCACGCCACCTTGTGGTATAATCACCATAGGAACATTATATCTGTGTTAGGAAATTGAACTATCAGGCTTGTTCATAATACATATATATGAAATCTTTGATTATGATTGGAATGGCAATTTTTTATTTAAACCCCAAACAACATGTCATTTATAAAGAAATCTCAGAAGCCAAACAATTTCATGTTTCGTTTTTAACAAAAAATAACTTTAGTAGATGATCTGTTTTCACTAGACACCAGGCTTGAACACTATAACAAATCGACTATGCCAATTGGATCATGGCGTTACCCGTCAACAAGGCTGACGTCATAAAAGTCGTTGTTGCCACTACCAGCGAGAGTGAACTCGGCTAGTGAAGCTGGCGGATTTGCACCAGCACCTGAGCACTCGACTGTACCCGATCCACAATCGCCTGTAGCGCAAGTAAATCGTCCAGAAGTAGGATCGGTGCTACAAAATGTACGACCCCATATGCGGCCTGACCATGTTGCGGGTGCAGAAACTGCATGTGACTCCCCGGGATTCAGTATAAATCCAGTTGTTTCAAGTGGAGCCATGCCTGCACTGGAAAGTAGCCCCGGCCATACCGTGTACCCGCAATTGTTAGTTATTGTAAAGGTAGAAGCCGCCACCCCTAAAATATACAACATATAAAATCAAGTAAAGAAAACAAATTAATATGAAGATCGATCTACTATGAATTGGTGTTGGGTTTTAGTAAAGGAAAAGAGTTGTACCTCTGGTAGTTGAGAGGATGAGAAGAGAAAGAAGAGAGGTGGCGGTTAATAGTGGCTCCATAACCATTGAAAGGTTGGGAACTTTGAAACTGCTAATTAGAGATTTGAATTGTTTGTATATACGAGCAAATTAAAAGCCTCTTGGACGGGGTGGGCTAAGAGAGAGATATATATATATATATATATATATATAAAGGGTCCACTAACAGCGCCTCCACTAACACGTGACACATGTCACATGACTTGTAAATGCATGTATTGGCATGTTGTGTCATCATCGATAATGAATGAATATTCATTTTGTGACACTATCTATATATATATTTCAGTATGTATGACGTCACTCCTTAATTACCAACACGACACATCCGGATCCGGTACGTGTAGCATGTTCGAGAACATGCATGATTAACACTATTTAGACATGCACTTAATAGAAGATGGGAAAGGAGAACAAAATCTGAGAGGATTGCTCTGGTAAAAAGAAATCTCCATTTTCAATCCAAACGGAGTTGATCTCATAATAACTTGCTTACATCGATCTGGACAAAGTGCAGAGATGGACGGTGCCACGGTGGGGTAGATGACGTAGAACATAACAAGTACAAAAAATATATTATTTTTGTGCAAAACCCTAAATATTAGATATCTCTTTGACATGAAGAAAAGGTGAACGCTTTTCAACTGAAGAATCAAAGTCACGGAGAAACTGTTTAACAACTTGCATACATTTAAATATTTAATCATGTTTTTAACATTGACTTTCTCATTTTTTTTTTAAAACTAAAATGCAATATTCTAAAATTCCCCATAAGATCGAATTAGCAAGAACAGACTTATAACCTGCTTACACAGAACCAAGTTACAAAAAAATACAAGTTACTATCTATGTAGAAACAAAACCTATAAAAGTAATACGAAAGAGCGAGAAAACTAGCTAATTTCTTTTATTTAGTTCAGATGTGTAACATTCAATTCAATTTTATTATTATTATCAATTCTTAAGTTAGTGACTAAAGCAACGTTGAGATCATTTGGATTTAAAATTTAACTAAAATGATTTTGTATTATTTAACTAAAAGATATGAAAAAAACAAATTACTCATCTGAAGATTAAAGATGAAGAGTGCTCAGATATGACATTAATTGAAAAACACATACAAGAGTTTTACAAAAAATCTTTTTGGAGTTTCAAGCATACAATTTGCTGAGATTGATATGGAGTTTTGGAGGAATCAAGATAAAGTCCCTCCTAGCTTGATTAACTCAATGATAGCATCATTTACTGAACATGAAATCAAAGATGCCTTGTTCACCTCTGCAGGAGATAAAGCTCCTGGCCTAGATGGTATAACATTTCATTTTTATCAAAACATACTGGCATGTTGTTAAAAAAGATATCATTTCCTTATTTGAACAATTGTATCATGACAAGTTAGAAGTTTCCAAGCTAAATAGGGCAATGATATGTTTAATTCCTAAAATTCCAAATGCTGAGAACATCAAGCAATTTAGACCTATATCCCTGGTGAATTGTATTTACAAATTGATTACCAAGGTCATAACCAATAGGCTTGAACCAGTCATTAATCAAATGATAGATCAAACCCAAACATCATTTATGAAAAATAGACACATAATGGATAATGTGGTCTGTGCATCTGAAATTATTCACTCTACAAAGACTGACAAGGTGGAAGGGGTTGTGTTGAAGATAGATCTTGAGAAAGCTTATGATAGGGTAGAATGAAAATTCCTATTTGATATGATGAGAAAAAGAGGGTTTCCTCAGCTATTAATAACATGGTTGGAAAGATTATTCAAAAGGGGGTTTACTTGCATAAAGGTCAATGATAAATTAACAAACTATTTTGAAATCAAGAGAGGGCTGAAGCAAGGAGATCTCCTCTCTCCCTTACTCTTTAACCTTGTAGCAGACACTTTAAATCAGATGTTGAAAAGAGTGCAGGAACTGCAATTAATTAGAGGGTTAGGTCCAGAAGTCAATAGAGGATATTCAATAACTGCAAGTGGTCAAATGGGCATTTATTGCTTTTGAGGCTGTTGCAGGTATGAAAGTAAACTATAATAAGTGTGAACTTTTTCCCATCAATATTGAGAACAATCTGGCATATGAACTGGCCAACCTATTTGGATGCAAAGTAGTGGACTGGCCAATGAAATATTTGGGTGTGCCAATTATTGGAAAAAAAAACAACATATCATGACTAGTTACCTATCATAGAAAAGTTCCAACGAAAACTGATTGGATGGAGAAGTAATTACCTCTCTCTGGGGGGGTAAAATTATCCATATCAATAGTGTGTTATCCTCTTTACCCATATACATGTTATCTTTTCATGAAATGCCAGTGAAAGTAAGAAAGAGGCTAGATAGAATCAGATGTAACTTCATGTGGCATCTAGGTGAGAGAAAAAAATATCACCTGTGCAGGTGGGATGATTTGTGCACCCCTAAAGAAATAGGGGGAAAGGGTATTACAAATTTAAGGGATATGAATATTGCATTGTTATGTAAATGGCAATGGAGACTAAAAGACCCCTCATGTGAAGGGTGGTGGAAAGCTATATTGAAACAAAAATGCATTTAGAAACACAAATGTTCAAAAAACTATATCCCTTCTGGAAGGCAATCCAACAGTGTGAAGCAATGGTAATCATTAACAAAACAATTAAGGTAGGGAATGGTAAAGACACTGATTTTTGGATGGATACTTGGTGCAATGAGGTACCCTTATAAATTTCTCACAATACTTTATTTCAAATTGTCTGTGACCAAAACAATTCAGTGCACAATGTGTTGTTAGAGACCATGAATTTTAGAAGAAACCTCTGTTAGTTTGTAATAATCTAGAAGTCAATAATACGATAAATTATCATAAAGCTTTGTTCATGAATTGAGTGATTAATAAACTGTCATTTTGTTACCTTGAGTATTATTGAATTTATGAATCTTTCCTTTATCTGACTTGAGTCAATAACTGGAATTGTGAAACTTCATAATATAGATGATATATATTCTTAAAAGTTTTTAACCAAGGTAATTAGCAGGAACACTAACTTACCGTTACAAGGTTAGAATGTGGATTAAAAGATGGTTAAGTTTTACAAACCATAGACATGAGATGTCGTTTTAATCACATGAATACATGTTAGAGGAACATGATATTTGACAGATCTCGAATGAAACATTAAATGGAATTGTGTATGTGTCATTAATGTTTTCATTCAGTGTTAAGTTCTAAAGTATGAGTTATTCATCTTTCTTACTAAGAGATGTGTATATGTGATTGTTATCTAATGCTGTCAGTAAAATGCAGTCATAACGGTAGGTTTTCGGTATAAATAGCTTAGTTGAGGTAGTGATGGTTTACTGAAAGTACTATTGTCTCTCGTATCTTGATACGAGTTACAGTATCACAGAGCCCCTTGATAGAGTAAGATTATCTGCATGCGATATAATTACAAGAGTAATTATATTTGATAAGTCTGCTCAAGATCGAGAAAAAATTAAATTTGCAAGGATGACACACACCTGCCTTGAAACTAATCTGATACTGTGAGACGAAAGAATTAACATGACTAAAATGTTTAGTGGATCGTGATATTACATAAGTACAGCATCGTTTGTGTAATTAGATGGTCATAGCGCAGATGTCAGATGCCTCCTATGATTATAGAAATTAAAATGGTTTTAATTCTATTTACCAACATAACACAGATCCTATTGTGTCACACCGCATGGGAGCTAATCAGAGATATTTAATGATTAATTATAAATAGGTTATAATTAATATTAAGATGGTTATAATTAATTATATATGATATGATTAAATTATATATGTCATATAAGATGACAACAAAAACAACGGTTGAATTTATAAACGTATACGATACATTGTATAAAATCATACCGCAGTCAAACCAATATCAAATCCTGAGAAATATAATTGTTGAGAACAATTATATGTTTATGTATATTTATATATATTTGATTTAGATTTTAAATATTGATTATGGTTTTGAATTTGGAATGAAAGTCATTATCAAATTAAAACATTAATTAAAAAAATAATTAAAATCTTAATTAAAAATAAATAAATAAAAATAAATAAATATCTCAAGAGGTCGGCAAGGGGTTTTTTTTTTGGAAATTTCACAATTTTGCAAAATAACCCCTTGTCGACCTCATGAGGGTTTTTGTGCAAATTTAATTTTTTTCAAGGGTTTTTTGGTAAAAAGTACACCTCCTCATTTTGTTATAAATATAGGGGTAAGGGGAGAGAAAAAGAAGCACCAAAATCGACTCGCATCTGTTAAATCAGGATCGTATCGATAAATATACTTTCTCTCTTTCTCGTATATGATTGTTTACGGGATTCGGAAAATAGTATTTTTGTGAAAGAGCGGTATTTCTCATTTAGATAATTGCGAGTCACGAAGATATTTTATTTAGTCTGTATCTCGGTGAATAGTGTTTTTGCGGGATATCACGGCTTTCAGTATTTTTGGCAGAAGAAGTAAGCCGCTCTCTGGTCGTCCGGGTGGACATCCGATAGAGGTATCAGACGTCTGATACTCCAAGGAGAAGGACGTATGTGATTCGGCCTTCCGAGTCTTCTGCGGTCCAATTCGAACTTGGATCAAGGTATTAATGTTATATTAATTTATTTAATTTCTAAGTAGATTAAAGTTTTAGAATTTAGTTAAGGAGTAGATTTATTTAGGGATTCAGTAAGGTTTTGATGTTAGAGATAAACGGGAGGTGGACACCCTCCGTGGTTTATCTAACATACCATGTTTAATCCTTGGCTTAAGTCAGACGTAAAAATTTTATTTTACGGTCTTTCTGCTGCTTAGGCCAATTGACGGGTTTTGAACTGTTCGTAACCCAACATTGGTATCAGAGCACCGAGCTCTCCCGCTAATTGATTTTCTAAAATTTATAACTTATGCAAATTAGGTGCATATACCGCACATCGGTTTAATTCTTAGATTTGCAGCTTAAGTCCAAAATCGAAATGAGATTTCCTCGGTTCGGTTTTACCGACTGAGAAAGTTAAATGAGATTTAAGCTTTCTATATGCTTTATTTAAGTTTTTGTTTTATAACACTTTCAACCGCGTTTGAGTATATTTAAGAATGTGATGAAGCAATAGAGTTCCCAAAGTAAGAATTGTTAATCTCCATCCGTAAGAGATAAAGGTTATGTCTTGAGAGGTGTCTTAGGACTCTTTCGACTGATCTCTTTTACGTGTCCCGATTAGCTGGTCCAAACTGGGTGATGAAGCAATAGAGATAAAGGTTATGTTTTTGAAATGACAAAATGTAACTCTTTCACATTTCGAAAACTTTCGGATAAGTAAAGTAAATTTAGGAGTGTGATGAAGCAATAGAGTACTCAAAGTAAGAGTCGTTGCGCGTACGATGAGAAAGAAGGTTTTGTATAGGAAAGATTAGATTTAAAGTGGTCCCGTTGTGACCCTGATCTTTCCTGGGATCCCCTTTCCATAATACGACATCAGGCCCAAATGAGAACTTTGTCACATTACTAATTGCTCTATGGACCGGAAAGAATATCTGTTTGCAAAATCATATAAATTGTTTATGTGCTTTTAAACGGTATAAATGAGAACTGAGCATTGCTGCGAAATAAAGAATTAGAAACTGATAAATGATATACCGGACCAAGTATATATGTAAATTGAGATTTACCGAAATATTACGAAATGTATAAATGAGATTTATCACTTTCAAGGAAACGTGAAAGAGCGTGATGTCAAAGATAGATTTGTGAAGGAACTCACGGTAATCTTTCTGGCAGATGTTTTTTCACGTATCCGTAAGAGTGTCTTACAGTTAGTTCAAAGTACTGACTGCTTAACAAACGTAAGCTTATGAAAGAGGTTTTGATTCCAAAGATAAACTGGAGATGGATACCCTTGGTCGTTTATCTGACATACTTTTTTAGTGAAGCTTGCACCGTTAAGCAGCTTAACAAACGTAAGCTTATGAAAGAGGTTTTGATGCCAATGATAAACTGGAGGTGGATACCCTCGGTCGTTTATCTGACATATCTTTTTAGTGAAGCTTGCACTATTAAGCATAAAAACAAACGTAAACTTATGAAAGAGGTTTTGATGCCAAAGATAAACTGGAGGTGGATACCCTCGGTCGTTTATCTGACATATCTTTTTAGTGAAGATTGCACCGTTAAGCATGTGAAAGTGATTATGATGTCAAAGATAAACTGGAGGTGGATCCCCTCGGTCGTTTATCTGACATACCTTTTTAAAATGCTTGCATTGTTTAATAAAAACAAACACACGCGAATTAAGTAGTATGTCCTTCCTACTCTATCATTCTCATACTATTGTTCATCGGTTGACGGTTCTCTACTCAGTAGGCATCGCCTTTTACCTTTGGTGGTCAAGGGTGAACCAAGTAGAGTGAGGTTACTTACCAATGATTTACAAAAATGTTTTGGGCTTGGGGCAAAGTCTTCGTTAAAAACATACGATGTTTTAATGAAACCAAGAATCACAAAGAGTTGTGATTAGCAAGATGACTTACCTAAAATAACTAATAGCCGGGTTATGCGTAACAGCTAACTTATATAATAGTGAAAATAGAAATCTTGGTCCTACTGCAAAAGGGAATAGAACAAATTTACAGTGGGAGTTTTATTATTTGAATAGAACATAACATGAACAAAGCTAAAATCTTTACTTTTAACGTTGTAAAAATATGGCTAAAGAATCGTCATTCTCACTGCGTTCCCTACTCGATAAACAAACTCTGAAAGTGGACGAATCCAATTTTACTGATTGGTTCCGTGCCGTCACCATCGTACTAAGACGCGAGAAGAAAGATTATGTTCTGAACACACCAATCCCTGCTCAGCCTAGTGGAGGCAAAGCAGATCAGATCACTTTGTACAACAAGCACAAGGATGATGAGCTTGATGTACAAAGTCTCCTGGTAGGAATTATGGGTCCTGAATTGCAGCGTCGATTTATGGAAACCAATACCTACGAGATGTGCGAGCAGCTCAAGAACATGTTTCAAGAGCAGGCTCGTGCGGAGAAATATAAAGTGGTCACATTTCTACTTAATCATAAGTTAATGAAGGCGGCTCTATCAGCTCTCAAATGCTTCGTATGACGAGCGATGTTGAGCGGCTGGAGAAGATGAACGCTCCGTTGGAATTAGATTTTTCAACGGACGTTATTCTTCACTCTCTCCCCCCCTGCTTTTCGAATTTCATAATGAACTATCATATGCTGGGGATGGAAAAGAGTTTGCAAGAGTTGCAGGGGATGTTGAGGATCGCTCTCTGATAGTCTTGGTGGACATCCGATAGAGGTATTAGACGTCTGATACTCCGAGGAGAATAGCGTTTGTGATTCGGCCTTCCGAGTCTTCTGCAGTCCAATTCGAATTTGGATCAAGATATTATTGTTATATTAATCTATTTAATTTGTAAGTAGATTAAAGTTTTAGAATTCAGTTAAGGAGTAGATATGTATAGGGATTAAGTATGATTTTGATATTAGAGATAAACGGGAGGTGAACACCCTCCATGATTTATCTGACATATCATGTTTAATCCTTGGCTTAAGTCAGACGTAAAATTTTGGTTTTACGGTCTTTTCGCTGCTTAGGCCAATTGACGGGTTTTGAATTGTTCGTAACCCAACAACGTCTCTCTATTACAAAGGAATAATTTCATTCAAATGGTGTCAAAGGTAAACAAATTCCTACCCCTGAGAGATGTCCCAGATAGGATATGCTGGCAAGAGCAAGATTCAGCTCAATTCAAAAGCAAAAAAAATGTATTTGTGGTTGTGTGACAGAAAGGTACCAGATAATACATTTAACGTACTATGGACTTTGAAACTTCCCCTAAAAATTAAAATTTTCATGTGCATGTTTGTTAAAAGGAAAATTCTGGTCAAGAAGATCTTGATCAGAAGGGGTGGCAGGGTGACCCCTCTTGTCAATACTGTCAGAATTGTGAAACTATTGATCACTTATTTTTCTAGTGCCATCATGCACAAGAGAGATGGATCTGGGTTCTTAAAGATGGACTTCTTGGAAATTTGGTCATATAAATGAGAAACGCATCAAGAAGTTGCATAAAGATGGACTTCTTGGAAATTTTGATTTTGAATCAGTTAACATGTGCGAATCTTGTTTACGAGAAAAATGACCAAAGCGCCTTTCTCCAAAAAGGGCGAAAGAGCAAGTGACTTACTAGGACTCGTACATACTGATGTATGCGAACCTATTAGTACTTGTACAAGAAATGGTTATTCTTACTTTATCACATTTACTGATGATTACAGTAGATACGGTTATGTCTACTTGATGAGACATAAGTCTGAATCCTTTGAAAAGTTCAAGGAATTCAAGGTTGAAGTAGAAAATCAATTAAACAAAAGTATTAAGGCCTTACGATCTAATCGTGGAGGCAAATACTTAAGTTTTGAGTTTATATCGTACTTAAAAGAATGTGGAATAGTTTCACAACTCACACCTCCGGGGACACCACAATGGAATGGTGTTTCTGAGAGACGAAATCGAACCCTGCTAGACATGGTATGATCTATGATGAGTAATGCACTCTTTCGAAATCTTTTTGGGGTACGCACTAGAAACTATTGTACGAACAATAAATATGGTTACGTCTAAGTCAGTAGAAAAGACTCCATACGAGTTATGATTTGGGAAAATCCAAAATATGTCTTATCTTAAAATATGGGGTTGGAAAGTATTTGTCAAACGTCCGACGTCTGGCAAACTTGATCCCAAGTCTGACAAACGTTTTTTTGTAGGATATCCTAAGGAAATGAAATGATATTACTTCTATCACCAGGCCGAGAACAAAATAGTTGTTGCTCGTGTTGGTGTATTTTTGGAGAAACAGTTTCTCGCAAAAGGAAGTAGTGAGAGTAATGTAATACTTGAAGAAATTCGAGATACATCACACATTAAAGTATCTGAACCAGATCAAATTAACCCACCACTTGATACTTCGGTTGAAGAGCATCTGGAAGAATCAAATCCACAAGTAGTTGTGGAGGAGGTTCTAGTCCCGAGCTCAAGTACTTCAACGCAAGTTGAAGTAGAACCAAATCTGCAAATAATTGCAGATCAAGTTCAACAAATCGAAGGTCAAGTGCTACGTAGGTCTACAAGGACAGTCCGAGCGCCCGAGAGGTACTTGGGACTGCACGAGGTCTCATTATATGATACTGAAGATCCTATGACCTGTGCGGAAGCAATAGATAGGCCCGACTCTGATTAATGGCTAGAGGCCATGGAATCCGAAATACAGTCCATGTATGACAACACGGTGTGGAACCTAGTTATGCCATTTGATGGGGTGAAATCCATAGCAAACAAATGGATTTTTAAAAGAAAAAACAGACATGGATGGTAAGTTGACTGTATACAAAGCACGACTAATAGCGAAAGGTTTCAAACAAATTCAAGGAGTTGATTATGATGAAACTTTTTCGCCCGTGGCTATGTTTAAGTCAACTCGGATACTCCTAGCAATTGCCGCATTTCATGATTATGAAATATGGCAAATGGATGTCAAAATCGCCTTCTTAAATGGAAATTTAGAAGAGGATGTGTATATGACACAGCCTGAGGGTTTTGAGGATCCAAAGAACGCTGGAAAGATATGCAAGCTTCGTGAATCAATTTATGGATTGAAGCAAGTATCACGGAGTTGGAATCTTTGGTTTGACGAAGAAGTCAAAAAGTTTGACTTCGTCAGATGCGAAGAAGAATCGTGTGTGTACAGGAAAACTAGTGGGAGTGCCATCGCCTTTTTAATCTTATATGTAGATGACATACTCCTAATGGGAAACGATATTCCTATGTTGCAAAAGGCTAAGTCTTCATTAAAGAGAGTGTTCTCAATGAAGGACTTAGGCGAGGTTGTCTATATACTAGGCATAAAGATCTATCGTGATAGATCGAAAAGACTTATAGGATTTAGTCAAAGCACGTACATTGACAAAGTGCTAAACAGGTTTAGCATGCAGGATTCTAAGAAAGGATTCCTGCCAATGAATCATGGTGCGCAACTTAGCAAGACTCAGTGTCATTCGACAACTGATGAGCGAAGCATAATGAGTAGAGTGCCATACGCTTCGTCTATAGGCTCTATCATGTACGCAATGTTGTGCACTCGCCCTAATGTCTCGTACGCTTTAAGTATGACGAGTAGATATCAGGCTAATCCAGGCATGGAGCATTGGAATGTTGCAAAGAATATCCTCAAGTACTTAAGAAGAACTAAGGATATGTTTCTCGTCTATGGTGATGACTCCGAGCTCGTGATAAACGGTTACACAGATGCAAGTTTCCAAACTGATCGAGATGATTCGAGATCACAGTCCAGGATGTGTTCATACTCAACGGAGGGGCTGTGAGCTGGAAGAGCTCAAAGAAGGACACTACATCAGACTCAACAACCGAAGCTGAGTACATAGCTACATCTGAAGCAGGAAAAGAAGGGTTCTGGATCAAGAAGTTCCTTAGCGAACTTGGAGTGGTTCCCGGTGCTCAAGGACCTGTGGACCTCTATTGTAAATGTCTATGATTAATTATAAATAGGTTATAATTAATATTAAGATGGTTATATTAATTATATATGATATGATTAAATTATATATGTCATATAAGATGACAAACAAAAACAACGGTTGAATTTATAAACGTATACGTACATTGTATAAAATCATACCGCAACCAAACCAATATCAAACCCTGAGAAATATAATTGTTGAGAATAATTATATGTTTATGTATATTTATATATATTTGATTTAGATTTTAAATATTGATTATGGTTTTGAATTTAGAATGAAAGTCATTATCAAATTAAAACCTTAATTAAAAAAATAATTAAAATGTTAATTAAAAATAAATAAATAAAAATAAAAAAATATCTCAAGAGGTCGGCAAGGGGGTTTTTTGGAAATTTTACAATTTTGCAAAATAACTCCTTGCCGACCTCATGAGGGTTTTTGTGCAAATTTGATTTTTCCAAGGGTTTTTTGGTAAAAAGTACACCTCCTCATTTTGCTATAAATAGAGGGGTAGGTGAGAGAGAAAGAAGCACCAAAATTGGCTCGTATCTGTTAAATCAGGATCGTATTGATAAATATACTTTCTCTCTTTCTCGTATACGGTTGTTTACGGGATTCGAAAAATAGTATTTTTGTGAAAGAGTGGTATTCCTCATTTGGATAATTGCGAGTCACGAAGATATTTTATTTAGTCGGTATCTCGATGAATAGTGTTTTGCAGGATATCGCGGCTTTCGGTATTTCTGGCAAAAGAAGTAAGCCGCTCTTTGATCGTCTTGGTGGACATCCGATAGAGGTATCAGACGTCTGATACTCCGAGGAGAATAGCGTTTGTGATTCGGCCTTCCGAGTCTTCTGCAGTCCAATTCGAATTTGGATCAAGATATTATTGTTATATTAATCTATTTAATTTGTAAGTAGATTAAAGTTTTAGAATTCAGTTAAGGAGTAGATCTGTTTAGGGATTAAGTATGATTTTGATATTAGAGATAAACGGGAGGTGAACACCCTCCATGGTTTATCTGACATATCATGTTTAATCCTTGGCTTAAGTCAGACGTAAAATTTTGGTTTTACGGTCTTTTCGCTGCTTAGGCCAATTGACGGGTTTTGAACTGTTCGTAACCCAACAACGTCTCTCTATTGCAAAGAAATAATTTCATTCAAATGGTGTCAAAGGTAAACAAATTCCTACCCCTGAGAGATGTACCAGATAGGATATGCTGGCAAGAGCAAGATTCAGCTCAATTCAAAAGCAAAAAAAATGTATTTGTGGTTGTGTGACAGAAAGGTATCAGATAATACATTTAACGTACTATGGACTTTGAAACTTCCCCTAAAAATTAAAATTTTCATATGCATGTTTGTTAAAAGGAAAATTCTGGTCAAGAAGATCTTGATCAGAAGGGGTGGCAGGGTGACCCCTCTTGTCAATACTGTCAGAATTGTGAAACTATTGATCACTTATTTTTCTAGTGCCATCATGCACAAGAGAGATGGATCTGGGTTCTTAATTATTTTCATATAAATACTGCCCCCAAAATATATCTGAATTATATGCACAATTGGAAAAAATTGAAAGGGTATACTGGTAAAATGGCCATATATATATGCATTGCTACTATAAGGATCATTTGGCTAAATAGAAACAAAAGCTGTTTTGATGGTAAAGGAAGCTCACTGAGGGAGTTCAAATCTAACTTGACTTGTTTGGTTCAATATTGGTCAGGGGCATGGGATACGATGCTGCAAGAAGAATGCAGAAGGTGGAGCAATCAAAATTCGAGAATTGAAGATACAAGGATGAGATTCGAAGAATACAGTATAGAAGAAGGGGTCCAATGTGCTTTACAAACTTATGGTGTGTAGTGCAATAGTGTTCATGTTTTTGTTTTTTGTGTTTTTTTTATATAATTCATCGATGTGGCTGTATCGGGTTATAGAGTTTTCTGTGAAATTTGATATAGGGCAGAGGTTGAGGGGAGAAGATAGATTCAGGTGGTTAGACATATAATAATGGGGAGCACCTAAGTCATATGATCTTGACAAAGGTGTCCCGAGTTAAGGTGTTTCGGGTGATCTCCTCTATTAGATATTGATGTAGAGGAGATATGAGTGTCAAGTCCAGGTCCGCTTGTATAACTTCTCTTTCTAATGAAATAGAAGTGGTGGGAAAACTCCACTGATTTCAAAAAAAAAAAAATTGAGTGACTTCGATTCTTTTTTATTAAAACTCATTTCCTTATGAAATAAGAGACAATTAACTGACTTTCAAGTTATTGGAGTTAGACTATTGTGAAAGCGTTGCACTTTGGCTGAAGTGCAAATGATTCATATTTTATAATTATTTAAGATAAAAATTGAGATTCAAGTTACTCAATAAATTTTTTTTATCAAAATTTTCTATGACATTAAATTTTATGATTTTTAAAACTTTCTAACAATTTTTTAATATTTTTTAAAAACAGCTCAAAAAATGTCACATTTTTAATATTAAACAGATATGTTTTTAAAAAATTAAAAAATAATAAAAAAGTTCTAAAAATAACTAAATTTTATTTCCTAAAAAATTTTAACGTGAAAAAATTATTAAACAATTTGACGTAAAGTTATAAAATTTAAATGGTTTTAGATTGAGACTGCAAACATATAATACTTTTGCTATAATAAGGTTAGAAGTTAGAACGTATAAAATTGCAGATCGGTACCAGACATGAGACATGTTACATTAGGAATATTTTATTGAAGGGGTGGTGGGACGGCTCACCGGTCAGTGGGTCCCGTCCCGTCCCGTCCCGTCCCGTCCCGTCCCATGACCCGGTCCAGTCAGAAATCAGGTGGCCTGATTTAATTGGGATTCGGTTAGTGCTGTCACTTGTGCATGTACATATTCCTCGGCGTTTCTTCAGACTCGGTTTGAACAAAGTTCAAAAATTCAAATACCTATCAATGGCTCAATGCTCCATTTCTTTCTATGCAATACACAATACACCCATTTTAAAGCACAAAATCAGCTTGGATATATTATTATTGACTGTTTTTAATTACCAGTATGTATATTGTTGAAGGCAAAAACCGCAAAGTTGTTTGCGGTGTAAGAATTCAATTTACGGAAAAGTTAATGGTTTCCTTTTTTTTAATCAACTTAATTGGCTTCTACAGTTTTGGCATCAAAAGTAAGTAGAGCAATCTTCTAATGCAATACTTCAGAGAGTAAAACAAACTCTCTGATAAGTGATAATTATATGAGGCATCTAAGTTTTCCTTTTTTTCATTTCCTTATGAATCAAGTTCTTGGTAATTACTGCTTCAATATAAAAACAATCCCTTAACTATGGGTTTCTGGAGGGCGGTAAAGTATAGGAATAATCTCATTTCAAAATTTTGTTTGAAATGGTTTTATTTCTCTGACAGCCCATGTGAATTGATCTGAAAAATACTGTCTTGTTCTACCTCTTTCTTCAATAGTTGGTGTGTCAGTGAACACAGTAAGTTGGGTTGGAACTTATTCTCTAGTGATATATATTTTTCTACATCTGATATTAATGTAAACTTTTTTCAAACTATATCCATTTAAGCATAATTTTTAAAGTATTAATTTTGTAAAGTGAGCTGATATACAGATTCCTTCATCAATACGTGCGTGTTCAGACGAATTGTTATACATGTTAGATGTATCGCTATGCATGTTATTTTGTACTTAAAAATTATAAATGTTAGACGAGTTGTTATTCATGTTAAGTTAAAGAAATAAATGTCGATACGCTTAACATGTATAGCAACTCATTTAAGATGCATAATTGTTTTCAGTACAAAAATAACATGCATAACAACTCGTCTAACATTCCTAACATCAATGAAGATATTGATGAAGGTATCTTTGGAACATTGTCTTTATGTATATATCCGTAACTCCTATTTTGGTTACTGGAATGTGTGAATTTATGTATTCAGCAAACTCCTATGAGATTTACTAATTATCATTCAAGAAATTTCGCACAAATTTCATAGCTATAAGATTAACATCTTTTATGTAACACTTTGAATATACATGATTACTTATTTCCAATTCTGTGAGGCATATGTGGCAACTTTTCATTGGTGAAATCACTTGGCGATAAAAAATATTTCCAAATTTATACTACCAAGTTCAAATCTAAGAGTATCTGTATCGACCCCTTTTTGTATTTTGGAATTATAGCCCATAGGCTGAAAGGCAAAGTATCATATCTAATTTTGGGCTCCTCTTTTCAAATTGAACCGAATAAAATGAAAACCAAATGAGTTTCCGACTGAGCTGAAGGATAGATAGATCCAATTTATTTCATTATATGTCACAAATATAACAGTTACACTGTTCCACAGTCCACACAATCAAGAGGAATGATTCAGTAATTAATGATATCTATGTCATTAATTACGGAACTATGCATGATCTCTAATTAACAATGCATGCATCCACCTCCCATCACGCTTAAAAGAATAAAAGGTAGCGCTGCTTTCTCTGATTCAGTATTAGGAGTTGATTCGGAAGTAGTACAATCAGATGTACCATTAGAGTCCTTGCATCCAAGATGAAATCAAATTTGGATCTTCCCTTATCAGAATAGAATAGATTCCTTGCAAGTATGGTGACCTCGCCCAAGTCTCCGGATCTCCGGCGCTCCCGCTTCGATCTTGCGGTAAAAAGACTGGTCCGCTTCACTATAAAAAGTTGAGTACAACGACGGAATCCAACCTCCTTTACACACTCTGATAGGATAATTGGACCCTTAATTAATCAAATTTTTCACTAATGTAAAGAAGAGAAATATATAGTAAAACACTAAATTAATTGCACAAGCTAACTCTCAAGAATCACTAAAATGGATTAGCTAAATAAAATTGGGAGGCTTAGTAAGGAATTTAGCAAATTGGAACAAGCTCTAGAGTGCTATAATGACTGCTGGTTTTAGAGTTTTAAAAGATTTAGTTTCTGTTAATTTGCAATGAAGAAGATGTTATAGGTTCTGAATTCTGCAAAAAGTTAGGTCTTCGGAACATAGCGTTATAACGTCATTTTCTATAGAAAACATAGCGTTATAACGCTATCATAAGTGAAGACAAATTTTGTGACGTTGGATTTGTATTTTTGTGAAATTTTGACTTAGCGTTATAACACCAAGTTATGTGAAAAACTTAGCGTTATAATGTCATCCTAGGTCAAAATAAAATTTTGTGACATTTGAAATTTGATCTAGCGTTATACATCTTGATTTCGGGCCCAAGGTGTTCTACCATCTTGATTTTGAACGCCACATGATCTTGGTAGAATTGCTCATAGTGCCCCCCGCATCCAACTTTGGAACTCGTTGTTTGCGGTGTATTGTTCCTCTTGACGCGTTTCCATGTTCCCAATACACGTCCTCATATTCACCATGCTCTCCTTCATGTCTACTTGTCGTTTCTCAATTCGGTCGTTTGGGACTTGAATATTATTCAAAACGACAAAAATGACTTGAATGTCACTTTGGTTGGAAGGCTTGAGGATTGGAGGTTTGGCCACACGTACGTTACCCAATGAGAAAGAAGTGAACGGGACCAAAACCCGGTGGGATGACCGGATCTGAGTCATGGTCATTGGTCAAGCATATGAGTTGAAACCCAACTGTTGCTCATCAGTCATCACAACTGGAAATATAAATAAGTAATTTAGTACTTCAACCTTGGTTCTTATCATTTAAGAACTAAGACGTTCAAGAGTCCAACAATTAAGACTTAAGAGTACTGACTAGTAAAAAAATATTTGATAGTGATAAGTAGAATAAGTAGAATCAGAATTAAGGACAGACAGTAAATTAAATATATATCAGAAGAAGAAAAATGCCAAAAAGGTTGTTGGACAATTTCTGGGACTTCAAGTTGCAGATCTGCACCTATCTCCTAGAACAAAGTTAGAGGTATTCCTGTTGAACTAATAATCCAGCAATCGGCCAAAAAGGTTAACCTATTTACCAAAACTTAATTATAAGTAATACAAGTGTTATATTTCCGGTTGGGGAGGGGAGATCCGCGAATCCGTTTCCGGTTACCGGTGGGTAACCTTATGTAATTATCGAATGACTGTTTTGCGGGTATTTGACGTCGGAATCTAAAATTTGATAACTCGAATTTGAGTTCGCAGTTTTTTTAAATTATTGAATCCATTGCAATTCAGATCGATAATTGAAAATATACGAACTTTGATGAAATCTAACAAAATATATAAATTTTCAAGCAACTTAAATCATTGATAAATAGGATCATATGTGCGACGTGTTGTGTTGTCCAAAAAACTATGGTTAAGGAGGTCAGTAATGATTGATAGGCTCGAAGTAAAATATTTTGGTGAAAGTTCTTTCTAATCTTCTCTTTTGAGCCATCATCTTTCATTTCTGAGAACCTCTCTATATTTCTCTTTTAGCAATACCCATTAAATTCAGAGTTTATTTTCTAAAGATAATTTTTCTTATTTTATTATTTTGCACTTTTTACTCTTTTTCAAGTATAATGCATTGGTCAGAGTTTGAATTCAAAGTTCATTTTCTAAATATATTTTTTCTTATTTTATTATTTCGCACTGTTTTATTTTTTTCAAGTATAATGCATTGTTCAGAGTTTAAATTCAGAGCTCATTTTCTAAATATAATTTTTCTTATATTATTATTCCGCACTGTTTTACTTTTTTCAAGTATAATGCATTCAACAATGTGGTACATTTTTCTAAGTATATTTTTTTACGTATAATTTCATCACTTCATTAGCATTTTCTAAGTATATATTTTTTTCTAAAAGCCAATCAGAGAAAAAAAATTATATATAGGTTATTTGTAAAAAAATACATAGTGTTTGTCGTAAGTACGCACAAATTTTCTATCAAATGTTCCTAATTTTAGTCTGATAACGTACATTATAAGTATTCACCTACAAACACGAGTTTTATCTATCCTCCATTTTAGAGTAATAACATTTTTTATTAAAAAATAAACTTGTTATTATCAATTTACTCATTATTCAACTCATTTCTTAATGGATCCTAATAAACCTCCGCTCAAACCCTACTTCAATTCGTACTCGATGAATAGCCAAGGGAGTAACCTAGAAATCCCAAACATGCAATTTTCTTTCAATTTCATGTATCACAGTTCGCAACACGGTTCTAACATGATGCCTCCATCCAACCCAGATATTCCAAACATGCAATTGTCTTTCAATTTCATGTATCAAATTCCACAACATGGTTCTAACATGATGTCCCATCCCAACACAGTCACCCAAGATCAACCCGCAACTAATACCTCTCCACATATTTATGCCCAAACATCTGATTTTACAAACGAGGTACTAATTCAAAAACAAAAAAACAAAGAAAGGCTCCGTTGGTCATCAACCGATGATCTAAAATTATGTGGTACATGGTTACTGTAGAATTCTTTATTTCAGCACTTTTATCTCAGTTAGATAACTAAGGAATATTTATCTGTATAAATGAAGGAGATATGTACTGAGGCACTATCAATCTTGTCGAAATCATAATCTAGACTACCATCTCCAGTAGCTTCATCTGTAAATTGCAAGATTATTACTAACATAAATTACACGATTTTCCAGACAAATTATTGTGTATAAATTATGCTTTTGAGCTCTCCAATTGAGAGAATCTGAGATTGATTTTGTTGTTTCTACAAATAAGGTGCTAGAAAGAAAAGGCTACAAACCAGGGGCCTCATCCTCGAAATCGCTCAAAAGAAAAGTAACCAAATCGAGCTCCTTGCTTGATGAGACAGAGCCCTTGCTTTTCAACTTTGTTTCACTGGTTCCATCTTGAGGTGACGAAGCAATTTGTGTTCTGGTGATTGGGATAAATGGCGATTAGGATAAAGAAGCAACCTAGAAGCTTCCTCTGCAACGTCAAGAAGATTGTCAATGGCGGTCGTCTCGTAAAAAACTGAAAAATACCTTCAATTGAGATTGATAGAGCTTGGAATGAATAGAGAAGAAGAATGACAAACAGAGAATGAGTAAAGAGTCTGTTAACCGTTATTCATTCATCAATACATTGTATATTTATATTACAATACAGAGACGCTGTGAGATATTATGTGACTAAGCTATGTATCCAATGGTGTGTCTGTAGTATCTCTATCACCCCCTGTAAGCTCAACGTGCTTGGAGCAACACAAAGCCTGCCACGCAATGCTAAGAATCTGGAAGTGCCCAAGCTTTTGGTAAGAATGTCAGCAATCTGATCTTAAGATGATATAAATCTGATACAGAGATGATGAGAAGCCACCAAATCTCGAACAAAATGAACATCCACCTCGATATGTTTAGTCCGAGCATGATGAACAGGATTGGCAGCTAAAAATGTGGCTCTAAGATTATCACACCACAAGATGGGAGAGGAAATGGGATCAGAGATGAGTTCCTGGAGAAGAGATCGAAGCCAAACAGCTTCAACAGCAACAGCAGCAAGAGCTCTGTACTCAGCCTCTGTACTCGACCAGGATACGATGGTTTGTTTTTTTGAAGACCAGGAAATGAGAAAATCACCAATGAACACACAATAGCCAGTAGTCGACCGACGATCATCGGGGCAGCCTGCCCAATTAGCATCTGAGAACACTTGGAGGGAAATATGAGAAGAAGCTCGAAGAAAAAGCCCATGAGAAATAGTTCCTTTGAGATACTGTAGAATACGTTTAACTGCTGACCAGTGAGTTTCTATGGGAGAATGCATAAAGAGAGAGACCTGATTGACGGCAAAAGCAATCTCAAGCCTTGAGATGGTAGCATACTGAAGCCCACCTACAATGCTTCTGTAAAGATGAGGATCATGCAAAGGATCTCCTTGATGTTTGGAAAGTTGAAGTCCACTCTGCATAGGTGTAGACACTGGTTTAACACCATCCATCTTTGCTCGCAGTAGAAGGTCATGAATGTATGTTGATTGTGAAAGATGAAGTCCCAGCTTGGTAGTGGTAGCTTGAATGCCTAGAAAGTATGAAAGAGAACCCAGATCCTTGATGGTGAATGTGCAATCGAGAGCAGCAATGAGACTAGAAATGAGGGTGGAGGAAGTGCCTGTGACCAAGATGTCATCAACATACACCAGTAGATAGGTTGAGTCAGAACCCGAGTGTTGAATAAAAAGGGAAGCATCAGATTGAGAGGCTGTAAAACCATGAGAGTGAAGAAAATCCCGAAGACGATGAAACCAGGCACGTGGAGCTTGTTTGAGGCCATAGATGGCCTTCTTGAGATGACACACATGATTTGGATGATCAGGATCAATGTAACCTGGTGGTTGAGCCATAAACACCGTTTCCTTGAGATCTCCATGCAGGAAAGCGTTGTTGACATCAAGCTGCCTTAAAATCCATCCTTTGGAGAGAGCCAGAGAGAGGAGAGTTCGAATGGTGACAGGTTTCACAATTGGGCTGAAGGTCTTAGTATAATCGATGCCCTCTTTCTGTGTATATCCCTTGGCAACAAGCCGAGCTTTAAAACGCTCAACAGTACCATCAGCTTTCCTCTTAATTTTGTAAACCCATTTACAACCCACTACGTTTTGTTGATCATTAGGAGGAACGAGGTCCCAAGTGTGATTCTTGGCTAGAGCATCAAGCTCAGAAGACATGGCATTGTGCCATTCAATGTGTTTGTTTGCTTGAGTAAAGCAAGTAGGTTCAATTGTTTCAACACTGGTGTTGTAAGTGACAAAATCAGGAAATTGACGTGATTTGCGAGTATTATCTCTTGTTCTGGTGACCATGTTGTGTGTATTAGATATAACAGCAGGAGAATTGGTGTTAGAAGTAGTAGTGTTGAGATTATTGTCACAAGGTAAGGTAGTGATGGAAGTGTTGGTAGAAGGAACAGAAGTAGGCAAGGGTAAAATGGTAAGAGTATTAGGGTTAGAAAAGATGGGATTAGTTTCAGTAAGGTCAGTGGTGACTGAAAAATGATATATTGTTTCATGAAAGGAAACATGCCTAGAGATGTAAATTTTGTTGGAGGGAATATGCAAACACTTATAACCTTTGTGATTTGTAGAATATCCTATGAACACACAGGGAAGAGACCTTGTTTGTAATTTGTGACTGGTATAGGGTCTTAACCATGGGTAACACAGACACCCAAGGACTCGAAAATATGCATAGTCATGTTTTTGGCCAAAAAGAATTTCATAAGGAGATTGATGTTTAAGAACCACTGTAGGTAACCGATTGATTATAAAAACAATGTTGTCAAAGATGTGATTCCAAAACTGAAGGGGAATGGAAGCCTGAGTCATTGTTGATAAGGCAAGCTCAATAACATGACGATGCTTGCATTCTACCAATCCATTCTGTTCTTGAGTGTAAGGGCAAGAAATTTGGAAGGTTATTTCTGGAAATCTGCTAATCATAGGTTTAAACTCAGTACCCCCATCACATTGAACAGTTTTGATAGAAAAAGAAAGGAGATTCTCAACTCTGATTTTAAATTTTGCAAAGATATCAGTGACCTGAGATTTTGTCTCACAAGAAAAAATCCATGAAAATCTTGAAAAATCATCAACAAACATGACACAGTATTTGTTTCCTAGTGTAGATACCACAGGGGATGGACCCCATACATCAACATGCACCAATTCTAAGGGTTTAGTTTTAGTATTAGCAGATAAGGAGAAAGGGAGCTTATGTGATTTGCATTGCTCACATGCATTACAAGGTGCAAAGGATGAACAGTTTGGTACCAATTTGTTTTGAACTAAAAACTTAAGAACTTGAGATGAAGTATGTCCAAGTCGATGGTGACATAATGATCCTTGAGAAAGTTCACTCAAGAAAATTTGCGCATCTGGTATTGAGTAGAGACCCTGTGTAATACCACCTTCAAGAAGAACTTCTCTTGTCTTCAGGTCCTTAATGACACAGTCATGTTTGTTAAATTCAACAATTATATCATTATCTTGAGTTAATTGAGATAGGCTAAGCAAACTCTTTGTCATTTGAGGTACATGTAAGACATTTTTTAGTATTAAGTTTTTCGATTTGGTAGACAGACAAGACTCACCATGATTAGCAATTACCAAACCTTGACCATTGCCTACTCTAACAACATCAGTACCTTGGTAAGGGATGTAATTAGTGAGGCAATTCAGATCTGGAGTGATGTGTGAGGATGCACCTGAGTCGAGGAACCACTGTGAGGTAGGAGCTGAAGAAGGTTCTGCAATATTCACTTGAGGTGGATTTGTAGCATCATCTTCATACCTAAAATAGCACTCCTTTGCACTATGTCCAATTTTTGTGCAGATTTGGCATTGTGGAGCATAGCCTCGACCACCTTGGTTATAAGTTCTTGCTTGAGAACTTTTGTCTCGATTCCCTTGAAAACTGTTACGGCCTCTGCCTCTTCCTCTTGGAAAATGAGAGTTTCTATTTCTTGAGAATTGTTGTGAAAGGTAAGCCGAAGCAAGAGACTGTTGAGTCTATGGTGGCAAGGAATTAACTAAGGTAGGGAACAATGCTTCTAGATGATTAACAGGTTGAGAAGGCAAATTAGCATGTGTTAGTGTTGACACTGAACTAGGATGCTATCCAAGAATGGAGGATCTGAGCTCGTTTGAGCTACCTGTTGCATCAATCTGAGAAGAAGAGATTAAGTTGGAGGTTGTATCAGCAGTGAAAGCTTCACTTGATTTGGGAAGCTGAGAATCAAGCCTAGCCTCATATGTGAGAAGATGTCCATGTAGATCAGCTAGACTTATAGCATGAAACTGAGATGTTAGTACAGTAACCAATGGATTATACTCGACACCAAGACCAGCTAGAGCACACAGAATAATATCTTGATCTGGAACTTCTTGACCAATGGAACGAAGATGATCTGCTATCCCCTTGAGTTTGTTGAGAAAAGCAGTGCAAGATAAATTCCCTTTCTTGATTGATTGCATTTGTAATCTTAGATCTAAGATTCGAGCTTGAGAACCAGCTGAAAAAGTTTGATTGAGCATGGACCAGAGGTCGTGTGATGATTCACAGGCCACAGCTTGAGAAAGGATCGAAGGAGACAAGGTAGAGAGAAGCCAGGCAAGAAGAAGCTGGTCTTGTCTTAGCCAATGATCTCGAGTAGAAGAAGGAATTGTCGATCCATTGCTGTCAACCAGAGTATCAGAGGACTGAGATCTTGATCCATCAAGAAACGACATTAAACCATGACCTCGAACAATTGGTAGAATCTGTGATCTCCACAGTAGAAAGTTGGATTCATCAAGCTTGATCTGAAGGGAATAGGAAAAGTGAATTGGATTGGTGAGTGACAACGAGGCTGAATCAGGTCGAAAACTTCCAGTTTGCGAAATTGTGGAATGAGCACCATCAGATGTCGACATTTTCTTGAAAAGATTTGAGAGATCAAGTAACAGCTTCAACTATGTTGCAATGAATCAGATCTATCGGATGTTGATTGAGAACGAAGAAAGGATTTCTTGAATTTGCGAAGAGTTTCTTGGCACATGCCTAAGGAGCTCTGATACCATGATAGAGCTTGGAATGAATAGAGAAGAAGAATGACAAACAGAGAATGAGTAAAGAGTCTGTCATTGTATATTTATATTACAATACAGAGACGCTGTGAGATATTATGTGACTAAGCTATGTATCCAATGGTGTGTCTGTAGTATCTTTATCAGAGATGTCGAAATGAGGAGAAAAAATAGCCAATCCGTTGGAGAAATAAGGAAAAAAAATGGCCATGCTTAGGAGAGAGAGCGATGAAGAATATGGAACGAGAGGGGGTTTTTTAGGAGAGAGAGCGACTAAGGTTCAGGAGAAGAAGGAATTTGGTCGAATAGTTTGACCAGCGTGCCAAATAAGCAAGAATTTTTTTTAAAGCAAAATATAAGAGGCATGTGACATGTATTCCAGTACAAAACGATCAGACAACATCTTGTTAGATGTTTCTTTCAAAATTTTGTGGGCACATGCCTACGCAGAGGAAGGAATAGAACCTCACTAATGCGGCACAACCTTCAGAATAAATACACACACCAGACAACAATAGAGAGTTTTCTCTGAAATAAGAAAATGTATGATTTATGTAGCTCAAAATAGCAACTTGGAATCTGCCATATGTCGCTCTTTTCAACTGTTTCCACCACCAAAAGCACGTGCAAGATTGATTGATAAGTACATAATCAAATATATATTTGAGCATGGCTAAAATAATATGCATAGTACACCACATTTCGTACTATGCGGTTATTTATATTTAATTTGATCATTAAATTGATATTTAAGTTGCTCAATAAATTCTTCATATCAAAATCTTGTAGGAAATAAAATTTTGTAATTTTTAGAGCTTTTTGTTATTTTTTAAATATTTTTTAAAAACAGCTTGAACTGTTTGTAAAAAATATTTAAAAAATAGCAAGAAAGCTCTAAAAATCACGAAATTTGATTTCCTATAATATTTTCATATGAAGAATTTATTGAGAAACTTAAATCTCAATTTATTGACCTATATCTATATGCATAGTACGAAATGTGATGTACTATACATATTATTTTAGTCATGCTCTATATATTTCATTGATTAATTCAATACGCAATATCTTATCTTGAACAAATTACAAATGTTCCTAAAGAAAACTTCAATGCCAATGATGTATCCCTACCAAACTGATATCTTAATAAATTGTAATCTTTCGAAAGGAAAAAAGAAAAAGAAAAAAAGAAGAAAAAGAAAAAATAAAGAAAAAGGTAATGTACAAAATTATTCAAGCTAAAGAAAAGCAGAACAAACGAAGGACCAAACCCTATGTTTCACATGAAAAATCAGCAGATATTCCCACTTTTCAATCTACAAAAACATCCCAGTGGATCCCTTAACCAGTTAACAGCTTACTGTCCCCAAATCCCAAAATAAACAAACATGGACAAAATAATCTAACACAACCTTAGCCCCCATTTTCTCTTTTTCAATATATAGATATATAACTCAAATTATATACATTTCAATGTGCCACTGTCAAACTCAGTGGTAATTCTTTGTACCTCGAGATTGGTAAAGCTCCAACCTCACCTTTGCCTCAGGCAAAAGTTCCTCAACAATCGGGTGTTGGATCATGTAAGCCTGCTTAGAGGACCACTCCAAAAGGGTCAAAATCTCAGCCTGCGCAAGCGCCTCATTATCCGGTACATGCAACGCAATAAAACATAGAAGTATCAAAGCATCAATCTGTACCACCTGCTCGGCAAAATAAACGAGCTGTACCAGGTGCCTGGCCCCACCAGCAGCAATAATGGCCTTGCAATGATCCAAATGGAGAAAATTCTCAGTGCATGCAAATTTTGTTAATGCTATGACGGCCTCTCTCGAAACTTCACCTTCTCTCTCATCAAGCAGTTTCACTAATGGGCCAATAATACGAGTTTCAGTTGCACGGAATGTTCTAGAAAGACAGCCCAAGGAGGTGATGCAAGGTATCAAAAGGTCATCATAGTCAGCCTTTTCAACAACACGTAACAGCTGGTCAACTACAGCTCGGGCAGCTGGTGAAGTGGGCTTAAAGGCAGATCTTCTGAGATCGGCATCATTCTCAGCCACTCGACAGATCTCCATCAGTGCCATTGCCGAGTTGTACTGGACATCTCCTGTCTGCTTCTCCAAGAGCACTGCAAAACAAAGTAACGCCTTTGACTCGGTTATGCTCTTGCAAATGGCATGGTTGCCTTTAGCTAGGAACCACAAGGCTCTAGCTGCCATCGCCTTCATGTATTCCTTGGTTTCTGGGTCCTCAAACTCACGGGCCTTGACACCAGCAGTGGACATAGAGCCATTAAGTCCTACGGACTTGACCGGCTTAGAATTCATAGTGTGCTCAACCACATTGTGCATCTGGTTTTTCTGTGGTTGGGACTGCTTTCCATAATTAGGATGCTTGATAATACTCGGATTGGATGTGTCTATGAGATCAGCGGGCATCCCGTTGCTGCGCACGCTATTTGGCTTCGGGTTGTGCTTGTTGTCCATGACAACCGAGTGGATCGACATCTTGGATGTGATGGCATACTTACTGTGCTCCTGCACAGTCTCAAAGGCAAGGTGGCCGACAAGGAGGCGGATCACGTTGTTCTGTGTAAACGTATCCTGGCACTTGGGGTAGGCATTAGCGAGCTCGGAGATGGCCCAGCAGACCATGGCCTGGACCTTCATTGCCCCATCCTTCAAGACTTTGGCAAACACCACACAAACACCAGCTTTCATCATTTGCTCCACACTGTCTGCATCTCTGGCCAGGAGGCCAATTGCCAGGGCTGCACTTTCTTGACCCTCTAACCGGCCTTCCTTCACCAGGCGGAGTAGTGGGCCTACACCATCTTCTTCGATAATAAGCTTGCCATACCTGGTTAAATTAGAGGATGTTCGCAGTGAGCTACTGGTTTCTTTTTTCTCAACCTTCTTCTTTGAAAATGTCATTTTGTTTTTCTTTCTTTTTTTGATAAAATTTATGGGCATATCAGTAACAAGGTCTGAATAAACTCTTGATAAAATCATAACAATGATGAAGAAATAACAAATTTACCATACCGGTCATTATCTCTAGCAAGTGAAACTAAACTGGCAGCAGCATCACCACGAGTCTCAAGTGAACCAGTTGTGAGGGTTGCAATCTGCTCCCAGATGAGAAAAAGTATGGGTTCATTTTGGGCAATGGGGGGGAGACCCAGATGCGCATCTCCATCTTCGTCCCCGGAGGCGGTGGATACACGAAGGAGCCATGAGACATCACCGATCGAGTTGTCGAGGAACGTTAACATTTTTTTGAAGGCACCTGCTGGAATAATAGTGAAAACCCGCTCCAACAGCCCACTTGCTCGACACTTGGAGACCAATGCAAATGCCTTGTCAAGTACCTGTTGGATTGATATACTGAAGTTTTTTAAGTAAATTAGGTGTAATTTTCATGTTAGAACCTTGATTAAGAGCCAGTTTGACAAGGTTAATCGAGCAAAGTCCCAAATTGAAATAAGTCGACCAAAGTCCAAAATTGAAATTATTCTCTGAACATGGATGTCCCAAACACAACAAAAAGATCAATTAAAGAAACATGAAGGCACCTGTTCGGTATCAACCATAATCCGGCGGGCCGGGCGCTCGTAGAGATCGGCACGGGCGGCCTGGCGAAGGAGGGAGGCGAGGCGCTCGGTTTTGGTCTTGAGCTCGGCGCATTCCTGCCTGAAGTAGTGCACTTCGTCAGCCCATTTGGTTACCTGGTCGGCTAGCTGTATAGGCTTGGCCAGCATTTGCTTTACACCACCATCGCCCATCATCTTTGAACCCTCCTCTCTCTTTCGTTACCTGGTCGGAAGCGGAGGAGGAGAGAATTTAGTCGGCGATCGGAAAAGAAAAGTCTCCGGCGAGATGGAATTGAATTGGGGAAGAAGTAGAAAGGGGGATTTCTTTTTAATTTTGGATTTGACCAGAATTGAATCTTGATAGAGGAAAAGAGAAACGGCCGAAGGTGGTTAGAGAGGAGGTTAGAGAGGAGTTGAGATGGATCTAAAGTCAAAGCACTCGCAACTTCTAAACTCCTAAAGATAACATAAAATAAAATAATACTTTTCCTTGGACCAGGTCCAAAATTGTAAATCCACTATCCACGTGAATGACTTGAAAATCCAAATGCACAACTCTTAAAGTCAATGGATCCATTTCATTGAAAGGTCAAAATGTGTCGCTGGTCCTCACTGGTCCTCACGTATGTATATCTAGAGTTCTCAAAATCGTATTTGCGTGTCTGAAAACGTTACGGAACGACACGACATGATAAGAACACGGTACGGTTAAGACACGGCACGGTACTGTTCACGTGCCGTGTCTTAAGCGTGTCGTGCTTAGGTGAAGAAAAAAATCTATTATTTATTTCTTGACCATCAAATTAAAATCGGACGAATCATACCGGCACATATGAATTGAATTTTTAAAAATAAATGCGATTCCTTTGTTATAATTCAAGAGTAGTAAAAAATTGAATCCTCTGAGAGAGATGAGGATAACTGTCAATAAAAGGATGCATTAAAAACAGTCGCATCCTGAAAAGGTCTGAACACTGTGCGCATCCGGCTCCGTGTGATCTTTTGATACATTTTTTAGCACTGCCATGCCATCGCATCGCATCGCATCATGGTGTCCGCGTCGCGCATATTGCTCCAGCTAAATAAATAAATACCATTCGACAACACCGAAAATCGAGTTATCAATGGGCCGAAAACCTACATTTTATATTTTGGGCCATGCGGCCCAATTTGATCCGTTACCTATAAATCGCAAAACTTAATTTCACTTGATGAATCTCAAAACTCGAATTTTGTGTTCAGTTGAGCTAGGAGCTAGCCCCTTCAATTGGGAATGCACATAAATTGATTCCATTATTATTATTGATGTAAGCCAACTAATTGAAGGGGCTGAACTGAACTGAACAAAGTCTCTCTTTTCAGCCTTAATTTTTACATCGTCGCAAACTACACAAGGATAGTACGTAGATCAAATAGATTAATCGTTTGGATTTTGAAGTTGAAGATACAAGACAAAGTACTGCTTGTAATTTGATGCTTTGTGAAGGGAAAGCCCATTTTATGTCCTCTCCTCCACACCACCATTAAACTACCATGGGTGCACAACTCTCAAAGCAAAAGGAGCGCCGTAATCTCATGACGACGCAAAAACAGGCTTTGCATACATTAGTCAAAACATCCGGCGAACAGTTTCCGGGCTCAGACTTCCACCCGTCTGAACGAAAAAATTGGATGGAAAGCCTCGGCCCTGACCGGCTCCGATTGTTCCAAGTTGTTTGGCCAGGTACGCATGATTCTGCCACAAACAAGATTGGTATAAAGTTTGTCTCACGGCCATTTGCACAGTGTCAGAACTGCTCGATATATAAACAGCTCGTCAAAGGTACACGTGTGCTAGACATACGCGTACAACAGGATAGACGTGTGTGCCACGGGATACTAGCAACTTATTCTGTGGATGTGGTGATAAATGATGTGAAAAAGTTCCTTGGTGAGACGAAGTCTGAGATCATAATTCTCGAGATGCGCACTGAATTCGGCAAAGAAGACCCGCCAGACTTTGACAAGTACCTCAATGAACAACTTGGTAAATTACACAAAGATATTGGGTTGAAATTTTCTGCTTAATTTTGGCTATTTTTAAGCAGCTGATTATTTTTTCTTATTTTAGGTGAGTATCTCGTAAAACAAGATGATGCTGTATTTCACAAAACCATTGCTGAGATTCTCCCAAAAAGAGTTATATGCGTGTGGAAACCGAGAAAAACCCCGGCACCAAAGAATGGTGACATGCTATGGAATGGCAGTTACTTGAAAGACAACTGGATCGACACTGACTTGCCTGAGAAAAAGTTCAATAGCAACATGGACTTTTTGGGGAGACAAGCCCCGTTAAAGGATAGACGGTACTTCTACCGGGTCGAGAACACAGCTACTCCTCAGCCAGATAACCCAATTGTGTGTGTGAAACCTGTAACAGGAAGAATACATGCTTTTGCTCGACTGTTTATCTCGTAAACATTTGCAAAAGGACTTTCAGATCGGTTGCAGATTTATTCCACGGATTTTATCGATGAAGATTTTGTTGATGCTTGTGCTGGCTTGACGCATGCCAGAATTGAAGTTCAGGCTCCCGCTTGAGATGCAATTATGTGCTTTATTGGAATGTAATTGTGGTTGTGGTTGAATGTAGTTTGTGCCTTGAGCTCCTCAAATTTGCCAGAATCAGAGTAAAGTTGGGTTGTTCTACGATCCGTCGTCAATTTCAATTGCTAGTTTTTGGTGTAAAACTGTAAATTGTGATCCAGTAGTTGTATTTACTGGCATTCTTTTAGGGGATTTCGTCACGTGGAAATTTGTATTCTTTAATCGTCAATAGAGGGTAATTTGGGAACATGTTTTAGGTTGTGTTGTATTTGTCATTCGTTAACACCGCTTATGTTTTATATAGCCGGTTCCAGGCTCAGAAAGGAGAAGAATTGTGATAGATTGACGTCGTAAAAATTCAATCAATTTTATGAAAATGAATTTTAATATGGACTTCATTTCAACTTATCCGATTTTGTTGGGACAAAAGACTTTATTATTGTTGTTGTATTTGTCATAAATTAAAGTTATACATATCATAAGATTATGCTATTGACGTACATATATATTTTGGCGCTAATTGGAAGCATTTATCATCTTTAAGACCTCTAATCTGGTTTAGAGCTGTAGATGGAACTTGGATTTAACAGTGTAAGAAAGATTAAAAAAAAATTATGATACGCAGGACAAGTGATCTCCCCTTTTTTCCAATTGACTCTGTTGTCTTGGAGACTTCATTCTCTTTATGAATTCCTACATTTTTTTGAAGAATTAATTTGACTTTCATGTGGATTTTTTGTAATTGAAAATAATGTATGTTAGAGTGGTTTTTTCTGTTCTTGTATGAATTCCTTTTTTCTTTTGAAGAATTCATTTAATTGTTCATGTTAATAATTTTTGTAATCTAATAGAATATATGCAAGACAGAAAGAGTGATTTTTTTTCTATTCTTGAATGAATTATCTTTTTTTAATTTATTATTTTCCTTTCGTATAGATTTGTTTTACAATCTAGTAGAATATATCCAAACTTGATTTTTTTTTCATTCTTGTAGGAATCCTCCTTTATTGAAAAATCCATTCGACTTTTATCTGTTTTATAATCAAATATAACCTAATATAATAGATGCAATTTTAGTAGATGCAATTTAATATAATAGAATCTAACATAATAGATTAAAGAGATGTTTTTTTTCTGAGAAAATGACCATTGTATGCAGGGATGTATAGCAGTCTGGTAGCTGACAAGGCTCATATATAATTTCGAGAAACAAGTATACAACGAAAACCACCAAAAACAACACAAAATACAAAACATTCATAAACATCATAACTGATTCTTCCCTTTTTAATCTGCATACTTGACCAAATCAAACCCAAGATATCAACAACACACTGATTAGTGCCATAGTAGTTCCTAGCAAATCGACCCTTATTGAACTACAACCACCATATTGCCCACCGAATGGCATATCATTCGAACTTTGCTGCTGTCCAAAGAGGCCACTATTACCTTGCCCATATCCTGAGGCTTGATTCAGTCCACTTGGATTAATACCAAAAGGACCTGGTGCCCCTGGTTGCGTGTCCATTGGATGGTGATATGCTACTGGCGAATGCGGAGAACCTGGCAATGTATTATACAGTGGAGGTGATGTTACAAAAGGTAATTGTGGGGAATCAGGCAGTGAACTGTCAGGAGGTGGTGATGGCAAAGGTAATTGTGGTGATACTGGCAAGGAATTGTCAGATGGAGGCAACGGTACGATGGGCAACTGAGGTGCAGGTAATGGAGCGTCACTGGTTGGCGGTGGTACAAAAGGAGCATATGGCGGAGGCGTGGCATCGTTAGTCAGTGGGGATGCTGGTGTTACATATGGAAACTGTGGAGGAAATGGCGATAAACCAGGGTTGTCATTGCTTGGTGAAATGTCAGGAGGCTGAAATCCACCAATCGGTGTAAAAGGTGAAATGTCAGAATCAGGGTTGGAATCAGAATTGTGGATTGAGCCAGAAATAAAAGGGGATGCTGAGAGTGGATACAAGAGTAGAATCCAAGAGAGGAAGAGAACATAAACAGAGCTGGAATGCATTTTCTGTACTTGGAATGCTAAGCAAATATAATTGAGGCAGTAGCTGGTACAGAGTTCAGAGGGTTTAAATTGGGTTTTGCAAGAGGGTTTGGTTTGGTGCTTTTACGTTTTTAATTAGATGTCAAATGGAGCAGAACTGAAGGTTTTGTTTTGTTTTTTTTTTGTTTGGTTTGTACAAAGCAGTGGTGGGTTAGTTGCAGTACTCCAGCATTTTTGTATTATTATACCAAATAATTGAAATGGTTGGGCAATAGTAAAAGGATAGGTCAACACTACAAACCGATACAAACCAACCCAATTAATAAGAAATTAAAAAGGTTATTAAAACCAGATTGATACAAACTAGAGAATTTATTTCATTGATATATGTAGATTACGGTTATCTTGCACGTAAGATAAGACATGGAAATTTTCTTTAGGGTCTGTTCGTTTTGGTGGAAATTATTTGGAAAGGGATTTTGAACGGAAAAGGAAAAGAGGACGGAAAAGTAGAGTATTTTTATTGTGTTCAGTTGTAAAGAAATGAAAATAATATTTTTTTTCCGGTTGTTTATTTGCTAAGAAACGGAAATGGAAAAGAAATATCTGATCAGCTCCTCATATTCAAACGAAAAGCAGATAAGTTGGGTGGACTCTCTTTAACTAAATAACAAATAAATAGTACAACATAAAACATACATATAAATAGTTGTACAGTAAACAACAAACTTATACTTTAAATTATCTCAGTTTGGTCAGTGCATCTATAATCAACAACTCCATCATCTCTTGACCATAAAAGAAATAAAATTGACTTGTCTTTGCATGTTGTAATTCATCCTCCTCTTTAACAAGAAATATAAATATGCCTATTTGCAAACTCTAAATTTCCAAACTCTAAGCATGCATAAATGCTAATTTAAAAATCAAGTCATGGTGTTGATGTTGATTACATCCGATAATGTTCTTACATGATTTTTATGATAGTTGAAAGTGCAAAGAATAGAGCTAAAACTGAAAGTGCAAAGAATAGAGCAAAAACTGAAAGTGCAAAGAATTAGCCAAATCATTCTGACAAATTAAACAACACATGTTCCACTAGCAGTCTTTCCCTTATCAACGTCACTTAATTGCTGAAACTGAAAGTAAGAAGATGTGATAATAGCATAGTGCTGAAATAAAATACATGTAGCTTTACAAGTAAACAAAAAGGAAGAAGAAAAAACTAGATTGTCCATCTCTCATAACTAGACAATGCTATACCATACATGATAGGTTCAAATACCAGTCTCTGGTACCAGATCGTAGTAACACTTAGTGACTTTCATCACCCAGCACATAAACAATCTTCAAAGTAAATTAGTTTATGTCACGTCTCTGGTACCAAATCTTACCAGTACCACTTTTAGGTATTATATTTTTTTCATTGTATGCACTTGGTGCCATGTGAACTTCATTGAGACAAACTGTTGCTGAAATTTAAATTTAGAAGAAAAAATAGAGATCTTATACAAATATAAATGTATTGAAAATATCGTAGCTTGATGAACTAGCAAACTATCCTAATAAATTTATTGTATATGCACACTCTCAGATAATCGTCATCCCTTTAAATGCACATTTCAAGCATTATAGTTGTTACATAATCAAACAAAAATTGACTGGCTGAGGTGAAAGTATAGTGGTTCAAGGTCAGATCCCAAATCTTGAATGTCACCTATTTTATTTCTAAGAAATTATTGCTCTCAAATCTAAACTATGTTCAGTATTGAAAGTTTTGTAAAGCTTCAACTAAACTTAAATGTGATGACAAGTGTGTGAATGTGTACAGTCAGTCATGGTCTTTACAGTCAAAAGCAAAAATTGTATCAAGGTCATAAAATTTTGTCAGAATAATAGTAACCATTATTTGTTGTATTGTATCAAGAAATTATTGCTCTCAAATCTAAACTTAAATGTTTCTGAAGTACACTTGTATTGACTTGCACCTGAAATTAGTCAGTAATAATACAAAATTAGGAATGAATTAACATCTATGTAAATTTCAAGAAGAGAAAGTTGTGGATGATAAAAAAAAATAAAGGCAATATAAACACAACCTAGGAATAATTTTACCATCACCCAGCAAGGTCTCTCTTCGATCCTCTTTTGTACAACAAATTGACTAATGCAGTACATGTAGCAATGAGAAATCATATGAAATCGGTGACATACTGGTACAGTTTGTAGCCTAATCTCTATCGATTCCAGCTTTTGACACTGATCAAAACCCCACCTATAAGCCGCCACAAATAAAAAATGAAATAAAAAGCTTTACCTGTGTTTTGCGTACCACTGCTCCAAGTCTTTGTCGATTGAAAGCCATAAATGTTGCAGTGTCACCTTGTCGAATAAAAGCTAGACAGCCATTCATATCCAAATATTTTGGCACGAGCTAAGAGGAGATGTGCGGGAACAGAATTGAGGCTTTGTTACTGCTAATTTTCGTTTTCCATCAAAAAAAATTGGAAAACGAAAGCGGAGCTTTTCAACGAAATGTGGAAAAGAGCTTTCCTCCGTGTTTTACTTTCATACCAAACGAACGAGAAAAAAAGAGGTTTCCGCGAAAAATTATTTTCCGTGTCCGTTTTCACCTCAAACGAACATTTACAGGGCTTCAAATTGTAAAGCTGGTTTTTTTTATTTCAAAGATTCAGATTGCCCCAAATCTTGGAATCATAACATAAATTTCATATTTCTACATATATTACAAAAATTACAACTAAAAAACATTAATCCAGACAAGAATTTTACATGTATATTTACAACTAAGATAAATTATCAGAGCTTATGACGCTTTATCCCTACTTTTGACCTAGCGAAAGGCGAAAGCAGATTCCCCTTCCCCGTGTTCTGAATATCTAGGTTGAAGTAGAAACCGTATCTCTGCTCTGCACACATTTTGATGCTCTCTGCATTCGCTTGATCTGAATCGCCCGATTAAATTTTAACGACAGTCAATTATATAGTTAGGAGTGTTTCTGCATTATAAAATCAGATCATTATCTTTTACAATCATAATTTTTCCCTTCCTCGAATATTTCCAAAGGCATTTTTTGAAAGAGGCGAATTACTTAAATCCATTATCCGAAAGTACAGTAAAAGGAAGAACAATAATCACGTTTGTATAGATCTGAAATCAGACTATCAGTAAAGGGCAAAACAATTATAGACACAACCTTTTTTGCGAAATCACGGGAGCAATTTTCGAGGAACTTTATCCACTTATCAATTAAAGTGCTTTTGGCAGAGACCGGAGAAACAAAAATCAGCAGAGAGAATCCGGTTCCAGTACAAAATACAGGTATTCATTTTTCGATGCCTATTTTTGTATAGATCTCTGTTGCATAAGAGAAACGACTTTGTGCTTATATTTTATGCAGATTATTCGGCAGTTAACAGTAGTATACGATCACAGAGATAGGTATATCATACTGATCTATCAATCACAGATCAAAAAAAAAAAAAAAGCAATCCTATGTAAGAAAACGAGATTAAAAGAGCAAATTTAACAATTACCATAATATATTAAGAATTGAACAGAAATCAAGCACTCATCTTTATTCCTTACTCAGAACCAAGCATACCAGTTTAGAGATAAGACTAAACCGACTCAAAGATCCAGAATAAAAGGCATGAACCAGAGATAAGAGATCCAAACTCGCAACACCTCAAGCACCACATCCATCGGATCGGATCAGACACAAAATAAAAATAAAAATAAAAAAAGTACTAATTAGACCACAGATTAAAACTAAAATTATTCAAGCACCCCCAAACCTACTACCTACTGGTGCTATACTCATCTAGGCATTAGATCAAACAGATCTAAGACAGCTGACCGCAGTTAGCAATCTCAACAACCTTTGAGCATCTTCCGCTCGAGCTTCCCACCTTCTCAATAGCTTTCACCACATCTAGGCCCTCGACCACTTGGCCGAACACCACATGCTTCCCATCGAGCCATGGGGTAGGCACGGTGCAGATGAAGAACTGAGATCCGTTAGTGTTCGGACCGGCATTAGCCATGGAAAGGATACCTGGCCCGGTGTGCTTCCTCACGAAAGCCTCGTCAGCAAACTTGGCACCGTAGATCGACTCACCGCCAGTACCATCACCACGGGTGAAGTCACCACCCTGGCACATGAATTGAGGGATCACACGGTGGAACTTGGAGCCCTTGTAGTGGAGAGGCTTGCCTAATTTCCCCGTGCCTTTCTCGCCAGTGCAGAGAGCTCTGAAGTTCTCAGCCGTCTTCGGAACCTCGTTAGCATACAGCTCCATCACGATCCGACCAGCCGGAGCACCTCCGACTGTCATGTCGAAGAAAACACGGGGGTTCGCCATTGCTATAGAGAGGAGAGGCAAGGATCTAGGTTTTGATCGAGATTTTTTATAATCAGGTAGAGTTTTTCTTTCTTTCTTGATAAGGGAAGACGGGTTTGGGTGGATTTATAGAGAGGTTTTGGGGAGAGCGATTGATCTGGAGCGTAAATTTGGGACGCGTGGCGCGTATCGAACGGGATAGACTTAACCAGGGTTTGTGGTGGGTTGGGTTTCTGGTTAAGGTCCGAAGCTGTGGAGGTATATGCTCTTGCCACATGGGCCCAATTTTGGAAGATTTTTATTACCTAACCTAATGATCTCCATTGTGGATATGAATGGAGAGGTCTGTACTTCTTTTGACGTGACAGAGGCAATCCAACTGGATACTGGATTTGAGGATGAAACTTTGAGCCGTTGGATTTGAGAAGGCCAGTGACGTGGAATCGCTTTGTTTTGAACGGACGCAACCGTGCTTTTCAATATGGAGAAATAAATGTCTGTTCTTTATTTGGAATGACACTCGTTTGCAATTTTGCATTTAGTACCGACGATTCAATGGTTCAAAGTTGACTAAAAGCAGGAAGTTGATTTCTCTGTGCATATTCCCGTTGATCAATCGGGTGCAGTCTTTAAAATCATAGGAATTAGGAGTCCCTGTCTCACTAACACACAAGAGGTTATATAGAAAAGGAACAAAAGATCAGACTACAGACGCGGAAATCCGACGGATTGATCTGGAAAACGGACGGCTTAGCTCAATTCTTGCCGCGTCCCAGTATTTATAATCTTGGAATATATTGGTCCCCGCTTTGCAGTCTTTATTTCCGATCGATAGAACTGTTTATGCGTTTTCACTAATCCATTATTAGTATACTTACAATACATAGATATAGATATGCAAATAAATCAGAAAATAAATTCGAAAAAATTTCTATAAAAATAACCTCTCGTTCGAGACTGAATCTCAGACCTCCATACAAATAAAAAAATTTGGCACACCACCGCAGTAGATAGGACTTAGGCACATGTTTAATGTTATCATCATTATCACTGAACCAGACAGATTCATGATAAAGTTAATTTAAATATATTAAACAATGAAACCTGTAGAGAGATAAAAAACAAACTTACACTGAACATTGTCTTTATATTGTTCGTGAAAACTTCATTGCAAACCATTCCAAAAATATAATTAATATCCCACGTCATCTTTTTAGAAAAAAAAAGAAGAGCCAAAAAGAGTGTTCTAAATTCGTGTCGTATTGTTCCAAACACGACTTGGCACGACATGGAACGGCACGACACAGTTTGTATTTTATTATATTTTTTGTGTCGTGTCAAAAAATGAAAAGGATCGAAATGGAACGGTTGTCGTGTCTTAACCGTGCCGTGCCTAAACGTGCCGTATCTTAACCGTGTCGTGCATAATATTGACGTGTTTGTTCGTGCCTAAATATGCCATGTCTAGACATATTGTTGTGTCGTGCCGTATCGTGTTTTCGTGTCGTGTCGTGTCGTGTCGTGCCTCTCCTCGTAAACGTTATGTGCCGTGTTGTTTCCTACAGTAGAAAATCTAAGCACGACACGCTTAAGACGCATAAGTGAATGATAAAAAACAAACAAGTACCGTATCGTATCTAGTGCCATGCCGTAATCGTGCCATGTCCTTATCGCGTCTTGTTGTTTCGTGCCGCTTTTAAACACGCAGATACTGTTTTGAGAACTCTAGCACAGCGCGTGCTCTGGAGCCATTCGATTTGTATTGTGTTGCATCGACGTATTTGCAAATCTTGACACAATGACACCCCCAGTTTATCTCCGCCAATCACCTTGTGCATTGTAACATGTCGCGCAACACTAGATCGAATTTTAAAAGAAGAAAAAGAAAAGTCAGAGAATTATATTTCAATGTCAGATTTAAGGTTTTGTTTTGTTAATCTTAGGCATGTTTCACTAGATTGAAAATTGGAAAGTCACAGAATTGATCTTCCGCTTTTGTGCATTAAGATGTCAGGATCTATGTGGGTTCTTATGGTATGCACCTGAACAGCTTTATATTTAAAATTAGGCAAAATTGATACATACCCATTAAAACTTTGCTTTTTAGATATTTTCCTATCAAAACATCTAATTTTGATATTTATCCACTCATTAGTAGTAAATTCGGTGGATATTCAAGAAAATGATGCTGAACTAATTCTTCATATGGTTATATAACTATATGGAACATGCACCGAGCTCGATAGATTATATCATTATTGTACTATTATCGAGAATTTTATAAGTCATAAGCACTAAAGCAATGGACTGAATGTTTTGGGCCAAAGCACTCAACAACGCCATAAGAGAAGCATTAGTCTATGCTGATTAAGTCATTAAATGGTGATAATCATGATATTAAATAGTAGTAGTCTCAGGAAGCGCAAGAATTTCATAGATTTAGGAGGAAGAGGAAGAGATCAATTTGGAGAGAAGGGCAAAATAGTCTATTATAAATTAAATTTGATTTTAATTGATTTATTTAAGGTCAAAATGATAATATGGGGAAATATCTAATAAAAACATGAATGAATGGATAAATATCTAAATTAGATGTTTTGATGGGGAAATATCTAAAAGGCAAAGTTTTGATGGGTATGTACCCAATTTTGCCTTTAAATTATGCCTAAGGGCTTCCTCCTAAAAAATAATTAAAATAATAATAATAATAATCACAGAATTGAGGCAACATGATTTTGAAAAAAGTTAGCATCGCATCGCATGTTCCACATGGCACGCTTCACTGGTGTCAAACATGAAAAACGAACATAATGAAGGCATTTGGTTTTCCGTTTCATTTCGTCTACCAAAAAAACTCGTTTCGTATACCATTATGTTTTACAAACGAAACAAAAAATCCTTTTATTACTGCCGGTTTATCACGAAACTAGACAGAATATAATATTCCATAATATTGCACACTAAATCACACTAAATCGCTGAAAATGAAGTCAAAATTTTGTTTCTATACCGTTTTGTTTTTGCAAATGGAAAGCTTGTTCCGTTCCATTTCGTTTTTAATACGAAAGACAATAGATTGTTATGTTTCTATTTCGATTGCCACGAAACGGAACAGAACACAAACAAAATGGAACAGAACACGATCGAAACAGAATCCGTGGACGACCTAGCACGCTCCACCATCATAACACACTCTCTTTTTTCTTTTTCTTTTTCTTTTTTTGAACTTCGCCCGTAGGCTCATTATATTTAGGAAAAAAATTGGATACTCCAAAAAAAATAGTACATTGAATACTCTAGCTCATTTGAACCGTTCAATTCATCAAAATTGGTGAAAAGTAATCACTTTAATTTTTGTTGCATTAAAAAATACTTCTCACCAATTTCAAGAATTGAAAGATTCAATATACTAGAGTATTCAATGTAGCATCTTCTGAAGTACTCAAATTTTTGTCTTATTTTTATAACACACTTTTGTTGAAGAGTTGTGCGTGCAAAGCTTGGGACCACCTTGTTCGATTTCAAATTGGTTCGTTGCTGGCACTGTAGAGGTGGATGTATCCAGTCGAACAAAATATTAGAAAATGAATAATTCATAAATTTTTCTTAGCTTGATTTCAGTTCACTGTTCTGTCAATGTTTTTAGTTCTTAATCTAATTGATTTAAACTCATTCTTCTTGCCCTTGAGCATCTGACTACATCTTATAATTTCAAGGGCAAATTGACTACATTCTCATTATATTTGCCCGTAAATAAGATCTCGTTTTATGCTTTACATAAAAGAGAAAAATATAATTTTACTTTAAACACCTTTTCACATCCTTGTTACATGAAAGTTGGAACATCTCTCATGCCCTAATATGATTTGTGTCTTTTCTTTGCAGGTGATACATTTTTCCTCATTTCTACATAGAAGGACAAATGACCTGTTGTTGAAAAATAAAATTTGAATATAACCATCAAATTTTTTAGCTAAAAGCAGAGTAATGTCCAAAAGCACGGGCTTCTCAATTCTTGTCTAGATTTTTTGCGATGAGGAAAAGAGAAAATGGCGAAGACTAATGGGAGCCTCTCACCCTAGCATTCCCCCACTCCAACCACCAGCCACTATTCCTACCGCTGCCATCTCGCCACGCGAGACACAGACGTCGAATTCGTTCCTTCTCCTTACTCTCTTATCTTAACTTCACTGATCGACCCTAATCCCTAACCCTGCCGAGGCTTCCTCTCCTCCGTTTCCTCTTCTTCTCCATTCTGAAACAAAAGGTCGCCGCCTCTATCTTCTTCGTTTTGAAGCCGAAGGTCACTGCCTCCGTCTTCTCCTCATCCCAACGTTGGCGTCTCACAACCTCTACATTGCTACTATCACCGACCTCACAGCGCAATGCCGCTTTTTGGCACATATGATTTCTCCTTCTTTTTGGAAATCAAACAAAAGGTAGAGTTTCATAATTTTACAATTAATGGCATTTGCTCCCCCTCAATTTGATAACTCTCCTCAAATTATGCACAATTATAATTTGAGCAATGAAGCTCCCTCTCAACTTATGCATCATCCTATACAATTTACAAATTCAATTTTCTAATCCTGGTTAACAAATTTCTTTAAAGTTTGCGGAAGCATATTTTGAAATTAGGACTTACAAGTACATGTGTTTGTTTGAGTTTTATTAAGGCCCAAGTCATTATATTTACTCGCCATATATATATGGCAATCAATATTTGGGGGAGGCATCAACCTGCAACCCTTCTAAGTATGATCTTTAGGCATCCAAGCAACCTTTGATTGGTTGCTTCCCTTCCTAATGATGCAATCTAACGAGATGTGGTCGTTCATATAATAATAGTTGCACAAGGCACTAGTAAGAGGGTTAACACTAGCCTTAACAAACCTAATGTGATAATCATTTCTCAACTTTTGAGCCTTGTTCTTTGGTTGATATGTGAAATTAAGATTAGACTTTGGCAATTGTGTTGGTTGAGATACAATCCTTGGTCTTGATTATGGTTAACACCAAGTTGGGCAAAATTCTTGAATTTTGGTTCATATGCCCACTCGATTGGTCCCTTGTAATATGCATTGTTGGACTAAGATGGATTGAAGTACCTATATACTGGTTTGGGTTTGGTATGGCTTTCACTATTGAACTGGTACCTAAAAGCATATGTTGGTACATTGCCTTCTTTTGATATTTTGCATTTTTGCACTTGTCATGTTTAATTTGTTTTCCCTCATTTTTAGGGCTTTAAGGTTTCTTGGATTGTAAAGAAGAGGGTGAAATCCTCTTATAACTCAAACCCGACTTGTTATGTGTGCTTTGTTCCTCATACAACTTGCACAAGTCTAATTTGGTGTTGCTCAAAGCATGAGAAGACCTTGATGTCCTATTTTCAATTTCTAATTTCTTTGCTTTGAACTCAGGCTCAAGAATTTTGTCATTTAACTCCCAAATAGTACAATCTTTTCTCATGAGGGCTTGTTTTGATTCGATGAGGAGTTATTTAACCCAACAATCTCAAGTTTTAATTACTCCTCATTAGACATGTTACTTGTGTCATCACAATCATTATTCGACTCACTATCGGATTAAATCCCTAGACAATAAGTAAACTCAATGAACTTTTGAGTCTAGAAATACCTTAGCCTCATCGTTTGAGGTTGATGTGCTAGCTTCTACCACTTCATTTTCGCTAGTGCTAGGTTCATTCTTGGAGGCTTCCTCCACCGGTTGCTCTTCCTCGGCTACATCGTCTTTCTCAACCCGTCCAAGAGTGAACTTCTTGATAAGTTCGATCACTCTCGGGTCGGTTACATTATTCTTGGAGATGATGGCGTCAAAGTCGATCTTGTCTTCCTCTACCAAGGCAACAAATGCATGATGGTCATCGCTTTGTTGTTCCTCATTTAATGCTCCCCAATTGTTGAAGATTTCTTCGAGCATCTTGGTAAAGATGGGGATTTATTTGCTTGCATCTATCCCAAAATTTTGAAAGGAGGATACGAAAGGGAAATCTTGGTTAGAGGAAGAGGCATGGTGATGGTTTGAACTTTGAGCCGATAATGTCATGGATTTGGATTGGTGATCTTGTTCCCCAAGTTGTCGGAGGGTTTCTTCATAAGTTTTGAGAAATGAGTAGACCTTCTTGGGTGTAAAGGGAACTTCTCTTGCATTATTCATGGCCTCTAAAGAACTAATGTAGGTTCTCCATGAAGTCCTCCAATGCATGATCCTTATGAGCTTTGTAGCTATCTTGCTAGGCTAAGGGATCACATATTTCAATAAATTCGTTAGTTAGAATTGTAAGCCATATATACATGTCCTCAATGAACTCATTTTCTCGAATTGCGATTGCAATCTGGTTCCTCTAGACCTTTTAAGCAACACATTTTCTTCGTATTTTTGAAGTAATGTTTGCCACATAACATAGGCATTGGTTGTCTCTCCAAGAATTGGTGCAATTGACTCATGTATGAAGATTAGAATCGCATTAACCACATGTTCATTTTTTTCTTTTCTTTACCAAAGAGTTAGCTGTTAATGTATTGGTCTTAGGGTCCAATTTCGGTGTGTGTCTAATGGTGACACTTTTTCAAAGGTCAAGAATATTCAAGTAATTAGTAATATGTATTTTCCAATACTCAAGTTTTTGCAATTTGGTCCCAATACCAGGGATAATGAAACAGGTCTATTGGTTGCCATATGATTTGGACATTTACTTGCAACTAATAAACTTAATTAGCAAGTTCAACTTGCTCTAACACCAATTTGATACACTTAGGCGCCTAGGTGTTGTACTATTTTTTCTTGGTTTACCACAAATAAGGACCTAATTGATCAATTATGGAGAAACTAACAATTCAAGCAATTCAATCAATAAGAAAGCAATTCAATTCACCCTATCAATTCTAGCAATTCAATTAGTACAACTAATAATTCAAGCAATTCACAATCAACAAATAAAGCAATTAAACTAAGTAAATTGGGTAAATATAAATAGAGATAGGGAAAAGAAAAGGCTCAATGTGTTGACGGAATTCGGCTAGCCCTTGGCCACGCCTACGTCTCTGGGTCGAATTCACATTCGATAGAGTATTCCGTAATACAGAATAGTCATCCAATGGTTCAAATTAAATCTATATGTGTGCGTGCAAACCTCGATGTAATGTGAATTATTGGATGACTATTTCGTATTACGGGATACCCCACCGGATATGGATTCCTCTGGGTCCCCGGCGCCCCTGCTTCTTGTAGTAACAAGTTTGATCCGCTCCACAAAACAAATAAATTGTTCAATGTACAACTTCCAAATCAAGCTCGGTCTGCTTACATACACCGGTGGAGCACCAACCATTTCTATTTCGCGAGATGTGGAAGACTTCGGCTTTTTCGAATGAATCGATCAATGTTAATAACTTTGTTTTGTAAGCCAAAAGTTTTTCTTCGTTTACCTTGGCCTCATCCTTGATTTGTCGGACCGCTAGCTGAGAGTCACTGAACAGGTGTACTTGTCGGGCTCCAACTTCCTTAGCTAGGGTCAGCCCGGCTATCATAGCTTCGTATTCGGCCGTGTTGTTGGTTACTGGGAAGAGTAGCTGGATAGAATAGTTGAGCTTCCCCCCCCTTCGGGCCTGTCATTGCTACGCCTACTCCTGCCCTTGCTTGAGATGAAGCTCCGTCCACAAATAGCATCCAAGAATTAGCAACTAGTTGCTCTCCGGAATATTCAGCGATAAAATCGGCGAATATTTGGGACTTCTGCGTGGGTCTCGCATGGAAAGTTATATTGAATTCGGATAATTCAAGGGCCTATTTAAGGAGTCGGTCGGATGCGTTGAAATCCGTAAGGACTTTCCTTAAAGATGTGCTAGCGAGCACCTTGATATGGTATGACTGAAAGTATGGTTTGAGCTTACGGGCAGCCATGACCAAGGCAAGTGCCATTTTTTCAAGGGGTGGGTATCTGGTTTCTGCATCTCTTAGAATATGAGATACGAAGTAAACGGGAAGTTGCTTTCCCCCCTTCTTCTATCACGAGCGTGGCGCTGACAACTTGGTCCGCGGAAGCTAAGTATAGTAACAGGGGTTGTCCTGGCTGTGGTTGGGACATACAATGTGGGTTGGCCAATTATTCTTTTATACGAGAAAAAGTTGTTGCACATTCTTCGTTCCACTCGAATTTTGAGTCCCGACGCAATGCTTTGAAGAAGGGAAGGCACACTTCGCCTGATTTTGCTATAAACCGACTCAGCGCAACCAGGCGTCCTATTAACTTTTGTAATTCCTTGAGGTTTTTCGGAGGTTGCATGTTTAGTATGGCCTCTGATTTTGAAGGATGAATCTCAATGCCTCGCTGCGAGACCACAAAGCCTAGGAATTTACCTCCCGCCAACCCGAAAAAACTTTTGTTCGGATTCAACTTCATTCCTGCAGCTTTCATTGCTTGAAAAATTTCGGCTAGGTCTTTAATGTATGATCTTCCCTCATGCTTTTCACGAGCATGTCATCTATATATGCTTTCATGTTCCGCCCAATTTGCTCTTCAAATACCTTGTTGACCATCCGCTGGTAGGTAGCTCCCGCATTTCGTAATCCGAATGGCATGACCTTGTAACAGTAAAGCCCCATATCGGTTACAAACACGGTCTTCTCTTCATCTTTCGAATACATCCTTATTTGGTTATATTCGGAAAAAGCATACATGAAGCTCAGCACGGCGTGTCCTGCTGTCGAATCGACTAGTTTATCAATTCTAGATAGTGGGAAGGAATTTATCCGGCATGCTTTATTAAGGTCGGTAAAATCGATGCACATGCGCCAATCTCCACTTGCCTTCTTGACGAGCACGAGATTCGCCAACCAATCTGGACATGTTACTTCCCGAATAAAACCTGCTTTTAACAACTTTTCAACTTCTGCTCGAACCGCTTTTTGCCTTTTGGCACCAATATTTCTTTTCTTTTGCCTGACAGGTTTGTGAATTCGCCTTAAATACAAGCGAATGATGATATATTCTTCTTGAGAAATTGCACAAGATCGTTCCGGAGCGTTTCGAAAAGTGCTTTTCCTATCTTTAGGAACTTGCCTTCCTCAATTTCAATATCTTCGATTTCTTCGATGTTTGTTAGCGCTTCTTCCTCAATACCAATTCCGGAAGGAGTTGGGAATTTGACGGCTAGATGAGATGTAGAGACTACTGCTCCAAAAGTATTAAGCGAGCATCGTCCTAATATGGCATTGTAAACTGAAAGGGTTTTCACCACCAGAAAATCTATTTTAGCAGATACTACTTTCGGAAACGCTCCCATCCGAATGTGCAGGGTGATGATTCCTTCCGGGTGGATCGAATCCCATGTGAATCCGAACAAGGGAGTGTCGACTTTTCGTAGTTCCGACTGGTTGATCCCCATTTGTTGTATCGTGTGCCAGTACAGTATGTATGTTGAACTGCCCATATCGACTAGTATCTGGCAGACCTTGTATCCTCCTATTTTGAGCTCCAATATGATAGCGTCATCATGGGGCTGGGTTACCCCTTCGAAGTCTTCCTCCGAGAAGGTGATTTCGTCCGGTTTAAGCCTTTTTGTAGGTCTTCCTTGAGCTGATGGGTATACTGTACTTGTAAGATGTATTCGTCGGGTATTTCCCTCGTCACCTCCCGATGGCATTCCTCCGCAAATTATGTTGATCGCAGGGGTTGGTGGAAGAGGTCTGGAGAGATACTGATCGGTAGATGCTTTGATTTCTGAGGGTTGCTCGTGTTGTGATTTGGTCAAGGCAAAAGGCCTATAACGAACGTCTCCAGATTCCATAGTGTTGGAGTTTGTCTGCCTTTTTACTTTGTTCTTCTCTTCTCTCTCAGGCGTCACCATTAAATAACCTAGCTGCTCAAGTGAGGGTAGTCCCCACGGTCGCTGTTTCGACCTATCTGGGAGATAGCCCGTAGGTGTGCTTGGGATGAAGTGGGTGGAAAGCAGTTAACCGGAGAGGTTAACTGCCTGTCTTTGGGTTTATGAGTTTTTCTGTAGTGTTCTATGATCTTAGGAATCTGATGATCCTTCCTCCTGGACGGAGGTGTATTTATACTGATAATGTCGGTTCGCCCATGATCTCAATCGTGGACGGTTACTTAGATCGTGCCATAGTGGAGTTACACTTAAGGCGGTGTAATTCGGATGCTATTTTGGGATATGCTATTTCGGTTGAGTTCCTTTCGGAAAGTGTTGTTTATACTCGTGATCTATTTCGAGTACTTGCAGGCTTTTATGGACCTTCCGGGAAGTATTAACTCATGGGCTTTCTGATTTTGGGCATTTGGCAAAATGGCCTATCACCTATGTTTGCGAGGTCTAGCGTTATAACGCTATCCTCAATACAAATCCTAGCATTATAACGCTATCTAGAGTAAGGACAAAATATTCAACCGTTGGATTTTGATTTTCTGTAACTTTGGCCTAACGTTATAACGCTAGATTGTGTATAAATTGTACCACTATAATGGTAAAGCAGGTCAGGACATAGTATTTTACCGTTGGACATTTGGTCTAGCGTTATAACGCCAAGTTGGCGTCATAACGGATTAATCAGGTTGTTTTGGCTGAATCCTTTTATTTCTGGAAAAAATTCTCTACCATTATAACGGTATATTTCAGCATTATAACGCTACTCATATCTTTTGCAATTTTGGCCAGATTTTGTTGGTATTTCATGGTCTAGTGTTATAATGTCATGTCTAGCGTTATAACGGATTAAGCTGTTTTTTTGTTTCCATGCTCTTTTTAATCTCAAATTTAAACAAACTAAACTCTAATTAACCTAGCAGTTCTTCATCTTGATCTTGATCTTCTAAACTTGCTCTTAGATCTTTCTTGATTATTTCTTGTGCAACTTTTGCTTTTGCTTAAATGTCCCTACAAATAATCTTAACACAAGAAATGATAAAATTCAAATAGTTTTACAAATCAACAAATATAAGATATTGTGTAAGCCAACATAATATACTAAACCTGAAACCAAATAAGTTGAAAATGCATTGTAAACCATTTGCTTCTCATCCATACACCATGGAACTAAATTCCATACAATTTGAAAACCATTTATTCTTGAGAACTTTTTTTTTTCAGAATCATCAAACTCAGGTAGAAACTCTGCGATAGATACCTAAAGCCTCCTCTAGTTGCATCGATTCTTTTTTTTCAATTTCAACATCAATCCACAACTTTTCAGAATCAGTTTCACATTACAAAAATGAATGTCTTCTAAAACATAACATGTTAATATAAATTGACATAAAAAAATATAAATTAGAAAGCATAAGTGTTGGCACCATTTTTAACAAAATTAAGGACCAGAACACAAAGAAAGAAAGTTCGAGGGCCAAATGGTAAAATAAATTTAATGGAAGGGCCAATAGTGTTACAAGGTTGCCTTACTTGGTCCAAGAGAAGAAAGAGAGGATGGACATCCATGCCAGAAGCAACGAAACATGACCGAGTACGACGATGACATTAGAGCCTCTTTGAATCTCATTTTCAACAAAAAAAAAAAGAAGATTGGCTCATTATAGGTTGGTTCAAATAACATTGAAGCAAAAGCATAATTGCAAGAGGAATAATCTCATATCAATTTTGTTGCTAGTACATGGAATCCACAATTGTACATATAGGTTAATCACCCGAATTAAGCAACCAATTACATAATTCATTGCATCACGAGGTAATCTCCTCATAAACTGACTCAAATTACGCTCAAGAAGTCTTTTTGCACAATAACGACAGTAAAGAGAAACTAACTGAAAACTAACCAACTTGAACAACACAAGAATCGTTTGATATTTAAAAGGAATCACTAACTAACTAACTAACTAACTAACAGATCAAGAACAACGATTTTAGTTTTGCACTTTGTAGGGTTAGGGAAAGAGAGATGCAGAGAAAAAACTAGGAGTATACTTTGAGATCACCTGTAAGGTCAGAGAACAATAATTTTGCTTTGCAATAAGAGGTGTACAAAAACCATCTAGCAAAAATAGGAGTTGATGTAGAAGAATAACTTGCGAGTGTAGAACATTATCGTCAAAACGAAGATGCAAAGATTGATGCCAACAAAGCATAGTCGTGCTCATAGCTTGCCTAGTTACCATCACATTTGACAAGAATGTGTGAGGTGGATGCAGGTGTGGCACGCGAATGATATGTCAGATGTATTTGCATCTCGACGGCCTCAGATTTCGTTTGGAAATGTTTTGAAGTTGGGAACTTAATTGACATCCTATTTGTTTAACGAATAATTTGTTCTTGAATGAATCAGTTGATAAAGAAAGTTTCTGATGTGTTTAGGGAGGCAGGCAGAAAAAGCAAGTTTTGAATTTCATATATCCACAGAAAGTAACGAGAGAAGATAATTTTGACCCACTGTAATTTGACATCCATTCAACAAATTTTGAATTATATATCCACACAAAGCAAAATCGGAATTAAATGAAATAGTGCACCTACGACTAACCAAAAATTCACACTATATACAGTAAAATTGCACACATAAAATATTCAATGATCAGTTGTTGTATTGAGCACCATAAAGCGGAGGTTGAAGGAGTGTCGATGCCAATTTGGGTGAAGTACTCGCCACTTCCATGGGAGAGGCCAGAGTACTGGACTCGTAAACCTCGATCCAGCGTGAGGTGGAGTCGTCGAACTACGATTTGAATTTGGATGTGAGTTTGACGATGAGGCGAGAGATGAAACTCGGGAGAAGCCGCGAGAGAGACAGCGAAGGAATGTCTCTGCGGGGCTAGAGTTGGAAGGAAAGAGAGCGTCGTGATGTGCAATATCAAGGTGGAGAGAGGTGGTGGAGGAACTGGTGTCTAGGTTAGAATTTCAATAAGAGAGGAATGTGAGACCAGCGTAGGATTTTGGAGAGGGAAGAGATGGAGATATTCGTAGTGGAGAGATTATTTGTTGATTTTGTTTCTCCAATGTGGCGTGTCGTTGAATAGATGCATAGGAGTATTTTTGGAAATCCAAAAAATCTGAACAAATGAAAAGATTGACTTCTTACGTTCTTTGTTCTTTATTCTTTATAATATAGTATAAATTAGTAGTTTAAACTTATGTTATGTTTAGACTTTCGAGAAGGAATGAAAACAGATATTCTTCTTTGGGATTCTGTTTGGTCAAAAATAAAATTACAATTAAGATGACGTTTTTAATGGTATTTTGCAATCCAACCTTTCGTAAATTATAGATTATTTGAATTTTATACGGAGGATATTCAGAGAAAGTGTTCGTATGGGAAAACTTTTCAATCTGCAGAGTTTTAATGTATTTTGTACCAGCTAATATTCGAAATTTCAAATAACAAGTTTGTACAGGATAATTTTCAATCTGCAAAGTTTAAATAGTTATGTATGCCTTTTTATTTTTAATTTTTTAACTGGGAATGTACGTTCGTACTATTTTTATGAATAAACTACTAATATTAACACAAATTAGATGGCATGAAAAAAAATAAGAGGGAAATGTAAGATAGAAAACCGATCATATATAACTGGCGAATCAACAACAACAAGCAATTTAGCATATGACTGCAACACTGATCCAACCAAATTAGAAGTTCATATAATATTACTTAACTAGAACTGCTCAATGATCCAGACCAAAACACAGGAACCAGAGAAAGAACAGATCCATACGGTTCAAACACCACAATAATAATAAGAATATATATCAGATTCAAACCTGACAGGCTGACACAACAAAAAGCTCCAAATGGATCTTCAAATTATACAGCATACAGGCACCAATGCACCATACATAATCCCATTGCAAAGTTCAGCTTGGCATTTCATCAAACAGATCTAAGACAACTCACCGCAGTCAGCAATCATGACAGTATTCTCCGGCGCAACCTCTCCGCTTTCCGACCCGACCTGTTCGATTGCAAAGACGACATCCATCCCTTCTACCACCTGGCCAAACACGACGTGCGCTCCATCCAGCCATGGAGCCTCATCAGTGCAGATGAAGAACTGAGACCCGTTAGTGTTCGGACCCGAATTCGCCATGGATAAGATTCCCGGGCCGGTGTGCTCCCTGAGGAACGCCTCGTCAGGGAACGTCTCACCATAGATGGACTCGAAGCCGGTGCCATCGCCCCAAGTGAAGTCGCCGCCTTGGCACATGAAACCGGGGATGACACGGTGGAAGATGGACCCCTTGTAGTGAAGAGGCTTGCCGGATTTCGCCACGCCTTTCTCCCCGGTGCAGAGGGCTCTGAAATTCTCGACGGTTTTGGGAACTTGGTCTTTGAACAGCTCCATGACGATCCGACCCGCCGGATCGCCACCGATAGTGATGTCGAAGTAAACACGGGGATCAGCCATGGTGAGAGATGAAAGAGTGATGCTGCTATGGATTCGTTTATAGTGTGGCCTCCTCTCCTGTAAAGTGATTCGTGTGTGTTCGGAGGTTCAACGCATGGAATCAAATCAATTACGGAGAAGTGCGTACTGCGTAGAGATATTAGATTCTTAAATGTTAAATCCAATCTAACTCCAGACTTCAGCAGGAAGCCTATGAGGAATTTAAATGTTTAAACTATTTAGCCCAAAAATATTATTCTGCCTGATGAGTGACGTCGGACAAATGCAGTGGATATATCTAATCTCTTAACCTATTTTTGTAAATATTGGTGAAGTCTGATTTAAATTAAATAAATCTACAAGCAGACAAGACCGCATGGGAGTATCCGAGTATGGACATCATCTCCCTCCTTGCATCATGTGCTTGGCGTTGCGGCCATGAATCCAATTTCAACTTTCAAATGAACTAATTCGTAGTTGTATAAATTGCATTGCTTTTAACAGAGCACCTCCTTCCATATGCAACAGGGACAAGGCATTTTTGTTTGAAATCTGGTGCTACAGAAATAGATTTCCGTGAACGAGATGGAGGCAGTGCCTCCCATGCGCAGTTGATCATACCAACCATCAATGTAGCATGCGTGTTCAAATCATTGATCCATATGCTCACTACTGCCTAATGAACCGGCACCCCATCCATGATCCATCCCAGTGAAATTTGTAGGCGATGACAATATCAGGGATCGCTCAGCACTCAGCATCCTATGCCAATGAATCCTGTGTTTTTAAAACCCCCTGAACTTGCATGCTTTTATCACCATATCACTGCACATCTATTCTTCCAAATTGCCCACAGAAACCAGCAAATTGCATTGTCACAAAGATTTCCTTCATATTTGTCAGTACCTGCTCCGAACTCATGGCCAAGTAAATCAGATCTCAGCACATATCTAGAGGCAAACCACAAGATACGAGATACCGGAGAACAAATAGCATATGTAGTACATCTCCGGTTGGCCACCAGAGAGTTGACACAGGACTGGAGGCCAGTGGAGCCTGTGCTGTACCAGTGCAACACCTGGCAAGGCATTATGGAGGGCCTTCCGAATAAATAATTAGTGCAATGCATTAGCTTTCCATAAAACCTTACAAAGTTGTCTCATTCAGAACCTGGTAACCCGTTTGTGTGGAGCATAATAGGCGACATGCTTTCTTCAGGGTGAATTGATCTTTCGCAGCATATGTGAAGATTAGTATGTCAGGGGCATCCTGCACGATACGCATCACCAGGTGAGCCATGGTGACGCACATGAAATGAAAAAAGTCCCTGAGGCTTATAAGTTTATCATGACCCCACTTTGGAGTTTGATAATCCATTCCATCAAGCACCATCAGGAGTCTGTGTACCATTAACCAGAGCAACAGGCAAGATGTCCCATCATCGATACACCAGAGCACATGCCGCGCCAGGACACTTTGTAACATTATTAACTCCGCCAACCTCATACACCTTGTAAGTCTGTTGTTTCTCCAAACAGATCTAGGGCAATACTTAGCCAGCATAATTGAGACCCGAAGGGCATGCAGTAATTCTTCATACAGAGCTTCCATAGTATTTTCAACATGAGAGCTCTATTTACTAAAAACCCAGGTCCCTGATCTCCGAACCGCCACAAGGTTTAGGTAGCATGACCTTTTCCCAAGAGACAAAAGCCATGTACCTGGCTTTCTTGGAGCCCCACCAGAACCATCTAATTCTCCGCTGGATTGATTTTAGTGTAGATAAGAAAACCAAGCAGATAAGAAAACGGAGTTTAGAAGGCCAGCAATTCCACCACAGAGCAGATAAGAAAACCAAGTATACCCGCAAGGGACAAAATCCGAGATTTCCACCTTTGCAGCCTATTATCTGCATTCTCTAGAAGTTGGCTATAATTTGACACATTAGAGACATGAATGGGACATCCATGGTGCACCTCATATCATGTTGCTACTGCTACACCAAATTATGAGGCGATGTGATGCATCTGTGTAGAGGTGGTACCCTGCTTGTGTACTGCAAACAAATGTTCCTTAATTCATTATGTTCTCAGTATATGTTTTTTTGGTCTGAAGTTCTATTGTTAAAGGTTTTGAAAAGAAGCAATCTAAAGTTAAGGCAACTAAGTCTTTAAAAATTGAGTAGGATCAAAGCAAAAAGATCTCTAGGAGGAAGAACGAATTACAGATTATGGTGGAGAAATTTGAACAACCATTTTCTTGAGATTTGAATATTAGATTAAAAATTCCCAATTTTGTTAGGTTCAGCATCTTTTAATAAGGAAAATCAGTTTTCATTGGTCAGAAGTCCTTATCAATTGTCAAAATTAGAAGAAAATTGGGACACAAAACAAGAAATTAGAGAGCCAAAAATGCACAAAGGGACACCAAATTAGTTTGGCAGCATGCAGATCCACACAACAGACACCGAATTTTAAGAAAAATGAATGAATAGAATATAGAATATTAGAAAATTAGCTGAAAGAAAATATCATTTAAAAAGCTATTGTGCATCTGTGCTTCTGAATAATCAAAGATGAATGAAAAAACTGAAAGAAAAAGCACATCCAGTCTTTACTCACTGTCAAAAGCTAAAAACTATGCCAATAACCAGCTTAAATCAGATAAACTACAAGCTTCTCCTTGCAATTAGTTAGAACGTACCGTATATTATTTCCATAGTTGTTGAATCGTAAAATGTATCGTGTATTGGTGGATTTTGTATCGTATCGTGTCGTTAAGATACGCTAAGCTATTTTCAAAATAACAAAAGGATTATAGTAATTAATATCTAACAAAAAAAATCTAAATAACTAAAGAACCATCGTAATTTTAAATATATTGATGAATGTCACTTGATATCGATGTAAATTTCTTACATATTAAGGTATTTATCTTGAAAAATGATGACTCATCCTTGAAGTTCACTACTCGTATCGAACCGTAAGATACGTATCTCTCGCCCTTTGACTCATATCGAACCGTAATATACGCATCGCGTATCATAAGATACTAACATCTATGATTATTTCTATCAATGCTGCACATCAATTTCTACTGATTAAATCCCAATTTGCAGACTTTACCTTTTTGATCCAGCAAATAGTATGGGAAACAAATTGCAGGATTTCTTCCACAACCATTATAGCCTTCTTGAGCGAAACGTCTATTATACCCTTCAGAAATTCAAAGATCCTACAGATGACAGAATGTCTACTATACCTGAAGCATATAAGAATACACCAAAAAAATATGAACGTCTCAATTTGAAGCATTTAAGAATAAACCAAAAAAAAATTCAGACTGTCTGAAGCTTACAAGATGAACATATGGAGTTGTGCAGGTTTGGAAAATCATAATAAAGAATTTTTTGGGACACAATTGAGATCATCTAGTTAGTATTAGCCTGTCACAAAAAATTCTTTCTTGAGCTTTTACAGATGTCTTTCGAATATATACCGACTGCATGCTGATTCAAGGACAAGAACAAATGAATATGCTAGTACTATAATTCAGCGAAAAGAAAGAAAAAAATTACCAGTAAGTAATTGCTAAATTTAATCTGAGCTTTAGCCAAAACTTGTCACAAAATTTTTTTGGCCAGATCACCTGTGTACAATTAAACCTCAGCATTTCCTCAATGGTATACTTAATATCAGTTCATACCCCAATCACATTCAATATAGACTTCATTTCTAGCATACCCAACTTGTTTGGGACAAAAGGCTTTGTTTGTTGTTGTTGTTTGCTAAAATGGGAACATCATAGAAAATCCCAAATGAGCTAACAAATGCGCTACCTAGGCTATGAGCCTACGAGCTATTATGCAATTTGTTGAGCAAACAATTGCAGATTCAAATCAGTCTTATAATTACAACCTCGACTTTGAAGTTCCAGATTTCATGCTGATCATGAGGAATAATGAAAGTATAATTATCAATTTAGTACGATGGATTGTGCAATGACTATCCACTCGAGTACAACCAAAAGCTTTCAGATCCAACTGTTATAATATTTTTTTGAGAAAGAATTTAGTACTACCCAAAAAAAAGTGCAACACTGTGTTATTATGACCAGTTTAAACAAAGAATCATCTGTGCTAATATTTTAGCTAATTGAATCACCTGGAACAAAACCCTTTAAAAACTATACATTCTCTTTTAATCCATAGCAAAAGAAAATATTTCTAAGAAAACACGTTCTATCTATTTGTAATATTTTCTTTTTTCTCTTAAAAATTGCACATAAGATTGAAGACATACAATCCTCTAGTTTCTCAAAACAAAAAATTAAATTTCCAAAATACAAAGCCAAAAAAATTTCAAAAACTTTACTACCTTCCGCATTTCATCCAAGTTGGCTTCACAAATTACAATTGTTGTAGTCTTCTTCATTTCTGATTCGAAAAATGAGAAGGAAATTAATATGAAGTGTCACAACAATGGGTCTTCATGGGGTCACAAAACCACTTACCAATTTATTTACCAGCACCAATGCTACTTTTCGCATTTGAAACTAATATCCAACACTTCCTGATATGTTTCCAAATGAACCTGCAGGTAAATTTAGTACTATAGGAAGTGAATATGATGCAACTTTTTTACCAAATCTTAATTTTTGAAACTACCATAAACTAGCAAAGCAGTTTGACATTGAAATTAAAAAATGCATTGAGCCCACAAAAGAAGTCATCTATCGACTATCATGTCAATTGTCAAATTTACATACCTTGAACAAGTAATGAATCTAACTGATGACCAAACTGAGAATAAGTAAACCAATCACACAAGGTTAAAACTTAAAAGAACTATAAATTACCCCAGTGAAATTCACTACAGAAGTCTCTCGGTTCAAGTACCTTAATTGCCAGTGTAAAGGACCGATACATATGGATGGTAGTCAATCTCATAAAGCAAATACCCGACAAGTCATGCGAGTGAGGCTGCTCTCTGGTCGTATTAAATACTTCTAAATGGACCAATACTGGCAGACCATGAATATATATTTTTCTCCATACAAATACATATATGTAGTAACTCTGCCTATGTTTACATAGCCGGTCCCAAGTCGGGAAAGGAGGGTTGTGATAGGCTTGGCGAGACAACATAAAAATTCAGCCAATCTTATGGAAATGAAACTCAATACGGGCTTCATTTCTAGCCTACCCCAACTTGTTTGGGACAAAAGGCTTTGTTGTTGTTGTTGTTGTTGTTGTTGTTGAAATACATATATGTAGTACAAGTGTACAACCAAAAGATATTTATACAAAAAGAAGTCTATACAACCACAGTGACTAACCACTAAGCCAAACCAGTACACATTTGATTACAAAGACCTTGTAATCAAAGGTCACTTGAGCAGAATATGAAACCCATGCATTAAAAGAAGAAGGCACAAGTAGGTTTGGGTTGCTGGAGTTCATTTTCCTCAGATAATTTAAGAGTAATCTACTAACTATGAATTAATACTTACTCAAAATGCAAGTGCAGGAAACTATCCTTCAGTTCTCAACTAAAACTCAAAAGAAAAGAAAAGAAAAGGGCAAAAAAAATGCATATAAATTACTCCTTACTAATGTAAATTCTGTATAATCACATACTGTACCAGTAAAAAACCTAAACAGCATGTTATCAGGATACAGTAAAGAATGCATGTAGTTCAAAGAAGGAAAGTTAATGAACCTAAACAATGAAATTCTGGATTGAACTGTGAGTCAAAAGGGAGGTCAGAGAGAACCATTTATAGAATAGACCAGTATAGCTGATTCCCCTACTTCCATGTTGAGTAAATAACATCACATAACATGCACACCCAATAAAGAAACAATACTCTATTTGCTAACAACAACAAAAATTCTCAGCAAGTACATAAGGAAAATAAAGAGAAACCAAGTATTTTTTTATCTTCTGATACTTATTTGTAGCTTCTATTTGCTGGATTTATTCTTCTGGTTCACACAAAATTTTTATTTGCAGATACCTTCAGATAATCTGGTTAACAATACAAATACTAAATAAAATTTGTTATCATGATTCAGGATACATACACCTTTGAAGTACACATACACAAGCAGTTTGGTGCCTACCTCAACATACACAACTACATCATGAAATAAGGACAACGAAACTAACTATGAACATTTTGCAAATAGAATTATAAAAGATCTCCTTCCGGTAGACTGTAGCAAAAAAAAAACATATTACACAAGAAGTACTAAATGATACAACTTTGTACTGTGCTTTCTAAGTTAGGTACCATAAGAGCAGCAACCAGAGTGGGCACTGGGCAATCTGAATTGACCTTGGAGCAGAGACAAACTTTGAATCCTTTATACAGCCTTGAGGACTCTACTTGCGGTTCCTAAACACGAGTTTAGAATTCAAAGATAAATCAAATTCAATTGTATTCAACACATTAAGAGATCGAAAACCTTGGTCTTAATTTTGCATGGATGTTTGCAACTTGCAAGGTTAGAGCAGAAGAAATTTTCAATCCCGAAAGAAACAGCCTGCACAATAAAAGGAGAGAACCGGGAAGAAAGCTTTATTCGGAAGCTTTTCTTCAAAGAGTATAATCAAACTTGAAAGAGAGATAGAATGAAACATTAGTACAAGAGCAACAACAATGGCAGATCTAAAATAATCCAAAATTGAGCAGAAATGTGTAAAGCAAAGACATAAACAAAGCAATAGAAGCCAAAAGAATCGCCAGAAATAAATTGATCGACTAGAAGAAATGAGAACAATGGAAAAGAACGAACCAGAACTTGATCATGAAAAATTCTTAGAAAAAAGAAACTAGGTCAGAAATATAAAAAATCTTCTCTGTATCGTTCCAATTTTATCGGATGTCTCCGAAGAGACGAAACGAAAGGGCTAAGGAATGTATATAAACCCTACGGAATAAAATATCGATCACTAGTGGGACTAATTATCACAACATTTCCCCATTTCCCCATTTCCCCATTTCCGGAGCGAGATTCAATGCCGAATGTACAGGCATAGACAGGTTTGCAGCAAATATGCAAATGAGTTGCGGACCCCATGCGTCGTCTCCGTTCTATTGCTGTACGCCTCTACCAGACTACCACCGTAGTACCGTACCACGCAGAGCAGAGGAATAGTCAATAGATCTGAAAGCCTCTTTGGGTTCAACAGGCCCCAGGCCCCAGGCCCCAAGCTCACTATTCAGATTTGAATATGTTTCATTGGGCATTTGGGCTTTGGCGTTTTCATAAGTGTGCGAAAAGTGCCTGTGAATTTCCGTCTGTTCGACTGTGTGTCTATGTACCATACAAAATTACAAATGATACAATTCTATAGGATTAGGGAATGCCCGAAAATTTTAATGTCTCAAATCCTCAATTCGATAGTTATTAAAGTGGCTTTACATAGCCGAACGCTTAAGAAAATCTATACTACCACTCTAGCTCTAGCATCCAAACAAGTGGTCCTAATTTCTGTAAATGTGTTGGCTGTATTCACAATTGACCATCCATGTTGCCTTTCAGTGATTCAGCTATTTAAATGATTCTACTTGATTAGGTTCAAAACACACCGAGCATTATAAGAAGACGGGGCTTTTAGAAATGATCTATTGCTTGTTCAAGCATTTTTTCAGGACTGCCCACGAGTGTAACAAAAGGGTTCCTATCACAATGGCTTCTCAAAATAATACTTCTCAAATGTTGAAACGAAATCAGCAGCAAAAACAAAATATTACTGTTCAAAAATTCCTACTTATTATGACAGACAGATTCAATCAAAGACACTACGCCTCATACAAAAATTAAAGTTAATCACCTGGTACAAAATCTTTCTTAAGCTACACTAACACCTGACATAAAACGCACAAAGAAGGAGAGAACAGAACAAAAACCAAAAGCACCCTTTCTATTTCTTTTTCTTTTGTTCCTTCTTGGCGCCAGACACAGATCGAGCATATGCAGTTCCCTGAGAAGTCACCAGAGAAGAAATTAAACTTCCAATATAAAGAAAACAAATCCAACATAAAAGGGAAAATTAAAATATTTTATTACCTCCAACCATTCATCCATATTAGCTTCAGACATTCCAGTACCAACTTCAACCTTTGGTGCCTTCTTTGTTTTCTGATCAGAAAATGAGAATTCAATATGAAAACAGAAAAATTCATGGGTCTTCTTGATAAAAAAAAATCTGATACCATTTTTCTTGCTAAAAAAAAGATCTGCTACTTCCACATTTGAAACTGCATTCAACACTAAACCTACAAAGATGTTGAATCGAGGCAAATTTATGTACCTTCGAGAAGTGATGAATCTGACCATTAACCCAAAAGCTGAGAAGAGCGAGTAAACCGATCCCAAGAGTTATAAGAAATACAGACTCGCCACTAAGGAAGCCTCCCGACTCAACTACCTCAATTGTACCGTTGTAAAAGACTGACACATATGGGTGTTCGTCAATTTCATACATAATGTACCCAACGAGGTCAAACGAGCCAGCCTACAGTAAAAGAACATTAAGTACTGTCAGATGGAGTAGAAAACAAAGATGAACCATGAACTTTTTTATTTCTCACAGATATACACATATAGACAAACGGATATAAATCTGTGAGAAAGATCCAATATTCCTATAAGGACTAACCTGTAAGAATTTGCTCACAGCAAATTTATAGTCAAAGGACCCTTGTGCAGAAGGGGGAACAGAGGCATTAACTTGCTGCAACAGGAGAATGCAGGAGTATAAGTTTACAGAGTTGATTTGAAGAAAAATTCAAGAATATTCTGCTAGTATTGAACTAATACTGAAGTACTCATAATGCAATGATGGAAACTATTTAATTGAACACAAAGAAAGAAAAACCAACACAAAACAAGAAATACCAAAACTGACTACCAGATTGGTTCTGTATGGTAGCAGTACTGAACCTGAACAGCATGTAAATCCTGTCTTCAGAACAAAATCTGACAAACCTGAACTGTGAGATTCTGGATTGACAGGCGGTGATCAAAAGGGAGGTGGAGAGTGGCATACACAGCATGGACAAGCATAGCCGATTCCCCTGCATTTGTTTGAAGCAAATAGAATCAGATCACCATACATCCCAGGGGACAAAAAATATCATACCTGATAACAAGATTTGCTATAAGCAAGTTTAGTTCCAATAAATAGGAAGCAAGTCTGTCTTCTTTAATGGGCCGAAACCAGGAAACAGTCCTGTGTACTGATGCATAGGTATCACTCTTTCATAGTACACATGCAAGAAAAATTGTAGCCTTTTTTCATATTTGAGATATCTTGACAACTTGTTTTGACCAGACTTATGGACCAGGCCCACAAGACCAACATAACAAAAATATACCTCAAATTGAATGTTATTAAGACAGAGATACCTTCATTGTGCACGCCAACAAGCAGTTCAGTATCTTCCCCAGCTGGAACCACTGCATTACAAAAACAAATATAATTAGTAATGCTCCAAAGCATCCCAAAAGCTGCACTTCTCTGCTACTTATAATACAGTCTGATACTGTCAGAATTCAACAACTAGGATGTGCCATCTGAAACTAAATTTCGAGCAGGGAATTCAAATCCATAATCTGGTTTAAGGCCTTGAGCAAACACAACCCAAAAAATTAAGAACAAAACCAACCGTCAGGTATACCAGAACAGAACAGAACTACCAAATCCACTCGACCTAAACAGTAGTGGTCACAATATTAAAAGATGACAAGTCTTACCTTTTCCAGCATTTTTTGGGAAAATACAGATGGTATTCACATTAGGGGCAGGCCCATAAATAGCCTCCCCAGAATCTTGAGCCTCATCTCCAACAATTCCAAGATCGCCTCCTTCGACTACTTCAGCTGCTGCCGCATCTTCAGCAGACTCACATCTCACCACTAAGATAGCTCAAGAAAAGTTATTACAATTATTACTTTGTATACAAAAACATTTCCAGTTTAGCTTTATAGACAGCATAATAATTCTTTAACAAATAAACTTAGGTCTTAAGAATATAATTCCACCAACATAGACAAAATAATAACTATGAAAAGAAGGAAGTCCTGTTACAACTCATCGAAATTAGCAAGAAAAGGTATATGCAAATTTATTCTACAAACAAACAAAAGAAGCTTGAAGAATGAAGAATGAACTGCATTAAAATTTTCTTCTAATATGCAACAAAAAAATGACCAATATCTGAAATGGGTAAGAGAAATCCATGAACTTTCTCCAACTCCAAATTCCCGCCTCTATCTTAGAGGTAAGTTTACATAGTAAAAGAAGTAAACTCACAAGTTCATAGGCCAAGCAACGCTATGAGCTCAACGGTATTCAATTGTGTCAGAGACCAATCGACAAAATAACCCAATCTCAAAACTAACTGTATAGATAAATTACACAATTTAACATTGACGATCTATGTAATTCCCGAACAATTGAAGTCAGACGCTCAGATCTGGCATCAGTTGCAGCATACAATAAATTGTATCTCTAAATTAACTCTCATTAACATGCAAGATCAATAATAAATTAGATCTCAACAAATAACCGAACCACCCGACAGAAAAACAGATTTTCAAAGAAAAAATGAATCGAAGATTAATGGATCCAATGAGAAGAGCTTAAACCTTGGAAGATCGGCGAGACGACGAGGAAGAGAGCGAAAAGAGCGGAGAAGAAAACCCTAGTTCGCATGGCTGAGGCTGAGGCTGAGGCTGAGGCTGAGGAAGATTAGAAAAGAAACCTGTTTCGATCCTGAGACTGAGAGAAACGGGGTGCACAATAAAACAATAAAAGGAGAAAAGAGGTGTTTATTTACTTTTCACTTTTACAGCAGTGGTAAAAAGAGGTGCTTAATAAAAAAAGGAAATTCAATATTGGGAGGAGGCTAGCAGGCAGCAGCCTAGCACTCCACTTGGCAGAGAAACCCGGCTCAAGAATCAAGATCGTCTCCTATTAAACATGCATAAGCTACATCTAAATTAAAATCAGACGGTCCTCAACGGCACGTTGGCAGCACGCAGTATTGAATTTGTATACTCTGGAATTACAATATCTGATCGTCTCTTGACTCTCAACGCTGCTACAGTCATTGTTACAACTTTAGTACAGTTCCATTCAATAAAGCTGTTCATTTTTTCTAAAAATTTCTGACCATTTCCGCAGCATTACCTGTTCACATTTAAGATTTAATATAGCTAACCCAGGTGCACACCAATAACAACATTCAAAGCACTCGCTTGTTTAAAAAAAAGGTGCTTTTTGGGATAAATTCAAGATTGCTTGCATCTCATCTGTGTTCATTTGATGTAATAGGCGTAGTAGATTTTCAAAGAGTTCAGAAGTTATTTCCGTCTAAAAATAATTAATATCGACTAATCTTCGGTCTCATAATCATGAGATCGAATTGATTGCATTTAGACAAAATTCGCCGGTAATAAAATGATTATGTGAAGGTAATAGACAATTTTGGTTCTTTTGCCGGTATAGACACTAACTCATTCGTATGATTATGATACAATGAGTATTTTTTATCATTAAAACTGAGGTGACAACTGACATCACACAATCGCATCAAATTTAATACACCACTAGTTTATAAGTTTAAAAAATATTGATAATTTTTTTATTTAAGATTTTCTTATTAATATAATTGAAATCTAATTGTCAAGTGGTTGTTCCTCTATTTTTTTATGGAACCTCCTCCAGTATTATTATCTGCATGAATTTTATTACTTGGATTCGATTTCACATCTGACTTATCTTCTTTCTTTTTTCATGGAACTATGTCGTTGCTGCTAGCTAGTTATCAACACCAATATAGCAGATTGGATTTCGTAATGAGTTGATATAAATTCTTAGTTCAAATGAGAACTAATTTTCACAGCATCATCATCACGTTGATAGGAAAGATGAGTAATGATAATTGATAGAACAGAATCTGTTATAGGCAGAATAAAAGTCCGCACATGATAAATCCAGTTTAAATGTTAACTCATAATTACCTGGAGACCTCAAATAGCCTGAAAGGGTTGGTCTCTGAAAGCTCAATTAGGCTCGAGCGCGCGCTTCATCTCGAAAACCTAATTGGTCTCAAACCCAAAATAATCAAGAATCCGATCTCGGACCAAAATTATTTTCGACTTTGGATCGATCGAATACAACCTATATTTTAACATCAGCATAATGAAATAAGTTTCCAGAAACAAGTGATTGGATCATGAACATAACTGCCTGACAGCTCACGTAGCCACGACGACTATGACGATATAGGAATTCCACATTCATGACAATATATGCTTAAATTTCCTAACAAGGCCTGAGCATCTTGACATATGAGAGAGTTAGACCGTATCAGTAATCAACTCCGAAATACATTCTTCAAAACAAGAAATGTCCTAAGCCTACATGTCACAAAAAAGGAGGATTAACAAAGCCAAAATCAATAACTGGGGAGCAGCCCGGATTCTTAAACACTAAATCCAAATTGATAGGTTGCATGTCTACAACTGGGGGCAGCATTTGTTGCAGTCATCTGCAGTTTATTCTCCATGTATTGTATAACGCTCCCATTTCTTAGTTGGGTCATATATCTGTACAAAAACACAGTTTCCATGAGTTAAATGTGACAGTCCTTCCATGAAAAGATGAATAGCATTACTAAATAAAGGCTTCAACTAACCTCCCATCTGGAAGCAGGAAATATATGCTTGTTCTTTTCGTACCAGTGCCTCTCCACGACCTTCCCAGCATGGGACTACAAACAAAAACACCAGAAAAAAAATACTATCAGTTAAAACGCCCCAAGTAAAAAACTAATAGTCTAATACCAATATAGGTCCAGATCAATATTAAATATATGCTCCGCAGAGAACTGTAGAATAATGGAAACACACCTCATCTTTCTCTATGGTTGCATCAGCTATTGTTCGTACATCTTCATGAACATCAAAATGGAATAACTGTTTATGAACAAAAACACTGAGTTAATTGTATGAAAGCATTATTGGTAGTAAAAAAAATCACATTGTACTTACAAAAATCAGCAAGCCAAGTAAAATAAAGAAAATAATAATTACCGGTCCGCTCTTGCCCCTTGCTTTATTAATGATTAGCTCGTAGAAGCTGTGTTGCTGTAATATTATAAGCAAAGACACTAGTTAGAAAATCTCTCACACCTGAGGCCACTTGGTTTCTTATATGCGAGTATCTGGGGTTAAAATAACTGCCCCATGTTGGCATTGACCCAACCAGCTGCCAGCATGGTACCAATACTGTTTCATCGGTGTTGTCTTTTTTTTTGTGGGCCTTCCCTTTTGACTCCGCCATTTTGGCTAGAGTTGATATTGAATGTTCTGATTAGGCTACAAGAAAGGGTTCAACATGCAGTTATGAAATGCTATCAAATTTTCATTGAGCCTCATGCTCAGCAACACAATGTAATGCTTAATCAATGAACTGAAAAAAAAGAAACATAAAAGATACATGAGGTATGATGAGATCTTCTTTGACATAGAGAAGGTTCTCAACGGATGTGGTGCGAATCTCTCTGAACTCCGGAGCAAGTTGCTGTTGGATCCCTCTTAAAAATTCACCAATGGAGTCACCTTTGCGAACCTAAAAAAATATATAATGCCACTGTCAGAAAACAGATTTATCAATCATAAGCTTCAAATTGTCAATATTAGCACATATACAGCAAGTTATGCATTACCAGCAGAAATATTTGTTTACAAGTCACATGCATCTTATCTTTCGTCATTGGTTTTTATAATTGTTCATTGCAATAGCAGATGTTAAATTAAGCATAGAAGAATGAAGTTCTGATTGTGGCACAATTTATGTAACTCTGGCACTCATTTTTGAGTTAATTCCACATTCAAATCATCATTGAGACTTTGAGTAAATAACTATAGCCAACTGGGATTTATGTAAATTCACAGAACACAAAAAATTAGAGGGGTGCTATCTACTGTCGGGGGCTTTCACCCCTGGATTGACCATTGATGGGAAAATGTGAATATAATGCAACTTGACATGAACTGCATTAGCATTTGCCGGTAGCATGGTGCATGTCCAAGTCAGGAGCACAATTAATCCTGGTGACGAGAACCGTTTCCCAGAAAGCAACTCACAAAGAGCCATAAAAAACCCTACTGACCTGTGTAACTCTCCTATGGCCAGTTCCATCCCAATAACTGTAAGTTATCTCCAGAGGTTCATCTGTAATTTAAAAGAAAAAAGAAGTAAATTATGCATTCTTTGCTAAATAAGTAGTAGTTTCATGTAGGACAGTGAAATTACTTTTTATAAGCTCTTGTTCACGCAGCCATTGCTTCTTGAGTCGCTCCCTCTCAGCTTGATCCTCTGCCTCTCTATCCCTGTAATATCATTCTTACAACGAAGTCTTCAATGAGCTTAAAATCCATAGAACTAAAATAATCACTGGAGTAACCACTTAATAATGATTTTCTCCAGGATAGGAGTAACGAAAAACGTTAACAATTAATATGAAAGAGTGCTTTGCAAGCAACAATACCTATCTGGTAGAAAACTTGTCTCAACAGTTGGATCCTTGCCGACTTTACTGTGACCTAATTTCCTATCTTCCTGGAGCTCTTCTGTGAAAGGTTAAAAATTTGCTATGTGACAGATTGAACAATTAATCTGATTATCTAAAAGTTGCAAAAAACTCATACAAAGGAAAGCTTCTCAAGTCCTCAATCCTATGCTTGGTTGCGAATTTGCGGTAAGTTGACAATATTAATTTCCAGCTTAACAATCTAATCAGAGCTTCTGATCAGAGAAAGGGATATATGACTGAAATTGAGAGGAATCCACATCATCCAACCTCTCAGATGACGCTATCTCACTCTCTTCATCTCCCAGTTTCTGTGTCTTCTTCTCCTCCAGCAAAATAAAGACCAAATTCTGTCCCCCGGCATCTCTCCATCTCCAAATTTCTCCCATCATTTATGCATTAATTATGTAGGTTGTTTTTTTCGAGGAAGTTATTGTAATAGGGTTTTGTCTATTTTAACAATAGAATAGCTTGAGGTGAATTATAAAAAAAATTCTCATGAAATCCTGAAGCCATATCATTTTGTGATAATAATTCCAGAAGTAATGTATACCTTATACTGGTGGCATATTATAACTTATATCAGAGAGCCACAACAAAAAAGTTTTGCACTTCACTGTGGGACAAAAAGGATTGTTGTTAACAACAAAATTTACACAATTAATCAATGCATTTAACGAAGAAAAAGATGGAATCTTATGAATAACACCAAACAACATTTAGCTCCCACAATAAAAAAAACAAGTTCTCAATTACACCGACATACTTTATAACAGCTAAAAGGGAACAGTCTGTCAAAAAAGATGAACACAAAAACCCAGTAATTATATGTTGGATTAATCATACTAGGAGAATATTTAAACTGGAGAGAAGCCAAGATAATAGGCACTAATGTATGGGAAATCGAACTTCCAAACCACAAATCAAGAGGCACCAAGCTGGTTGAGCAACCAAAAGTTTCAACAAATTGAAGAGGTCTGACATGATAACATATGGGGACAAGGGTTCAGACTTAAAAGAGTGATAGAAGTGAAGATTTAAGAACTTTGGGATTCTTCCCTCTGTAAGGGAAAGCTGAAGAGGGTCAAATAGGGAAGTAAGAGAACTAAGAAGTTGGAATATTTGGATGTGAAGAGCATGGGAGAGTTTTTGTGGAAGATGCTATAAAAAGGTAATGTCCTTCTCAATCTCAGTCAACAACACTTTTTATAATTGATGTGATGGCTCACATTAGATTGTCAAATTTACAAGGTCAGCTGATCCTAACCCTTATTAACTGCACCTTCTCTATTAGCACAGCCATAGTGTGCCTAGTATAACTTACACCAGTAAACACTGGTACAGAATCAGGCCAAAGGTACCAGATCAGCTCCATAGAAAACAAACTACTTCTCACAGGATTTTGTCCACAATAACCAACTACAGTTAAACTAGTCCTGCTGTACCATTTAAGACAAGATAAGCAGGAAAACATCTGGTAACCAACTAATGTTGTGTTTACTACCAACTCAAGCTGGAATTGTATTGTGTATTGTAATAGGTGCAACCCCTATTAATTAATACTACTCATGAGCTACTAGCAACAGCTACTATACTTATAGGTTGGTTGTTTACAGGATGGAACAACTTGTACTGCCCAATCAGATCTAAGGTATATGCCCGTTCCAGTGTTCAGTGTGATAGTAATCATACCAAAAGCACACACACAAGCTTAAAATACAAAAAGATAAATGTCTCAAATAGCTAAGAAAGGTAGCATATAGAAATAAAACAATCAAAGGGAGAAAAGCATACTATAATCAGCTTCTTCTTCGTCACTTCCGTTTTCAATCTCATCAACAAAAGAGAGACGTGAATCTCCCTTCACCTTTCTCTTTTTCCTTTTCTGTGCCTCAAGCTCCTCTTCCCTATAACAAGACAACACATAATAACACAATTTTTCAATTAGTGGAAAAAATATTGTAGGAACTTATATAACATAATGAAAGGGGATGACAGAGAAAAACTTGACTCACTCTTGTTGTAACTTTTGAAGCTTCTCCTTCTCTTCCTCCTCGAACTTAGTCCTAATATTAACCCTCTAACAAGGAGAACAAGGTAGAACTCACCATATGATCAAATTGCAAAAGCTCATTAACTAATTTAAAAGTCCACAGAAATTTCAAAGGCCTACCTTCTCAACGTACTCTTCTCTTGTGACTAAACCAACAGTTTCCTTCTTAAATGCAGTCTCCAATATCTGAAAACGATCAAAACTATCATCAACAACACTGAAAATTTGAACTTCATAGCAGATAATAGCTTCACAGACTCACACTATCATTAATCAACAGTTTCCTTCTCAATTTTTGTATCAGACCGTGAATTGACCATATTTTTGCGCCAATTCCAGCGGTATTAGATATTTAGGTGGGGGTATCAAAAGGGGGAAGATACCTCGGAGGTGCTGGAGCCGAACTGGAGGAGACCAGAGTTGCCACCACCGGAGGCGGATTTGTTCTTGAGCTCCTGAATCTTACGCTGCTCCGCCTCTCGTTGCTTCTGAAGCCGCCGTATCTTCACGGCATCCTGCGCAGTTCCCACATATCCATCTCCAAAACCCGACATCTCTCTCTCTCTCTTCTCTCTTCTCTCTTCTAGGTCGTCTCTTCTCTCTTTCTTTTCTCCCTTTCTACCTCGCTCGTTTCGTACTGGGTTCGGTTTGAACGAAGTCCGGAGTCGGCGAGCCGATTCAATAAAAAGTGTGAGACAAAACTGAAACATACAGTACTTCGCCTCTAATCGCCGAATCACTCTATTAAAAAAAAAAATTTATAGGACTGAAGTTTCAATACGCTACTCAAAATTTAAGAATTCAATGTATTATTTGATTTCAGTTTGTTATTTTGAATTCTAAATATCCGACTGTTATTTTGAATTCTACTCAAATATTTTAGATCAAAAAAATAAAAATATAGTTCCAGACATATTATTTTCCTTTTTAAAAACTATGGAGCAAGTACATTAGCAGTGGGAATTTAATATCCTAACATAAAGTTTTGGAAATTGACTTATTATTTTAGTTTTAAATTGTCATGCATAAACATGAAAATAATTAGATTAAACACTATCATTTCTTTTAAATGTATAATCATGTGTTTTTCAAACTTTTAAACGAGCTAGTGTTAATAGAAAATAATGTTTATGTTAATATATAATTTTGTTAGTGGTTTCCTAGTTTCTTTTAACATATATTATAACAATTTCTTATGCGTGTCTGTTAATATAATTTATTTAATTTAATTAAATTATATAAAAGATGCATGAATGGTTATCACTGTTCTCCCGGCCGTTCGTCGTACATCAGCTAAATGTTCATTATTTTATTATTTATTAAATTTAACACTTGTTTTTATTCAAAAGAAGTGTTTACACGAACAACATATTTAATCCAACGAAATTAAAATTTGAAAGGTGCACTGGAGAATTCGAGTCTAGGAGTGGTCTCGAATCCCGAATCCGTGAATACTTTCGAGTTCACGGGTGCTCTTACTGTCCTGTGACTCCTGTCCCTATTATGTATTATTGATCAAAACACATGCTCTTGATTCTTGAGCCTTTATACAACAGTTCTGTTCTGCTTCACAGAGTAGAACATACTCGGATCAGATGTCTCAACAAGTACAACATAAAAAGTGAAATGTCACTATTCTAAGTTCTAACTAACTTACATGCGCGAAATGTGTACATTAGAACTAAATAAATAAATAAACTATCTGCACGGATAAATTAAGCAGCATCTTATGTATAGATCACCAGGAAACAGACAATATCCACCATTCAAACACTTGAGAATAAACAGTAGCAACAAAAAGAAAAAGAATAGTTTTGAGTCAAAACTAATTCCAATCATCTGCTCATGAGATCAAACATAAGCTGCTTTGTATCGTTTATGAAATAAATGAATATTAATTTCGACACGGATCAGTCCTGCCTACTACCGTCCCCTGAAGTTGAAACCTCCTTGCTGCACATAGGACATGCCTGCAAAAATTCAGACCATTACTGGTTACAAAATCCAAAATCATTGCTTCACATGCGTTAACTTATGTTTATAATGGAGATATCAGAGGACTGCTTTGGAAGAGAAAGAACCTTGTTGATCTGAAGCCACTTGCTAATGCATTCCGGATGGTACATATGCTTGCACGGTAGCACTGACAGCGACTCATCCTCTTCGAATTCAACCCGACAGACAACACACCTGAAAGTTGTTCAGAAGATTAAATAGCTAGAAAAGAAAGAAGTGTCATAAATGTTCAATATAATAAAAGACGGTCATTTCCAAATGTAGTAGTAGTTCTGGTGGTGGGATAACCATCAAAGTAAACTTTTAAGGGGCAACATGAACAGGTACAATACTGGGAGAGTTGTTATGATGAATCTGATGATAAAATGCTGATAACTATGAAATATATGAGCATCGCACATGAATGAATATCAAGCTGTCTGTACGTCTTTCTCGCAATGTTATTTTCAAAACAAAAATTCTTTGTAAACAATAATAAATAATGAACATACTGTTCTGCATTTTCCCCTTCAATGTTCTGAGATTTATAGTTCACAGAAGGCAAAGAAGCAATTGTATCAGCAGAGGCACCCCGACTCTCCGTACCAACCACTTCTCCTATTGCTATCAACTCCTACAGTTGAAAATAGAGGGAATTAAGAACATTGTTTTGAGACTATATAATATGATTCCTCATCTTAAATTGAAAATGGAACAGGAAGCCCAATTTCTTTAAAACATAACTCCTACAATTAACAAGATTATTATTTCAAAACCAAGAACAACAAGTCTATTTTACCTCATATGAGTATTCATCTGGATCAACCTCTTGCCATGCATCCTGAATTCACACAAAAGGGGGGGGAAAGGAAAAATTGGCTTCTAAGCCCTTAGCATTATTCAGTAAAACAATTTATCCTTGTTACCCATACTATGCATCAACGAGATTAATTGCTGGTTCATTTATGAAGAGAGGAATGATAAAAGGTTAAAAAAAAATTGAACAAAAGGAAAGGTGAAACACATTCAATTCAGAGCAATTGTAAAGCAACCACCCAATTCTACAATTAAGATAACCAGTCATCCATACAAGTAAAATAAAACATTTTACCACAAGTGTGCACATTGAGCAGTATATAACAGAGGAGTAAAAAGAAAACGACCGCAGCAACATACACACCTGCGAGTGACTTCCATGGTCCTCTGGCTCCACTGCACGCCCTAAAGCACAATATAAAAAAAAGGAAAGAAAATTCATCTTAGATGACCGAGTTATAGTCAATAAATACTGAAAGCAAATCACACAAAACGACAGATAGCAAATAAAAGGTCTACTGACGCTTATATGGGAAAGGACCAAAGATATTTCATACATAATGGGCATGTTAAAGCCCCCCCCCCCCCCCCCCCCCCCCCCACACACACACACACAATACCATTGAAGTCAACCATATGACGAATGCTCTACAGCATTGAAAAAATGAGTAGTGCAACAGATGACAGATTGTAAAATGGGTATGCTGGTTATAACGTAAAATTATACCTTCCTCTGTTCACTAGGAAAATAATAAGAAATGTCCCAAAATAATAATTTCTAAAATAACTAAGAGAACTACCAAAGCTAAATGACTCAAATTTGTATTGAAATAAAGTGTTGCCTTAGAGCAACCAAATATCCACAATTTCATACTCTATACACTCACATTCGCTAAGGCCAGCAAGTTGCATGAGACGAACAGCGACCTCTCTCTCCTCGGCATCTTGCAATGCCCTAGCAAAGGCCTCATCATCTTCAAACTCTCCAATATCAACCTCTTGGTTGTTATTGGCATCAAATGCATCTTCGTCATAATAGCTTCCATCCATATCGTCTCCCTCTTCGATCAGATGGCCGTGATTGATCCCCTCTTCTTCTCCTCCAAACTCTTCTTCTTCGTACTCGTCATAGCTGCCCCCATCTGAGCTATACTCACTGCCATCTCCTCCCATTTGAAGCATCATGTACGCTCTTTCCTGAGGAAGCCAAAATAATGTTCTAATCAGTAAAAAAGAGAATGGTCGGTTTGCTGCTATCCATTATGTGGTACATAGCATTGTATACTATTTCAATCAATGAACTCGTAAATTATATGGTTCCTTTTTTATCTTCTTTTTATATAACTGATTTACCAGTTTGTACTGGGAACTACTTTGGCAATTGGGCTGATCGGACCTCAATTTTCTGTAATCTATTCATTTTTTACACTTCTAGTAAACTTCCATTGATACTGTATTTGAATTAGAGTTCTAGGTGAAAGAATTTGTTACAAAAACTAATCAAGCAAACAGAGAGAAAGGAGGAGATCGCATACCTGTTCTTGGAGAACTCTTGCGAGAGCAAGATCGGCGTCGACCTGGCTTAAGGCCGTGAACGGTCTCCTCATCGGCGCCGCTGCCTCCGCCGCCGCAGCTACGGCGGCAGAGTCATCAGAATTCACCGCACTAGGGTTAGGATTAGGGTTTGGCTCGGATGGCTTCTCTTCAGCTGCGCTTTCTTTCGAGTTCTCCATCGAAACTCTAAGACAAGGGGAGGAAACAAGAGGTGAGGTGATGACGCGGTGCGGAGAGAAAAGGTCGAGAATTAGAAAAAGAAAAAAAAGAAAAAAAAGAAAAAAATGTCAACTCGGTTCAAAAGTTCTATCAGGAGAAATGACTATGGAAGAGAAGAGGTGAATTGTTATAAACATGTAAACCGTGTTTTTTTTATTGTGAACCGTATCGCTGAACTGTGGGCCTTACAATGCTGGTGCAGAGTCGGTGCAGTAATTTACGGATCATAATTAGATGCTACGTGTGGCGCAGCGGGCTATTTCAGAGCGTTTGAAGGATATTCGAAAATCTGGTATTTTAAGATGCGCCGTTGACAGTCGTGTCTATGTTAATAAACGGTAGAGATCGAATCATGTATTCAGTTTTGTGATTGGTGGAGCGGCGATAAACATAGTTTATAGATTTCGTGTAGTGGGTTGCAGAAGAAAAGTATAGAGCATTGTCCGTTTTATGGGGAAGTTGTTCCTTTTCTTGCACGGCCATGCTATGCCAGCTTGTTTTAGTTTTTTTCCTATCTCTGGTTTTCCTAATATATCAGTAATTCTCTCGTTTCCTAAAATAACTGCTCGGGTGAAAAAATTAGGAACTCCAACGGTAACTTTTTAGTTAGAGGTTGCTGATTATTCGGACCGTTCCATACTTCCAAGTTCCAATACACGAAAACTTAACACCGAGTTCACGAATTGGATGATCACGGAGATGGCTAAATCGCTATTTCAATCCATAAGTAGAATACAAGTATTTGAATTGTACAATAGTGATTAGTCCAAAAAAATTGTGAATACTCGACTAACTACATAAAAATATAAGAGCATCTCCATCTTTAAAACTCTTGGAGTTTCTAATATGATGTGAAAGTTTCTACATGAGTTTCAGAAATGTAGATGAGATTCTTATTGAGAAATTTTGCTCCAGAGTTTCTTATTTAGCAATTTTGTCTTAGAGTTTATGAACTCTGACGTGGCTTAATCATTGGTTAAAATTGATCGGTCTTTCACAACATGAGTAGTATTTGCTGATGTGGCAATTAAGAAACTCTAACTTTTTAATTTCAGAAATGAAGAATATAAAAGCTAAATAATAATTAAATTTCTAAAACTGATGTGACAAAATTTAAAGATAATAATTTAAAAATTTTAGAAATAAAAATGCGAGGTTTAGAAAACTCGTACAAAAACTGGGAAGTTAATTGCGTCTAAAGCAAACTCAGGAGTCAAGACACTTCCAAGTTCCAAATACCAAAATCTGAAAACGTCGAACAAGGATGAAAGATAACAGAGGGGCCCACCTGCCACCTGTGAATCTGTGATGTATGATGTATCCACGACTTGAATCGTGAGCTGGCATGTCCTTGTCACGGTCACGGCCAGGGCCCCAAGGAACCCTTGAATCTCTAAATGTTACGTGTCAGCAGATTAGGCCCCCATCTCTTTTTATCCGACCCTAACCACCTACACCTCAGCCAGTGGATGCTGAAAGCCTGAAACCTGTGGCATCAACGATGGCGGCGGCGGCACCTGTGGCATCTCAGCTCGCTCACTTCGCCGGACCTCGTCGTTCCGGAGCTGCGAAAACCGAGCCGTTTTCCCATGCGGCAGTTCACTTCCGACTCCACCAGAGTCGCAAGGCTTCCCGAGCTGTCGTCGCCATGGCTGGATCTGGAAAGGTGCTTTCTTCTATTCTGCATTTTAGTTCTTTTCCTCGATTTAGCGCCTTTGATTCTGATAAACTAATTACGCCTTTTGTTCTCTGTCTTTTTCTCTTTGCTGCAGTTTTTTGTCGGAGGGAACTGGAAATGTGTAAGTACACTCTTCTCCAGTTTGTTACCTGTTTCCTCATTTGACTACTGTACCAGCTAGAAGGGATTAACACTTTGTTGTTTACATGGATCATGGATGTGTTTTTAAAAATCTTTGCTCTGAAAACTGTACTCTTTTTTTGCAATAGAACGGGTCCAAGGAATCTATCAGCAAGCTAGTCTCTGATTTGAATGCTGCTACACTGGAAAGTGATGTCGGTAAGATTATGTAAATTACACTTTCGATCAATGAAATATTATAGACATGCTAATCCAGCAAAATCTAATTACTTTATACGTCTTTACTTCTGTATCATGCGTCATTGGTAGCAAATATGTAAAAGCTTTTAGCGTACTAAATTTAGACTTAAGATAAGGTACTATGCATAGGGCATACGCCACTAAAATGAACCATCTTGATTGTTTTAAGATTCGCGTTGCACGAATCTTGAATGGATCGGATGGCCCATAATTAGTGTCCTATGTCCTATTCATAGTACGGTAGCAATGCTCCTAAATTTAGTGTTTTGCTTTTTTTGTTAATTATTCATGCCATGACAGAATTTGAGAACTAATAACCCTGTTTCGGACATTCATGAATACGTCTGAAATTGTTTTTTCCTAGAAGAATGATTTTATGTCGCTATGACTCGCAAATTGTACTTTCTGTTTTATGTACATTTTTGGTGCATGTATGATGTATTTGTTTTAATCTATTTTCTTTGCATCGATGCAGATGTTGTGGTAGCCCCTCCCTTTGTGTACATTGAGCAAGTAAAAAAATCACTAACTGACCGAATTGAGATATCTGCTCAAAATGTTTGGATCAGCAAGGGTGGAGCCTTTACGGGAGAGACTAGGTGGACATTTTGTTTTCTTGTTTACTTTTGCTTCTCATTTAGTTGGATGCATGTGAATTTGATTTCATGCCCTATATATTATTGCAGTGCAGAGCAGTTGTTAGATATTGGCTGTAACTGGGTTATTCTTGGCCACTCTGAAAGAAGGCATATCATTGGCGAAGATAATCAGGTTTGTGTGTGCGCGCGCGCATACTTGTATTCATGTGTTGCTACTTGTTTAATTTGTCTGAACAAATCAAGCAGCTAGGTTCAATTTTTGAAACATGCTGAGATGGTGATATGCAGTCACTGGACAGCGATTCATCTCATTGCACAATGGCAGTATTGATCAAACCAAAACGAGGCCTTCTGTTTTTTACCTTTCACCTTTTGCATTTAATTGGCATGTTGCTCCAATTGTATAGTTGGTGATTGTTTAAGGCTGGTCAAGGTTTCTATTGGTTAGATACTTTAGATGGTGGTGATTGTCCACATAATGTTATTGAAATCGTACTTATGGTACCGGAACTTTTGTGTCAAAAGTATTTATCTGGTTAGACTTTAGAGTTTAGGTTCATTTCTGAAAATTTTAATTAGATGCACAGTTGTTATTGAATTATAGAAGTTTATTGCTCTACATGCAGTTTATTGGGAAGAAGGCTGCATATGCATTAAGTCAGAATATGAAGGTCATGGCATGTATAGGAGAGCTTCTTGAGGAAAGAGAAGCCGGCAAAACATTTGATGTCTGTTTCGAGCAAATGAAAGCCTTTGCAGGTTGCTTTTTCTATCTAATAATGAACCCTCATCCAATATTTCACTCGTGCTCTCTATTCCCCATGCCTTGCCAGATAGCACTTGACCAGTTTTCAAATTTGTGCAGTTCAATTCCAAATCAGCTGATGTTCTTGAGTTTGCCATTTAGTTCCGCACCAACTTACTGAGACCAATTCACCTCAACTGTGCAACTTGTTCCCAATATAACTAGCTATAGTTGCGTTAAGCTTGTAAGATTAAACTGTGCACATATTTGACCGATAGTACAGTCAAATTATCCTCATGGTGGAATCAGAAGCAATCTTAAGAAGAATTAGCAAAATTTAAAGAAAAAGACATAAGAATGCACGTCTCCTATGCATCAGTACAGACTTCGGCCTAAAAAACTACTAAAACCCCAGATTATGATCCTTGCCCTTCAGAAAATATATATTAAGAGCTCCTGCTGTCTTTTGTAATTTGAGGAATAACAAAGAAATATATTGGGTTTCAGATAGCATCACAAATTGGCAAGACGTAGTTATTGCGTATGAACCTGTCTGGGCTATTGGCACGGGAAAGGTTGCCACTCCCCAACAAGCACAGGAGGTACACGCTGCGGTTCGTGATTGGCTGAAAACTAATGTTTCGCCTGAGGTGGCTTCTGCTACTCGTATAATCTATGGAGGTAAATGTTTGGTGGTGAAACATGTGATAGAATCAGATAATCTTGTGTCATCATGTTCAAATCCTTGTAGAACAGATTAATTTTAGTAATATTTTTATATAGTTCTTAAATATATGCAAATTTCCTATACAATGATATTGTCTCACTAATATAAATTTGAGATGTCAAGACTTTGTTGAAGATTTTGTCCAAGTACATAAAGTTATGAAAAGCCCCCATCTTTCTCATCGTTATATTTGACAGAAAAAGTTAGTTGGTTTTGATAATTTTTTGCTCACCTACAGGTTCTGTAAATGGAGGCAATTGTGCAGAGCTTGCTAAGCAAGAAGATATTGATGGATTCCTTGTTGGCGGTGCTTCGCTAAAGGTAGAGATCAGTTTCAGTACAAATAAGTAACTTGCCATTATTAATTGATAAGATATACCAAATTGTCCAGAGAGCTAGGGTTCATAGCAGGCTATACGACATATATTTGCTACCTGATCAAGTGATATTTTCTATGCTAGAGACCACAGGACCTCTGAGAAAATTCCAATTAAAGGACTATATCAAACATAGTTTCTGAGAAACTAGATTTTTGTTTGCTGCATTTGTTAGATAGAATAGCTTATTAGAAGTATGCCAACTTTTACATAATAGCTGTTGATAATTTGCAAGAAAACTGTTTTAAATTTTTAATGTTTGCTGCTCTGCAGGGCCCTGAGTTTGCAACTATAATCAACTCAGTGACAGCCAAGAAAGTGGCTGCCTGATTTAATGTCATTTTCTGGTCACATCAGGCAAGAGGATAAATAAAAAAGAGGCTTCAATGTGCTTCTGCCAATGATTGTTGTAGAAGCCTGAGACGGTGCTCGTCATTTGACTATGATTGTTGGTAATTTTGTAAGAGAATATTATATAAACAATACTAAGATGTACTGGTATGGCCTTACTAGCGCCCTTAGCAAGTTGGGCATTTATCAGACCCGGCCCGATCCAAGGACAAATTCGTGCGGACCCATTCAGAAAAAAGCCGAGGGTCAAAGATGGGTGGCAGTCATCTTTGTTAGAAAAAATCTGTGTTAAACCCGGTCCAAAATAACTCGGCCCGACCTGACAGTTGACGTGACCTGTCTAACTCTCACTAATTTGTGCAAAACTCATGTAAATCTGTCCAAATTCATGCAAACTCGCACAAATCTGGCCAAACTCGTGCAAAATCGTCGAACTCGTGCAAAATTGTGTAAAATGCGGTCAACCCCGAGAATAACTAGGGAATAATTTGGGTATAACTCGGAAATAACTTGTTAAATAAAAAATAAAAAAATCAGAAAAATTCAAAAAAGAAAAGAAAGAAATTCGACCAAACTGGCCAACCCGACTTGGATCGACCCTTCTCTATCCTGGTTCAAAACTGTCGGTTTGCTAATTCATGGACTTTAGATGGGTTGCGGTAGGCTTAAAATTTTTTGACCCGTCGAAATTCGGTCTGGCAAACTTGTCGACCAGGTCAAGCAGTGGTTCGACCGACCCGTTGACCTGAACAAATTTGGCTCGACCCTGTCCGGTCCGGCATGTTTTCAAATGCCTATAGCAAGTAAAGAGTTTAAAATTCTGAACATCAAAGAGAGAAGAATTATCAGCTGAAAAGGATTTGGCTGTTAACTTTTCTTAAGCCTAAATGTTTAAGATCCTTCACTGATAAAACATGTATAAGCTGGAGTAATGATAGGGTCTACCTGACAAAGATACGCTGTCAAAGAGTTAAGAGATCAAACTACCAAGTACCAACTGTTTTCTCATTACATTTCAAGTAATAAATATTCTGTGACATTTCATCAATAACATTAACTACCTCTTCATCAAGTCAAAATGCATATCTTACAAATGTTGGTTCAAATTTCAAAACCAACCTTGTTTGAAAGATTTGTCCTCGTTTTCTTTAAATTCTTCAAATAACATGATTTCAAGGGGTTGGTAGGTTGCTGATGTCTTCCTCCTTTGTAGGGGTGCAAACGGATCGGATACGGACGGATAATAGCATTACCATATTTGTATCCGCTTTTATTTTTCGGATACGGATATGAATACGGATAGTTCCGGATACGGATACGGATCGGATGATAAACGAATACGGATACGAATCGGATAATAAACGGATACGGATGCAAATACGGATATAATTCGGATAATTAAATGGAATGAGTACATTATGAAAAATCGTTAATATATCATTATTCAACAATAAAATTATTTTAAATTATATTATAAAATAAATTTAATGGAATAATTAAAATGTTGTAATGAGTAGTGTCTTTATAATTTATTTTTCTAATATTATAAATATTCAAAACAATTAAAAATTAATTTACTTAGCTATAAAAAAATATAAAAAAATTTGGGCTGACATTTTCCGGATATCCGAATATCCGAAACATCCGGATTCGGATAATTATCCGAATCCGTATCCGTATCCGGTTCAAAATTCGAAACCGTATCCGTATCCGTATCCGATAAAAATTATCCGTATCCGTATCCGTATCCGAAATATCCGAATCCGAATATCCGATATCCGTTAAAATCCGGATCCGGATCCGGATAATCGGATAAATATCCGATCCGTTTGCACCCCTACTCCTTTGACATAACCAGTGGGACCGGTGGAAAATGAGTCCAGCAGCATAAGGATGAAGATCCTAATATGAATTTCTGATAGTACCTTCAGCCACACCAGTAGCCACAACCACAATTATATCTGTATGCAGGTGCTTGATTTAGAAAGAAGAACTGACAAAATAATAAATTATGTTCGAACCAAGTTTACTGACCTTTCATTGGCTTCTTATCATCAGAGAGTTGTGTTATCAGGTAAATTACAGCAGCCGCAATTTCATTGGCTCCTGCACAAGTTTGATGTCCCCACAAACAGTCAGCAAAAGCATGTGCAAACTCTGAAAAGATGCACCAACAAATCTTTATATTTTTTTTTGTTTTTTTGATTTATTCTTTAAAAGTTTACAACACACTCACAAAAATATTAAAAAATTAACTTGAAAAACCTTCTAAAATAACTTTCGCTAGAATCCTCCTCCACAAAAATTTTATGTACTATCACTATCACTATCACTGTACTAGATAAAGCTTGATCATCAAACACCTGATGCTATGCTTTCTCTTCTGTGGTAAAAACTACTACATTATCTAAAGAGAACAACATCCTCAGCAAGTACAGTTGCTCCCCGAACATTAAAAATACTCTGCAGGTGGAAACAATACATTATATCAAGTTCCTCAGACCTTTTCACTACCTCTTGAACAGCTTTAACAGCGTTACTATTCATGCCAAGGTTTGAACATAAGCCTCTGAAAAACAAAATTAAAATAAGTTCCTTTGAGGAGAAATATTGTGCAAGGCGATTCTGAGAGTTTGATGTTTAACTCTTCCGCAAGCAAAGAAAGACGGGTGAAGACTCAGAATAAAAATTAGGATTAAAGATTTTGAGATCAAAGTTAATTTAGATAAAAAAAAAAAGAAATTAAATGAAATACATTTTTGGACTTCTAACTTTGTTAAATCATCAAATCATGATACTAAAATTGACTATGATAAGATGTATATTAACCAATGTTCACATGATAAAATCGATTTTGGATTTGTAAAGAAATAATATATCTTCTAAAATTGAAAAACAATTTAAGCCGAATGACAAACCTATACAAACTAAAAATCATGCATATATGTATAACAAGAGATACATTAAGAAAATCAAGTACACTAAACCTAATTTTAGAAATGTGATAAACAAACTTAGAGTTAGAAGTTAGTATAGGATTACATACCAACATAGAGCTCAACCACCAAAGCTTTATGTTAAGGATATGTATGGTAGATTTCACGAGCTACATGATAACAAAAAATTTGGTAACAATTTTTGAAAGAAAATGTTTATGGTGTTTTTCAACCAAGACACAACTCTAGAAATATGCTCAACGAGCATAAGAATTTTAGTAACAATTAAAAAAAAAAGATATAACAATGTCTACAAATCAAACTATCATCCTAAAAACTACATAACTAATTTTCATAATAAATATAGATTAATGATGAGTTATTAGAGATCAATTAACAAGAATGACTATGATCATAGCAATATTAACTTCAAGACTATTTTTTGTTCATCTTATTTGAATTTTGGACATCAAGAACGATTTTGTCGTGTTAAGAATGATAAGAGTATAGTTTCATTTGATGTTTCTAGCACAAGTGGAACTAAATCAACTGTCTAGAGTGTCACTAGACTTCCTCAATTTGATTTTTTTAGTATTATGTTGAATCTTGATTTCCAATTTCGATAACTATTAATCTCACGAGAAAAAATGGAGCTTATGTTAGACCTGCTTTGTCTCGACTCTTGTGAAGTTATTGTTGGATTAAACTCTTTTTTTGTTGGACAATTTGCAAAATAAATTAATAGTAACCTTGCTAGTGTATTGCTAAAACCCGGGCGGGTCGACCCGCCTGTGGAAATCGGATTCATGGATCTAGGGCGGGTCGGGTAGGTCAAAATGTTGGAGACCCGTCCGAACCCGTGCCTGACCCGTGGACCCGCCCAGACCCGTGAACCCCTGGACCCCTGACAGACCCGTGATGGGTCCATGTCACTTTATGTCACCTTTTGTCACATCAAATTCAAAAAAATTCGAAAAATAAAAATATAATGTGCAGAAAAATTAAATTAAAAATTCAAAAAATTCAATCTATACATTTTTCGGATTTTTTTGAAGTTGTATCATTTCCCTAAAATTTTCAATTAAAAAAAAACCATGCCGGACCCTTACCCGACCTACCCCGACCCCCTGGATCCAACCCGCCCAGGTTTATCACGGGTCGGATTGACCCTTTCCAGTTCGGATTCGTGATTACCCGACCCGTAATACCTGTGGACCCGTTATACTCGTGGATCCGTGGATCCGCCCGAGTCGGATCCACGGGTACCCCACCCGCCCCGTTTGGAGAACACTAAACCTTGCACAATTGAAGTTTGGTGAGTTGCATGTTTATATAGGTACAATATGATGATACAAATGCTCAATAATGCATATACAAGTCATAACAATCACAACGATATCAAGTGCAAACTACTTGGGCAAAAACCAGGCTTGGCTGAGCCATGCGTTACCATAACGCATGGACAACCTGTCACAACAAGTTTCCTACCTATCACATCGAGTTTCCAATTCGTCGTAACAGATTGAAGATGAGAAGTGCTGAAGACACAGGATATTCACAAGATTGGCAGAGTCATGCATTACTGTAACGCATCCCACACCCATTATTACGTGTTGCCATTCCGTTACAACAGGGCCCTAACCCGTCACAGTGGATTCCAGTCCAGGAGGGCCCAGAAGTCAGTGAGCCAAGCAAAGAAGGGCAAATTGGGAAGTTTTTCAACCTGTTACAACGGTTTCTGTAACAGGTTCTTTGTTTCTGTAACATATGAGAAAAAATCAAGATTGTAAGACTTGAAGATGTGTCATGTCTATATATACCTTCGAGATACGAACCAAAAGCATGAAGAAAGCCCTTCCTAAGTTTTCAAGCATACAATTGAGCACCAGAAAAAGCACTAAAGCATTTTCCTTCAGCTTCCTGATTTAGAGAGTGATATGATAGCCAAATTGTCTAATTGTCGATTCGAGAATACTTTGTTGTTGATTATTGTTTGGTGAACTACATTTTGCAGTCAAGTAGTTCATTTCCGTCTTTGATTGTGTTGTCAATCGAACACGTTTACCTTGTAGAGTGGTGTAGCCACTTGCATAGGTTTTGAAACCTAAGATTGATTGTCTTGTTGAGAAGAAACGAAAGATAGGTTCTGCATTTGTAAGAACACTTGTTATCTAGTGGAATTGATCTCGAAAGGAAGTTTTGGATCCGATAGTCCCGTGGATGTAGGCCTAACAACGTTACATAACGTGTTCTTGTGTTCTCTTGCTCTCTCTTGCTCTTTACTCTCTCTCTTTACTATACTTGCACTCTATTGTTTGATTTACTCAATTGTTTTTAGTACTTTCTTGATTGAGATTTTAGCTAGATGATTAAGGTCCAAAAATTTAAATTGTACTTGTTAAAAATATTTCTGCATTAGCACTTGACCTTAAGACTCTTATTCTAACAGTTACACCAATTGAAAATTTAGATGCCTTCTCAAAATACTTGTTCATATCCTAAATTATCAAATTCAAACCCAAATTATCAATTAAGGATCCAAAACATAGATATACTTAATTAAATTTAGTAGATTACCTTACGATAAAAAATGAAGAAGCTAAATAAAAAAACAGAGTCACAAAGAGAAGGGCAAAGCTCTTGCTGGTAAATATAGAATCTGAAAATAAAATAAAATGATACCTCTACTTAACCCAGAACAAAACTGACAATAACCTAATGGAAACAGTAACTTAGCAATTCAGAACAATAGTCAAATGAAGCCTCTATCAATTTATTCGTACCAGATAGAATGATAAATCAACAAAATTTTCTATAGAACAACATCATAGGGCAACATTACAGCCTTTATCGGTTTACAAATTACAATTTTCAGTTTAATTGTTTTTTTTTTACTAAAAGTGACAAAAATCCATCTGTTTGATTGAAACAGATTCTAATACAAAGTAACTTGAAAATCTTATATCAAATAACTGATATAGATGTTATATTAGAGTTTAGCTAAAGAAAATACTAATCTATTATAATTAAATTAATTTAAAATATGTTATATGTATATTAAATATATCATATTAATATATTTTCTCTCAATCTTTTATGAATGGTATGACCTTTTGAGATCTCATCATGTGACAATGGAGTTAAACATCTTTAATTCCATATATAAATAGTACAACTAATCAAAGTACATTGTGTCACGACTCGCAGCTAACCGTGATGCCGTAAATATTTTTTTTGTTTATGCTCGCAAGGCTTTTGAATATTTTATGTGTAATATTGTTTGAAGCGTGCGTTTATTTTGTTTTTGAGACGAAGTCTTGTTCATTATTAATTTATCAAAGGATAATGTTCCGTAGATACCACATTTGATACCGACTATCGATACCAGTGTTATTATGCATATTTAGTTTACTATGCACATTATTTGAGTTATTATGCATGTTATTTCATGTTATTTTTGTACTGAAAAAATTATTATGCATGTTAACAAAATAATGTGCATAATAACTCAAATAGCATGCATAATTATTTTAATACAAAAAATAACATGCATAACTATTTCAGTACAAAAAATAACATGCATAATAACTCACATAATGTGCATAATAACTCAACTAAATGTGCATAATAACATCGGTATCGATAGTCAGTATCAAATGTGATATCTACGCATCAGCTCCCTTTATCAAAATATTGTTTAATAATTAATATGTCATCTAAGTTAAGTTTAAAATTTGATATATTAGATGCCATTGAGGAGATATATACTCTCGATATAGACCTAACCACTAATAAATTATCCTCCAATTATAAATTAAAGAAAAAGGAGAATGATTTGACCATTAATGTCATTTTATCACGTGTTCATGAGTAAATTGCTCCAATCTTTGGAGATGCAACTAATGCATATGACATGTGACAAGCATTACTCCATAAATACGAGGGTAATGCATTGCTCAAACGGTCTAAGAAAGCCAATTTTCAAACGATTTAGAATAGAAGAGGAAGAGTCAATTGACGATATGTACATTAGACTAACTCTCTTGATTAATAATTTTATTAAAATAAGTGATCCGATTGAACCGAGTAAAGTTGCATCTAAGCTCATAAGGATCATGATGAGGAGGCATAGATGGCAAACATATGTGAGCTCACTAGAGGCTTCAAATAGCACTAGGGAAAACTCATACTCGTCAAAGAAAATTCACATCTTCCTAAAAATCTACGAAGAAAGCCTCCGAAAAATTGGGGAACTACACAACCAATCCAAATTTGTAGCCTTTCCCACTCAAAGCCTCATTCACCACCATGGCTCCTCCTCTAACTCCTACACCTCTCTAGAAATACCCTTCCAAAACTTTGACTTAGATGAATCCAAAGAACTCCCCATGATTAATAAAATGCTTCAAAACCTTTTTGCAAATGAGGAGAAATCAACCACTAGAAGACGTAACCAAGATGATGATCATCATGCTTTTGTGGCCATGGTGAGGGAAGGCGTTGTCGATCTAGACATCATCATCTCAAAGAATAAAGTAACCGATCTGACATTTATTGAGCTCCTAAGAAAGTTCGGGCTAAGGGAAGAGCCCGCTGATAAGTTCAAATTATATATGTCAATCACTGGAGTTTTATATGCAAATTGATCAAGTCTCATATCGATTTAGGATTAAAATTTGTAATTTATTTGTTTTTACTTTGTTTCTTGTAATTTATGTCGAGAGTCGATTAGTGCGTAATTTGTTAAATTAATGCAGAATTTGGAGCAACTTCGGAACATTCAACGGCCGATTCGTCTGACCCGCATCAGATCCACTTCTGACCTTGTTGTCTTTTGCGCAAATCAACTGGACTTCCAGCTTGCTACTGGGCTTCTCATTTCCTAGCGACTCATTTTGGGCCACGCATGAAGGAATATTACGAGATCAATTGGAGCAACTCAAATTGATTGCCATCTCTTAATTGATTACTCTTGCGCACATAAAAAATGGAATTTAACAATCCTGGTGCACGTAAGGATTGATCGCAAGGTGGTCTCCTTTAATTATATGCCACGTGTCACATTTTAATTGGAGGTGCTCAATATCAATTCAAATATCAATCCAACAGAGGAGAAAATCTCGGTTGACATATCTTCAAAATTGGCACATATTTAATTGACTATCTAAATTGAAGGTGCTTTCTCCTGGCGCAAATACATGTCCCATATGTTGTGGAAAGGAATTCAATGCACCAGCTACGCATGCACACCATTCATGATCTTCAAAGATTAATTCCACATCTAGAAAATTTGCACCTCAAGTTTTCTTGCTCCCTATAAATACATGGTCATTCCACACATCCCATTCCATCTCACTCTCTCTTCTTCTTCTTTGGTCGAGGCATTTGCTCTTGGCCGAGAAAATTATTTTTCTTCCTCCATTGGCAAGGTCTTCATAGGAGCAAGCGGGCTTGACAGTGCAAGACGGCGTCTCTTCTTGAGTTGCAAGAAACGAGTTTTATTTTCTCTTTTCTTTTAATTTTATTAGAGATGTTTGTTTTAGCTTTATTAGTTATTCTTGCATTTGTTGTAGCCATGAGAGACTAATCACCTCTCTAGGACCTTAGGGGTAGCTATGAAACTTATTCTTTAGTATTTGAACTGTTGTAAACGATTTGCTATTGGATATTGCTTCTTTGATTTAATTTTTTCATCTTAGGGTTTGATAGATTGAATTGAGAAATCGTTTGTCAAATTCCGACTAAGAAGAAGCACTTAATCGCTATCGTACCCGAGAGGGACCTTAGTTGATTGAGAGGCGAGTTAATTATATTTGAATTGCGGTACCATAGCGTAATTGCACGATACCGAGGTTTAGGGATAATTAACCATGATGTGTATGTCAATTCTAGCGTAATTCGGAGTTTGATTAACCCTCGACTTCGGTTTACGTTAGAGTAGGTATTAGCTCGGGAGACCAACTGCTAATACCTACCATTGTTCACCTTGACCTATTCCATAGCGGTTGTTACATTAATTGAATTGCTAAAGAGAAGTTGAATAGTGAACCTAAGGGCCTAGACTTCCAACCTTGACCACACAAAAACTCCTAATTGCTTTGCTTATTTTAATTTTAATCGGTTACGAAACAAACTTTCAACCTCCAACTTTTTACTTGCTTAGAGTTTTTAATCGTTCGATTCTAGTTTAGAGATCGAATTGTCCCTGTGTTCGACACCTAAATTTGTACCAACGACATCGTACACTTGCGATCAAATACGGTATTTGAATAATTAAAACTTGCGTAATAATAGTATATAAATACCGCATCACCCGCTAAGGAGGAGTTAGTTGAGATGATGAACAATGAAGAAAATAGCACATCTCATGCAAGCCAAATTGAAGAAAGCGCTAGCGCTTCAACCTCTAATAATGAGACAAATGTATATCTTGATCCTAAGCCCAAAGAGCTTAATTTTTATTTAGGAATTTCATCTGATGATGACTCGGATGATGATTGTGGTAATGATGTCTCAAATGAGGGGCATTTGAAACTTGAAATTGCTAGACTAAATAAACTCCTCATTCAAACCAATCAAATCCTTGCAAGAAAAGATTGTACAATCGGCGATTTGAATAACAAAGTTCATGAGCTTGAGTCCAAAATAAATAAATTAGAAATAAATAAATTGGAATTTAAGACATTCTTGTGCATTGAGCAAAACTAAATTGGATTTGAGAAAGTTATATGAGAGACAATGCCCTCATAATAAGTCGGGCTTGGGTTACAAGAGGATATCACCCTCTTCTCAACCACTTAAGAACCCTCATAATTCTAATAATAAGGAAAAATATTTTAAAAATGACAAGGGTAAAAAGGCAAGTCACCAAAATCATAGAAATGTATCAAATCATGCTTTTAAGTACTGGTTCACCAAATTCAAACTGGTTCCAAGGTACTTTAACCCCTCTTGATCCAACAATGCATACTTTAAGGGACCAAACGGTTGGAGTTATGAAACAAAAGATAAAAATCTTGCCCAAATTTATGCTCAACCAATTCAAACACCAAAAATTGTGGCTCAATCAAAACCAATTTTAAAATCAAAATTACATTTCTCGTACGAACAAAAGAGTCAAGCTCATGAACTACGAAAAGATTTTTATACCCAATTTGTCAAGACCAATAAAAATCCCATTACTTGTGCCTTTTGCAATTATTGTTGCAAAAATGGACATATTTCTTTATAGTGCACACTTAGAAAGAGAAGCAACCAATTAAAGATTATTTGGGTGCTTAAAATTCTAACTTAGTGGGTTTAAAAATTAATTATTCTCCAATACTAATTGTCATATATTTAGGGGGAGTAAATAAAAAGAATTGAGCCTTATAAAATTTAAACAAACATATAATTTGGTTAAGTCCTAAATTCCAAAATTCACTTCTGCTATACTCTAAAAACTTGTTATCTAGGGCTAGCAATAAAATTTATAAATATATATAGGATAAATTGCAAATATTGAGGGGAGCTTGTTGCTCAAATTATAATTGTGCATAAATTGAGGGGGAGCTCATTTTTTATTATCCAAATTTCTCTTTTGCCGATTTCCAAAAGTGGGAGAATGTGGGCATACTCGGGCCAAATAACAAGTGTTGAAAATTTTGCCCTAATGCACTTAGGTTTTGTAAATCATCAAAATGGGAGATTGTTGTACCAAGCAATGTCTCAGATTTGTCGATTTGCAAAACCAACTCTTGAATTTTACAAGGCTTTGTCTTTTGAGAACTTTTGCAGGAAATCTTCAAGAGGAGTTTTGAGGCTTCAAACGATCTCCGATGAGCCTAAAAGTGATACAGTACGAGCTAGCCATATCGGCCATAGAATTCGTCGTGATATTTTCAACGCCACGAAGAACGCTGAAATCAGAGTTACGAGTAAAAAATTATGACCGTTTGAAGCTTAAGACAATTAAGCATTAACATCTCAAGACTTGTAGATTCTAGATTGATTCTCTTTGAGCTTAAAATAATTGAATTAATGAGATTGAGTCAAAATCAGCCAAAAATAGAAAATAGTGACAAATCTCAAGGCTCTAATTGAGTGCCTGAAAATATTTTATGATGCCACACTGAAGTTGAGTGACACACAGTATCCAACTCTTAACTTGTTTTTTTTTTTTGAGTTCTGTGAGGTTTATCTTAACATAAAAAAATGGAGAAGTATTTGCAATATGAGAAAATATTGGACTAGCAGTCCACATTCATTTATTGTTTGGATGGATGAGAAAATATTTGCAATATGAGATAAGTATTGGACTAGCAGGCCAGACTACTATTTTGCTACCTGATAAAGTGAAATTTCTTATGCTAGAGGAACCAACTAAAATTCTTGTTTGCTGCATTTGTTACATAGATAGCTTAGCAGAAGTATGCCAACTTATACACATTAGCTATTGTCTATTGATAATTTAAAGAGAACTGTTTTAATCGTTGCTGCTGTGCAGGGCCCGGAGTCTGCAACAATAATCAATTCAGTGACTGTTTGATTTGATGTCATTTTCTGGTTGTATCAAGCAAGAGGATAAATAATAAAGAGGCTTCAACGTGCCTTCTGCAAATAATTGCCGTAGAAGCCTGAGACGGTGCTTGTCATTTGACTATGATTGTTGGTAATTTTGTCGTAGAATAGTATGTAAACAATACAATTGTACAAAGATGTACTGGGTGGGCCTTCTAGTTCAAAGTTTTGAACATCAAATAGAGAAGAATTATCAACTGAACACAGCAACCATAGAAGATCTCGAAGGATATTGCCAGTTCACTGATAAAACATGTATAAGCTCAAGTAATGATAGGTCCACCTTACAAAGATATGCTATCAAAGAGTCGAGGGACAAAATTTATTGCATCAGACAGCAATTCATAACAACAAATACTCAATACTCGTGATACAGAATCCACATGGAAAAAAATATGCAAGTTTACAACAAAAAAGGGACATCATTGCATTTTGTGAATCGAAAGCTGCCACCAAACTACCAACTGTTTTCTCATTACATTTCAAGTAATAAATATTCTTTGACATTCCATCAATAACATTAACTACCTCTTCATCAAGTCAAAATGCATATCTTACAAGTGATGGTTCAAAACCAACCTTGTTTTTGCGACCCATGTTTAAATAACATGATCAAGTCAGAAATAAGGGAACCATCTCTCACATTCTAAGCAAACTTTCTTTAAATTCTTTTTGAAAGATTTGTCCTCATTTCTTTTGCTCGCCTTTTCTTTTCAGTGATCTCAAGGGGTTGGTAGGTTTCTTATGTCTTCCTCCTTGACATAACCAGTGGGAATGAGTCTAGCAGCATATGGATGAAGATCCTTGTATGAATTTCTGATAGTACCTTCAGCCACACCAGTAGCCACAGATATATCTGTATGCAGGTGCTTGATTTAGAAAAAAAGCAGGAATATAAAAGAAATAGTAAATTATGTTTGAACCAAGTTTACTGACCTTTCATTGGCTTCTTATCATCAGAGAGTTGTGTTATCATGTAAATGACAGCAGCAGCAATTGATATGGGGCTCCTCCTGCACAAGTTTGATGTCCCCACAAACAATCAGCAAAAGCATGAGTTGAAGCATGTGCAAACTCAGAAGAGATCCACCAGCATTTTTTTATAGTTGCTATTAACAAAGTTTTGAATACAAATACACTTTTTCTGACCATCAAACACCTGATGCTTTACTTCTCTTCATGTGGTACATTATCCAAAGGGAACAACATTCTCGCAAGTACGGTTGCTCCCCAAACATTAAAAATACTCTGCAGGTGGAAACAATACCTTATATCAAGTTCCTCAGACCTTTTCACTGCCTCTTGAACAGCTTTAACAGCGTTATTATTCATGCCAAGGCTTGAACAGAAGCGTCTCTGAAAAACAAAATTAAAATAAGTTCCTTCGAGCAGAAACATTGTGCAATGCAATTCCGAGAATTTGATGTTTAACTCTTCCAAAAGCAAAGAAAGACAGGTGAAAAACCAGAATGATGAAAGCTCAATACTGAAGCCATGCAAACATTTCACGGATATTAATTTTAAGTAGAATGATGATATGCATACCACAAAATCGCCGGCATGAATCGTTCCCATCTCCATTGATTGACCCATCTCTACTTCCAGCTGCTTTACAATGAATTCTTTGGCCCTGCCAATCTCCTTCTTTGTTGCCCCATTTGCAACTGAGCATATTTCTGTTTCAGAAAGAAGCATACATGATACAAGATATAAGCTTGCAAAAGACAAAATATCATGTCTTTAAACATTCATCGTGTATTGATTCTAACTTCTAAGAACCAAAGGAACACTTTCAGCGGTTTCTGTGTATTGATTTTGTAGGGTTATCTAGGCAAAAAAATAAAAAAATAAAAAAGCAAAGAATTCCAGAAGAACTGAAATTTCAAAGTACCCTTGACAGTGCGGGGCTTGTCTTCTTGTCTACAAGCAATGTAGAGGCAAGCAGCCAAAATTGCATCCTGATTTCTACCCCTTATTGACTTAAGATCCTCCACCTTTTTGTATATTTCATTTGCTCGATCCTTTAAAAATTAATTAAAGGGACCATGTCAAAAACAAGACAAGTATCAAACTAAGGAGACCCTATAGTATCATGTCAAACAGAAACCCACAAGTGAAAACGATGAAACTGGGGTAACATCCAATGCATGATTGTGTAGTATAACCCAAAGAAATCCTTGGAAAATGGAAAATGTTCTGGGTCCTACAGGATCTTTATACATAAAACAACAGACAAGAAGCATTCTACCTTGATAGTGTTCACAAGACCCAGCCTGAAGAAAAACAAAACAAAACAAAAACAAACATAGAATTAGTACACTTAGCATTTTAGAAAAAATATTTTGTAAAACAAATTAAGATCATTATAACATATGATATTTATCGATTTGGAAAAAGCGTATGACTAAATACCGAGAAAGGTCATGTGGCGTGCACTTGAAAAGAAGAAAGTCTCAACAAAGCATGTTAATCTTATTAAGGATATGTATGATAACGTTATGATCAGTGTCAGAACATGTGACGACAAGACTGATGATTTTTTCATTAAGATAGAATTACATCAAAGATTAGCCTTGAACCCTTATATTTTTGCCTTGGTGATCGATGAGATCACGAAAGATATACAAGACGATATCCTTTGATGCATGCTCTTTGCAAATGATGTTGTCCTAATTGATAAAAGTAAGGTAGGGGTGGGTAGAAAATTAGAGTTGTGGAAGAAAATTTTAGAATAAAAAGTTTTAGACGTAGGACTAAAACCGAGTATATGAAGTGCGAGCTCAGTGGCGTTCAATCAGAAGATAGAGATGTCACTTTAGATGAACAAATAGTGCTTAGAAAAAACATCTTTCGGTATTTGGGATCGATGCTACATAGTGAAGGTGAGATTGATGAAAATGTTAGTCATAGAATAAGGGCGAATTGGATAAAATGGCGACAAGCATCTGACATCCTATACGACAAGAAGGTCCCACAAAAGCTGAAAGACAAGTTTTATAGGACGGCGATCAGACCTGCAATGTTGTATGGAGTAGAAAATTGGGCTACTAAAGGACAACACATACAAAAAGATGAGCGTGACAGATATGTGTATGTTACAAGAAGGGATTACATTAGAAATGACGATATACGTGACAAGATCGGGATTGCACCGATCGAAGAGAAACTTATTCAACATCGTTTGAGATGGTATGGACATATCCAGTGGAGGTCTTCTGATGCATTGGTACGTAGTGGAGTTTTAAGCCGCATCGAAAACATGGAAGAGGTAGGAGTCGACCGAAATTGACATGGGATGAAACTGTAAAAATGACTTAAAGGCATAAAATGTCTCCAAAGAATTGGCATCAAATAGAAGTGCATGAAAGTTAGCGATTCACATACCAAAACCGTGACAAACTAAATTTTAGAAGTAGTGTTATAATTGTACGACTTTAGTCCAGGTTTAACGACGTAGAATACTAGTCTAAACTTATGATTGGTAGAATAGTGTATTATTATTATTATTATTATTATTTTAGCATTATTATTATCATTTCTATATTTTTATTTTTACTATTATTTTACTATTTATTATATTATTATTTATATTGATTTTCATTTCAGATTGGATTTCGTTTTCTAGCTTACCTCAATTTATTTGGAAATAAATGCTTTGTTGTTGTTGTTGTTGTATAACATTGTACATCAGTGTATATACTAGCACGGTGGCTTCTCAAATGTGCAAAAGTGAATTACAGAGGATACTGGTAGATCCTCTATACCCTTTTTTGACTAAAGGCAAACCAACCATCAAAGTTTGTATAATTGTATATAATAACAATTTGCACAAATGCAGTCAGAAAGTAACTGACATTAAATTTTCTTTACAGAACCAGATGGTACCTGATACTAAAATATCACATCTTAATGTCCTCTAAATTTAGAATAAAAAGGATATTTGGTCACCAATATTTTCCTAATCGCATGGAGTAACTAGGAACATGTTGCTATTATCTAATTTATTGCCATATTGTCTTTTTTTTCTTAACAACACGGTGTACTTCTTTTATATTAACCACTTAGCTGTATCAATATATAGAAGGTTTAGTTTCTTTCATACTCACTAGACTTGCCAAATTTATAAATTGCTCAATGGGCCTTGACAATATGAAAAAGTTATATTTCCCACAAGTTATATCTCCTAATTAGTTCACTGTGACTTCCCACCTCATTCACTTTTCCTTCTACCTCTACTCTAGAATTCAGTCAGCAACGAATTGAAAAATAAGATGCCGGATGTAACGTAATGTTGGAGAGCACATAAAGGAGACAAAAGCCAATTCCTATGATTATTTGTGGAAGGGACACAAAATGGTTCAGTTGAAACAAGTCAAGTGAACTGCACAATTCAATCAAAATTGAAATCTAGCAAAAGAACAGTACAGAGAAAATCAACTAAAGATAAAAAAAAGGGCTCAAACCACAGTAAACAAGGGCTCAACACTTGGATTCCATTGTATCAAAAATCTTGCTCGAAAAAGTTTCATTGAATAGGCTGAAGGTAGAAAGCAGCAACAATTTTTAGCAAAAGAGAAACTGACACCAAAAATATATAGAAATGGTTAAGATTGGTAGGAAGAGGACCCAACTATTGAATGAGTGTGCTAGGATCTTACATTTTCCAATCACATGTAAGATTCCCAAGCAACCAATGAGGTCCATGTGATATATTTCAAGTCTAACCTTATTATCTCTGTCAGTATCAAGGAGGAGGATCTCTGACACTCCATCAATGACTATTAAAAATTCATGCAATTTTACAATGATCCGTATTTAAATTAAATAAAAATTGAGAACAATCAATCTACAAGTTTGCAAAAATTTTATATTTTAAAGATCTTTTTCCAAATTGTTTGTTAAAGTTGTCAAGATAATTGTCATGTGATACCCTCCATTATAAATACACCTTATACACATTTCACTCATTCAAATGTATCCAGATTTGAAACGTTACGCATAATTAACCTGCGAAACACTACCATCACTAGATGAAGGTAAACAGTAAAGGCTCAGAACCATTTTACTCTAGAAAGGTTACAATAAAATGGGGAACAAACTAGAAACCAGCTATGATTTCCCAAAATCCAAAAACATAGTTAATCATGTACCACAACAATCCTCTACGGTCTCTCCAGAATCCACAATCCTGAATTTAGCTACTGTACAGACTTCAAATCAGTAAACAGAAAGGTTAGGGTTTCTCACCGATCAGCCATGTTAGCAATCGTCCTAAACGCCAGGATCAAGGATCTATCAGGATTGGAACCCCGGTTCTGCCACCGGCCGAGGGAGGAAGAGAGGAAATCAGCCTGAGCTCCGTTGGGTTTGGAGATGACAGTGGAGAGGCCGCCATCTGTCAAAAGAGGATTGGTGGGCCCGCCAACACGAACGGGGTCGTTATCATTGGACTCGTTGGCGAAGGTACGCCACTCAGAAGTCTCGTCGATTGAATGAGCTTCTAAGACGAGGCCGCACTCGGAGCAAACAGTGTCTCCCGCCGAATGATCGAACACCACCTCCGTCGCGCGCTTGCACTCGGGGCAATACTGGTCTGACATGGCGAGCGAGAGAGAGAGAGAGAGAGAGAGAGAGAGAGAGAGAGAGAAGAGAGAGGGGAGGAGGGTAGGTGAGGGGTTGGGGGGAGATGGATCCGATTATTTAGAGGGAGTGCAGCTGTGCAGGAGAATTAAAATGGGGAATGAAATGGAAGGGTTCTGAGAAGGGGACGATTATGATTATCCCCGATTATTTATAGACAAAGGGTAACTTGTCGGCGTGGTCATAGTTTCGGTAAAATTGTTTATTTGCCCCTAAAAGTGTGAAAATTGACAAAATGCACTATAAATTTCAAATTATCATTATTTTTAAGGAAATTATTTTCTGTATAAGGCAATTCCTCCAAGGCTCCAAGCTGTTTGTCTCGACTCTCGACAATTAATTTCTTCAACAGAACTAGATTCCCTATTGAGTCAGGAAGAGGCACAAGCTCATTTGAGCTCAAGTTGAGTTCCTCAAGCCGCACCAACTTTTCGATTGTTGAAGGAAGCGATCTCAAATGGTTCCTTTTAGACCCTATTGTATCAGGGAGTGCCGACAGTCGATTTGAAGTGCGGTCAAGTCTTTGCAAAGAGACAAGACCTCCTATGGTGATGGTGATGGTGATGGTGATGGTGATGGTGATGGGTAAGGCCAGAAGCCGGTTGTCTGATAAGTTGAGAGAGATCAGAGAAGAGAGCTTACAAATAGAATCGGGTAGCCATTCAATTTCCCCAGATAATTTGCTTTCCATATTTAATATTTCTTTCAAGCCTTTCTTCACAGACTTCTATTTCGCTAGCGAGCTGGATTAAGCTAATCGTAAGTCGTAACCCTAGATGGAAGGCAGCAGAGCCGCTGATTTATTTTTTTTATTTAACCTTCTAAAGTCAATACAAGAACGACGGGAGGCGCCGGATCTGCTGGGTTGGGTACGATTTTATTCCGATGCCGGATAAGAGGCTCTATTATTACATTTGAAGGATTCAAAATAAACCGTCGAATCGAAGAGAGAAGCTGATGAGAGAGACAGAGGAGAGGGAAGTCGAGAAGAGAGAGGCCGACTTCAATCGTTTCGTGCGAATCAGACGCTTTCGAGTAAAGTAATAGAACTTTGTTATCGTCTCAAAATATATAACAGCAAATTCGGACGTGTTGGGTAGAGAGAAGGAGAAACAGAAAGAGAGAGGAGCGGGAAGGAGAGGGGAGATAGAAAATGAAATTCTGCACTTTTTTGTGTTTTTTTGAATCATATTAGTGACGGTCGAGTGTTGATATTTAATCTGATGGCTTGAATTAAGCTGTTCAAAGAGAGCACAAAAAAGTTCGTGCAGAGGATACGATTCTTGAGAGACAGAGGGGTAGATGAGGGGGGGTATTTTGAGCATTTAGAAGGTTATATTTTTTTAAAATTAATTTTATATAGTTGTAATGACAAAAAAAAATATTTCATTAGAAATTTAATGATAATCTGTCAATTTTAAACTGTAGTAGTATTTGTTATACAGAACATAAAAATAAAATTATGTTTTAAAAAAATAATAAATAACATGTACAAATACTAATTGAATACTTACAATTAAATTACAAAAACTATATAACAATTTTTATTACTTCTTAATAAAAATAATAAAAAATATATAACACTTATGTTTACATAAGTTTTATACGGGTGCTAAAAATTATTAATTGTGTAAAAGTTTCAACTTTTACATTCTTTTGCAGGACGGATTAATTACAATTTTTCTTCGTTAATTCCTACAAGTTATTTATTTCCATGCAAGCAAAACTAAAATTGCAGGAATGGCAACATTTTGACACTGATGTGAATAAAATTGCGAATTTATTGATTTAATAAATAAAGTTGATTTTAGTGGAGATGTTAAGACGAACTGATTTTTATTACTATAAAGACTTATGTTATTAGCTCTGATATTTATTATATTTTAATTTGTTTTCTCCGAAATTTATTCAGACTCTTTTTCGTAGAAAGGCGAGGCCGATCTATTGATTCATCGACATCGACATCAAAATCAATTGCGAGTTTGGGCCCTATTAGCCGAGACGATCGAACTAAAAGACTCATATTTGGTTAGGAAATAAAATTAGAAAAAAAATTGGATACATCAAAAACAGATACACTAGATACTATGAATTAATTCAAACGTTATATACATTAAAATTCGCACTATAGATCAGAATCGAACGGTTAAGATATTATATTTTAATTAATATATTTAATAACAGTAGTAAATATAATGATACAAATAATAATATAAAGAACATGAAATAATAATTAATTATCACTATCATAATAATAATAATAATAATAATAATATTAGTAGGACCCAACTAACAGTCCCTCAATATTTGTCTCTCATCTTTGTTCTCCTAACTGTCATTATATGTTCCTCTAACTAATTTTTCATAAAAGAAAAATCAAACAGTCAACAATTTCTAAGAATGAATTACAAGAACACTCTAATTCTTCTAACTTTCATGTATCCAAGTTAAAATTCGAGGTGTTCATATTTGTTGGATTAAACTCATCAACTCATCTCTAGTTTGATAATTTGCAAAATACATAAAGTACTAACCTTGCACATTGAGTTTTGGTGAAGATGTAGGTTAAAACAGGTACAACACAATGTCAAACATGCTCAAACATATCCTGAACAAGTCAAGACATGGTATAAGCATCAAGAAAAAGGCTTCAAGGCACAAGACATAGCACACCGTTATCATAATGCTAGGCAACTCATTATAACGAGTTTGTAAGGCGTTATAATGAGTCCCCAAGGCGTCATAACGCCTCAGGAGGAGAGAGAGGGCCAAGATGTAACGCTTGGGGATTTTATAGTTATTTAAGGCATTATTTCTTCCCAAATGTCTCTATTCTTGCCAAAGTCGAAATTAGACTCTTCAATTCTATTCTTGCTGCAACTCAAGCCCTAAAACTATAAATTCCCAAGAATTTCTCAAGAGATCAACCAATTTCAGTAGTGCTCAAGCTTCTCGTGAATCTTCATCATGTTGTAAGTTTTCTTCTTGTTCTCACTTCTCTCATGGCAACACCAAAACTTTCAATTGTGTACAACAAAAAAAGAAAATAGGTTGAAAAACAATTGGAGAAGGAGAGAAACCAACGTGCCATGGCACAAAGGGAAAACATTATCTCTCTTAGCTACCAATCTGATATCGATACAAGCTCCAATCCCGATACAAACCCTAGTGTTCCACCACCAAATTCGGAACCAACTCCATCTCCCTCTCAACCTACACGAAACCCCACTACCTCTTAATCGGAAATGCAACGAATTTTCAACCCTTGGGCCAACTCATCTCAAAACCGAATCTTATATCGATCCTATATCGGTCGCCCATTGAATTCTCAAATTTCCATAACACCTTCAAAAATAGACCAATTTCTAATATCTTTGTGTTCTTGATCAATGGGGATAACCAAGGAGTAATTGGGAGTACAACCAATTGATACAAACTTTTGACTTTTGGGCATGAAGACCATTAATCGAATTGAACCAATAATTTGCCTTTGGTCCTATTAGGGTTTTATATGCCAAAATGAGGCCAACCAAAGAACCTTTTGGTGTGACTACCTACTTTTATGGCCAAGAAATCTCAATCAATGCCGAAACCTTGGCCGAAGTGCTTGGTACGGTAGAAAAGGGTGAAGAGATAAATGTATACCATAAGTGGCCTCAACATGAAGAATCCTTCACCGAGTACAAGAAATGGTTAGGAACCAAAGGCCCTCACAAAGTCCATTCTGATTCCAAATTACTCGCCGTTTATAGATTGTTGTTTGTCCTTATAAACAACATTCTAATTCTCGAAAAAAGGTCTCAAAACAAATATAGAGATACGAATGGGTTTCTTCTTAGGAACCTCATTGCTAAGGACAAGGTGGTTGACATACCATTCATCATCCTAAACCACATGAGAACTGTCCTAACCAACAAGACAATAATTCTACCATATCCTCACCTCTTGACCCAAATTTTCTTGCACAAGAACATAGTCATACCCATTAACCTAAGGGAGCCCAATCCTATTATCTACTTCCCGACCAATCTAATTACCTTCCTTGGAAAGAAGGGTTGGATCAAGAATAACTTGACTTGAGAACCGAAACCCAAGCCAATGAATTATTTGATAAGGAATGAGGGAGCAAAACCTAATCAATACATCGATCCGGATGCTCCACAAGTCATGAAGGAAGAGCCTATGTCAAGCATGCCTCAAGCCGATACATCTTCATACATGCCTCCTCCATCATACCAAGGATACCAATTTCCTCAAGACCCATCGTACTACACTCCTCAAGCCTTCAAACCAATGATGTTTTATGCATTCTCAACGGTTAAAGAAGAAACTCAATACGTCTCTCAACAAATGTACCACTTGTCACTCTACAACAAGTACAACTCTGCAAGTGTACATGAGAGACTTGACAATCAAAATGAGTTCAACTCTATGGTCCGGACTAATTGGACTCAACAATTTGAGTCTTGAAATATTGGACCTGAAGATCACATGGGAGGAGGACAAGAGAGAGCAACTCAACTCAATTCGGAGGATGATGGACATGAGAGTAATGATGAGTATTAGGGTTAGACTAGAGTTATATTTGTTTTTATTTGCTATGCTCCTTGTATGGATTTTATGATTAATATGATATTTTGCATGACTTAATTTAATTTGATGTCTTGGTTTCTTTTTTTAATCTTTTGATGAATTACTCTTCTCTCCTATTCTCAATTGGAATATCTTATTTGAACTTATGAATTATGTAATATTTGAAAATTTTATTTTATTAAGGGGAAGTAATATAATAGCTTGACTTGTATGAATATATATGTGTTAAATTCAGGAAAAACTTGATTGTTTGAGCCTTTTGTCATTATTTGCAAAAAGGGGGAGAAATGTTGATGTGCATCACTTGATATGCACATCTAAAATAGTTTTGCAAATTGTCAAAAGGGGGAGTTTGTTGGATTAAATTCATCTCTGTTTGACAATTTTCAAAACAAATAAGAACTAACATTGCACATGAGTTTTGGTGAAGATGCAGGTTAAAACAGGTAAATACTGATGTCAAACAATGCTCAAACATGCCCTAGACAAGTCAAGACATGCTCAAGATATCAAGTGATGGCTTCACAGTACCAAACAGAGCACAATGTTACCATAACGGTCCAGAATCCGTCACAACGGGTCAGCAACCCGTCATAACAGGTGCCCAACCCGTCACAATAGGTCAGGAGGAGAGAAAGGCAACAACATGATGATTTTCCCGAGCATAACGTTATTGTAACGCTTGCCCAAGGCGTTACAACGCCCTCCAGCCCATTATAACGGGTTCCTTAGGCGTTATAACGGGTTCCTACATGACTTGGCCCACATGACAGCTGCACAAGAGAAGAAGGGCATTTTTGGAAAAAGGCAAAAGGCGTTATAATGAGTTCCACCATGCGTTATGGAGTTGTTGTAACACTACAGTCAAAATTGAAGGTTTCAAGATCCCAAGAAGTGCTCATTCTATATAACTGATGCAGAACGAACCAGCAGGGTATCAAACACACCAATAAGCTTCCAAGAATCAAATTGAGCACAACAAAGAGCCTAATTTAATTCTCCTCCAGCTACCTAACCTGGAGAGCAATAAGATAGCATCTATTGTCTTATTGTCAATTCGAGAACAAACCCTTAGCTAGATTTTAGCCTTTGGTGCACCACATTTGTGTTGTCAAGTGGTGCATCATTTTGTCCTAGATTGTTTTGTCAATCAAACCTTTAACCGTGCAGTATGATGTTGCCTCCATACATTGATCTAGGAGACGGAGATTGATTTGCTTGTTTAAAAGAAGTCAAAAAATCGGCTCCGCACTTTGTAAAGAACACTCGTTTTATAGTGATATCGGCCCGAAAGGAATATTTGATTATGGGAGACCCGTGGACGTTGGCCTAGTTGATTGATAGGTCGAATCACGTTACATAGCGTGTTCTCTTTGTTCTCGATTGCTCTCTCTCTTCACACACACACACACTCTCTCTCTTTATTATTTTGTTCTTTGTTGTTTTGTGATTTTCTCTATTACTTCTAAGAACTTACTTGCTTAAATTCTTGGCTAGGTGATTAATGTCTAAAAGCTTTTAATTTGAAATTGTTGATTGAAAATGCTTCCGCCTAGTAATTTGACCTTAGTCTTGCGCTTTAAGCCCCAATCCTAATTCTAACAGTCACAATACATCTCAACACAACTCAACTCAGCTTGGATCGACTCTCGACTTTGCTCTTTTGGAGGATCGACAAAACTTGGTACACATCTTCTTTTCTCTTGTTTCGACTATTGTGGTAATCTTTTTGCAGGATTGTCCGACACAGCTCAGCTCACCTTGGCATGGTATGACTCGCCTCGAGATGACTCAGCATATTAATGCTTGATTATTGCAAAGCTCGGCACACCCTGACTCGAAACAACACAGGTCAACATGGTAAGACTCGGTTCAGCATGACTCGATTTTCAAGTTGGCATGGCTCGACTTTCAGTTCGACTCGACATGGTATCAAGAGGTTTCTTTCCTTAAGAATCGAGAGAGAAGGCACTCAGGGTCTGCTCCAATTGCTCAGGTGACAACCGCCTCCAAAATAGCAACACAAATGATAAGATGTTGGTAAGGTGGTCAAAAGTTAAAGGTATGCTAGTTAGGAAGCATTTTAGCACATGTCGTCATCTCAAGGTTTGTTTTCTCAACTCTATGATATTCACCTTTCCTACATGTGACTCATGGGTCATGCGTAGTAAGATGCACCTACTCATCTATTTTCTTATTTTTCAGTCGGGACTGGCTCTTACTGCAATAGCATCCCTTTTTGTACCTTCAAATATGAAGAACCAAGTAGATGTTCACCATCAATGACCAAAATAGGATTTTTCTTGTAATCAGACCACTTGATCTCTTTTTTTCTTAAATGATTTACTTCAACAACTTCATAGGAAATATTATGATAATCAAGAAAAAAATTCAATCTTATTTTGGTCTTTTACACAATGAGAAAGCTCAATTGATCATATAGATGTATGTTATATTGCAACATAGTCTTTATTGTGAAAGAAATTTTCAACTTTAACATGTCTTTGTGCTTCATTGTATTTTCATGTCTTTGGCGGAATCTTGGCATTCTCTTGAGAGGTGGTTTGAAAGCTTGTTTGGATACTCACTGGAAGACTTGCTCGAGGGCTCGCCAAGACTCGCTCGAGAGCTCGAGGGCTCGCCCGAGAAGTATCACATAGTTGTACTTTTTTTTTACCTTCGCTAAGTTGTCCCATGGGTTTTCTTAATAAGGTTTATAACAAGGCAACGAAAATCAATACTTACTCGAGGGGTCGTTCGAAAGCTCGTCTAGAGACTCACTCGGAGGCTTGCTTATGGGCTCACCCAAAAATATTTAACTTCTGCATCTATACTAGTTGCAGTAGCTCAAGGACTGATGACATGGTCCAATTCTACATTTGGATATTAGCTTTAGTTGTCCGTAGCGCGAATATGTATTGACCAGATTATTAACTATATATATAGACATGAGGAACTATAAAGAGAGATCCAACTTGTCCTGAAATTAATCACTCAATACTATTCTCTATGATTTTGACTTCGGATTTCTCTTTTGTGTTAATTCAAATACAAAAACATGAGATCTGCTTAACTGTTATTAATGCTGCTATAGTTAAAAGGTTCTAATTGCTGTAATTAATAATTAATAATATATGCATGCTGCACTAATTATTTTTTCATAAAACTCGGGTTGGACTAGCAAAGAATTTCGCCCATTGCACACTTTTGGCAGTGGTTGCCACATTTCTGAGCAAGTTAAATCGACGACGGACACGCACAGAAAAGAAAACAGAAAACAAGAGATGATTCAAGGTAGGAGTAAGAACTGTCCAACAGAAGCAGGAGGAGGAGGAGGAGGAGGAGAAACAAAAAAAAAAACCTAATCCATCAAGCATTTTAAGCTTGGCATAATTTATGAGTCCAACTTACAATCAAGTACATCGAAAACAAAATACTCCGTCCTGGCAGTTGAGAGTGAAAAAAGGGCTATCAGCATACAGTCAAGACTTGTTTTTAAGCTACAGGAAAAATGAAATTCACTTCCCATAATTTATCCTTCCCTCCTCACACGACTCCAGATGGAAGCCGCAGAACCAGCTGACCACCAACGACACTGCAATCCGAATAATAAAATTAGTAAAAAGAATTTACAATTGCATATACTGGTAGTTATGTCAAACTATTACTATCATACCTCTTCACATAATAATAGCAGAAATCAGCAAGGATGAAAGTCTGAACCACCTCTGAGAGAAGAACAAAAGGTGGCCAAAACCCATAACCCAATGCTGTCAAAAGCCTCCCACGTGTGTCCAAAACCTAATTAACAGTAAGTAATAGATTGAATTTTCGTCAGGTTCATGATCCAAATTAGCATTTCCCTATTCTCAACATTTCGTTGGGGTATTTTACTAGTCTAGAAGTATAATGGGTCAGGTTCCAACAATGTTCTCCAAACAATAAAAAATATCATGGATAATGCATGTGTTCCCAAAACCAAGTCTAACTTAGAAAAATAAGTTAAAGAGGAGTGCTTGTCAGAGGTACGGATAGCTTAGCATTATCATTGTATAAAATCTGGTTCTCTCAAACAGTAGATCAAACATCATTTAATTGAGACCATTGAAGTCCTGAAATCATTCATTTTCAATAAAACATTTTCCAACACTTAACATGATAAACCACCAGAATATTAACGAAGTACCCAGCACCATTTAAAAGTTTTGTATGAAATGATGATATTTTCTGAAATTTATAAAGGGAAGAAAAAAAATATTAACCTGTAAGACCCAGTGTGCACAGCTCAAAAACCTAGCCACCCCCAATGCAAACACATAATGTGCTGTGAAAGGCTCCACAATCTAGCCATGCAAGAAATATTATAGTATAGATCAAGTAATTAGAAAAAAAATCCACTTTTAGTAGCGAAAATATTATAGCATAGAGATTTGTATGCACCTTTGTGTTCTGCATGAGACGAAGTTGAGGCAACACAGAAACAGCTTCCAGATAAACACAAAATGCCCAGCATATTCTGTTAACAAGAACGTGCGACGTAGATGGGTGGATAAGTAGGGCTAGCACTGCACATGGTATTATCTGAAAATTAAGTGAAAGAAAGAAGAAAAATTTTAGTCAATACAGTTATCAGTTCAAAATCCAAGTACATATTATCTCAAAAAAAAATCCAAGTAAATCTCATTTTCAAAGAAGAGAGATTCTTACAACATAGTGAATGGCGAAATTATCTTTATCCTCCATGTAGCTTGACTTTAACTTAAACCGAATCATGTAAATAACCCAAAGAGTAGTCACAAGTGTGCAAGTGTCAAGAAGTGTGTGAATATCAAACTCCATGACAACACTACAGTAAAGCCTAACAGCTAGAAATAGAGCCGTCAGATCTTGTGACTTTAGAGATAATCCTACAAAACAAAGAAAAGGAATGGACCAAATCAGTAAATTTCGTACTAGACAATTACCAAGCAGATACATGGTGGCGACAGACAAATTTGAGTCGGTACTCTCAGGATGGTCAAACATAACCGAAAAGAGTTCCTAAGTTTATATATCAGGTGAGATCACTCCAAATCTTGATCTTATCAAACAGTTTTAAATAATTTAAAACCTTACATAGAATACATTTTTATAGAAGTAAGAGGAAGCAGTAAAGTTGTATGAAACCAGCTCGGGCTAGCTAAGTAATCACACTAGGTTAACTAATTCTGACAAAGAATTAAAAGCACAACACACATTGGATAAATAAAACCCAGATTACCAAAATTCACTGGTACTGGTGCATTAATTAATACTCGGTCTTGACAAACCCTAGTCAATTTTGGTATATACAATAATGGACAAAATATTGAGGCATGATTTCTGTAGTGGCACCAAATCCCCCAATTGGAACCCTAATAGAAGTTAGTTACAGACCACAAATAAAAGAATTGCGCAAGAAATTCCTAAATTCAGTCAAATTTTAACTACAACCTCTAGCAATTAACCTAGTCAACAGCGCCGTTGAAAGATTTTACAGCACCACGTCAACAAGAACAAGAATTAAGCAGGCAACGAACACAGCTACAACCATCGAGGACCCACTAGCCAGCAAGATTGAAAACCAAACCAAAATACAAAGAACTAAAGAAAAAGAAAGATTGTAGAGAACCGAACCAGCGCAAGTCTTCTCCTTAGTGAGCTTGTAGATTAGAACCAAGATACCGATGGCATGCGCGGCCTCTGCTGCCACGAACAAATTATCGTGGTCGTGCACAATAAATCGAATAAAAACAAGCGTGGCCATGCCCGCGACGACGGCCATGAACGCTTTCACCTTGGGCGGTTGTCGCTTCACCCATGAGATCGCGGCGTTCAACGGCCGTTTCGTCGCCATCCCTCCTCGCATCGATTCTTTTGTGAGCTAATCGGGTCGATCGCAATTGGTAGATTGACGAGTAGATCGCGCTTTTGGGGAATAAATCTAGAAGAAGAAAAGACACAGAAAGAAAGGCTAAAATTCTGATGTATTGGGATTTGCAGAGAGAAGAGAGTGCACTTGTGATGAAAGAATGAGGGGTCCGTCTCAGACTATCAGACTATCAGGTCAGGCGAAACCGGGTCGTGGTTCGTGGTAATTGTATTTCTGTGTAGCGCGAAATGTAGCGGGTTGATTTCCTAATGTGAATTGTAGCCGCGTGAATGCTGAGAAATCTGAGTTGATTTCCTAAGATTTACAGGAGGTTCTGAAATAATTAGTTGAGTCGATTTCTTAAGATTTACTGGGTTTTCAAAAGATCCGCCGAGTTCATTTCTCAAGACTTTACTGGAGGCTTTGAAAGAATCGATTGAGCATATATCCGGGGAAAATTTTCACAGATGACCAACCAGCAAATAATTTCAGTCAGAGCCACTCTAAATATTTGCACAGAGAGTCAAATGCGCAACTATTAGTTGCGCCCCTCAGGTGCATGGGAGCCTTGGAGCTATCCGTCTAGGGGATACCCTTGGAACGAGTATTACACACCGTACGACTATCAGGGCTGGTATACCTGGCCGGGTAACTCCACGGCTATCCCTCAACCTGCACCAGCACAAACCAAACAAAACCCGAGGAACCTGGGGCCAATTCCCAGGAACTTAACCCGTGAGTTTGAAACACTCGAAGAAGACCTCCCCGAGGATGGTCGTTGGGAAAGCCCCAGACCTAGGGGACCAAGCCAGGTTCATGTCAGGACGTCGATTTCCAATCCGCACGGAACCCAATTTGAGGAAGACTCAGTAGAGTCTCCCCCGACCGAAAGATCCGAAACTAGGAGCCGACGAATATCCCCCAAAATCTCTCCTGACCGCATGTTGGCTATGCAGAAAAGGCTATCGGACATGCAGGAGAGAATTGAGCAGATCGACAACGGTATAGGACGCCGTCGCCCCTTGAATCTTGCCTCAGGACCATTATCAGATGACATCTACACATTCCCGATGAAAGATTTCCGGGTCCCCACGAATCTTGAAGTTTTCTTAGGGGACGAGAACGAAAAGAAGGACCCGGAAGCTTTCGTATATAGCGTAAGGGAGAAACTACGGATCCTAGAAGCAACCGACGAAGTCATCTGTCGCGTTTTTGTCACTTGCCTAGCGGGACCCGCCTTCGAGTGGTATTCGGGCCTACCGAACGGCTCCATCAGGAACTTTGAAGAATTAGCAAGAAAGTTTCTGGCCAAGTTCTCCAATATAAAGCCCCCGGCGCCAACATGTGATTCCTTGTTCGGCATTCAGCAGAACCAAGGGGAGCCGACCCGCAAGTTCGTTGGCTGATTTGTCACGGCCGCCCGGATGGTCAAAAATTACAACAAAGAAGTGGTTCTCACTGCCATCCGGAAAGGATTGCTGAACACAGGTGGACCAGGCTCACTCCGATTCGACGCTCATAAAAATATTTTTTCAACCCTCCAGGAGTTCGTAGAATTTGCGAAAAGATATATCAGGAGGGAGGAGGATGTAGCAAGGTTTAGGCCTAATCGATCTGTATCTCCGAAAGAGAATTAAGAAAAACTGGGAATAGATCTCCCAGGAGAGAGAGAGGCACAAGGTATATATCCCTAATTATTCGTCCTATGCAAAATGAGATCGACCTCAACGAGAGCTCCTTGCCATCGCAGTAGAGAAATTCAACTTACCCCGTCCCTTTAAACCTTGCCTATTTGAAGTCACAGGAGAAAACAAATATTGCGAATTCCATAAGCGACCCGGGCATTCCACGAAAGAATGTCTCCACTTGAGAGACATACTTGAAAAATTGGCCAAACAGGGAGAACTACACCACTATATTAACAAGCAGTTCTTTAAAGAGCACTCCCGAAATTACGAAGAAAGAAGGCCCAAAAACCCAATACCCAGGAGAAAGAACGAACCTAGAAACGACAATCAGGAAGATTACCCGCGAGAAAGACGACCTCCTACCCCCACGATTAACATGATTGGGGGATATCATCGGGAGGTGACACAAAGAAAATGAAGGTTGTGTGTTTTGAAAGTTATCTTTTTGATAACGAATTTATGAATTGTTTATGATTTTAAATGTTATTATACATTTATGTTCCTTGAGATTGATATGTTATATCTTTAGAAACGTTCAAGAAGATGCTCATGGTCTTGAACCATAGAACTCTTTAGATGAAAACATATAATCCTAAATATGTTCACAATCGTGGTAATTAAAGAGAACATTGTTTACCATGAAGATTGTCATGTCAATTAAAAATACATTATAGTTCTATAAATGTTGATAAGTGATTATCATTCAATGACATGAGTATATAAAATAGTGATTCTTTATATACTGAATATGACCTAACTAGATGGAGCATTATATGGATTAGTTTTGTGTCATTAATGTTTCCAATGTGTCTTTGAATCTTATATATGAGACATGTAAATTTTTCACATGAGAAGTATATAATGTGATTACTATTAAATTCCATTCAAATGATTGGAATAATATAGTAATTCGTTATGTACAACTTGTGCGGGAGAAATTTATATGTCAATATTATTATTGTCCCTCAATTATTTGAGTTATGATATTACTGGGCCCCTTGGTAAAGTGAAATTATATTGCATGCAATATAACTGATATAGTTATACTTATAATTCACTTGAGAGACCAAGAAAAGAATATAATGCAAAAATGACACGATCCAATTTTGCATATTATTTAAAATATCATGAGACAAGGATAGACACGAATTAAGTGGATCAAGCACGTAACAACTATGTCGTTTGGGAGACTATAATGTAGTGATAGAACCTCTTATAGTCTATAATATAAAGTATTTTATATTATATCCCAAGATGACGTAGATCCTCTGTAAGGTCACACCAACTGAACAGAAACAACAAGTATTTTACATTTTGAATGATGTATTTAATCTCATAATGTATGAGTTAAAATGCATGTGATAAAATGTTAAAGTAATATGTCATGTAAAATGACATGCTTAGATCATAAAATAAATTTATGAGAATATATGTGAATATTATTTTGTATAATGTTTGAGAGCATTATAAGAATAATAAATTAATTCATATTAGAATAATATAGTAATATTATTTACTAATAAATTAAATCCTTGCAAAATATGATTAGGAAATAACAATAGAGTAATCATAGCCATTTGTGTAAATAATTAACACAAGTGTTGCCCTAGGGCTTGGCTATATAAAGGGGTATGTTTGAGATGAAAAATGACTTTTTCTCTCTCTTGCTACAATGGGATGAATAGTAATCCGTGAATAGTAACCCTTTTTTCCCCTCTCTTGTGTGTGGAAAGAAAAACTCCATTGTTTTTCTCTCTTCTCTTGCAAGGTTTAGCCACCAAATGAAATAGCTTATTCATTGAAGATTGAAGATCTAGGTGGTTGGATCTAAGCTCTAACCTCTACATCCATCTATCTAAGGATGCTTTAGGTTGTTGTTTAGGTTCAAGGTGAACCAAGAGACAAGGGTGCTTCCATGACCGAAGAAGGAAGACGACGGTTTCCAACAGACCTAGAAGAGGAATCGACCCCTCTCTACGAAGAGATTTGACAATCTCTTTAGGTATAATCTTTTATCCACTCTTGTGCAAAAAATAAATGTGTTATTTTCTGTTTTGTTGATGCACAAGAGGTGTTCGATGAAATTTCATAATGTATTCTTGCTTGCAATTGTTATATAAATAAGATCCTTTGTGTATTGAGTTAAATAGAGGCAAAAAAAAATTTAATTTTCGTCCTCTTGAACTTACACATGAAATCCCAACAGTGGTATCAGAGCTTAGGCTTATTTTATAGCAATTAGACTATTTAATTAGTGCTAAATTAAGTGCACAAGTGTTTAGTTGCTTATCTCTCAAGTTTTTGTTCATAAATCTGTCCCTTTTGGGTTCTTAAGACATTTAATCACTTTGGTAATTTTTGAATCACGATTTTTGTGAATCTAAAAATTCCTACATTAGTTTATGATGTGTGGATAAAGATTCTAAAATAAAATATGGAGTTTAAACAGTTTTATTAAGGTAAACAAAAATAAGAAAAATGGGAACAGTGCTGGATTTTCTGTGTCCAGTTTTCTGTTTTGTTGAGATTCAAAATAGCATATCTCAAATTTGGATGAATGGATTCGTGCATGCTACCTATCATTAGAAAGATGATGAAGTCTTGTTTCTAGAAAACTATATTTTGTAATACAAAAGTATTACGGATATTTCGTAAAGTTACAAACTACAGAGGTGACAACAATCTGATTTCCAGATCTGGAATCCTGGATTAAAATATGTTTTCTCACAAATGGTTAACTATTTTCTGGATATCTTTATACATATAGAAAGGTAATTAAATCTAGTTTTCATAAATGTATGGCTTGAATTTTAATTCGAAAGACACATTTTTTGACATAGAAAACACTGACTAGTGCGCAGCAGGTTGAAACTGGAGACAGTTTCTGAAATTTCATTTTTGTGAAATTTATTGTTGCACAATGATTTGTTTTGTAAAAAAATATTGTGTTAGAACTCATCCAAGTATGATTGAAAGTGATAGAATTAAAATTTTAAAATTTTAATTAACAATAATGATGATTAAGAACAAACAAGTCAATTTATGTTTCCTAAAAGTCATTAGAGAATATTGGAGATTCTTAAATGAATCATATAGAATAACATTTAAATGATAAATGTTTGTTCTATTGAATAATTGACTTTCTAAAAGGGCAATCAAGCATGACTTGTTTTGTTATTAGGCCATAAGTGAGTGAGAGTTGTGTGAGGCACTTCTCTTTGCTCGCCATGTGGGAATAACTTAAAAGTCATAGAGAATGACATTTAATTGATAAATGTTTATTCTATTGAGTTTATTTTTGGGATTTAAAATAATTTAGATGAAATAATAACTTGAGAGATATGGACATAACTAAACAAGATTGAATAGTGCAGTGAGATTATACTTGTATACTAACCCTGTTTTGTAGGAGGATTGTGGGTTTGTATGGCTCAAGATTTCCAATGCCTTGTGTGTTGTAATGAATGATGTGTATTAATGTGTGTAATTACGGCCTAAGGTGCCATTATTAATTAATTGTAATAATTAAATTATGGCAATGATGTTAGGTTGTCATTCATGTATTAATTCATTCTTGGCTTGCATACCACATAGGATTTTAAATTAGGGTTATTCTAGATGTACTTTTCATTTTGCTTTAGAATAGCTTCAAAGTAGATTGAAAATTTGGTGGGTTTTAATAGCTTAGATGTATTCCTTCTGAAGATGATTGATGAAACTACAAGAATGCAAGCGGAAGCCATACAACCCACGTAGCTTATTTATTTTATGAATATGTTAGATAATTTGTATTGTTAGGCTAAGTATTGTTTGGATGAATACATGCCCTACCAAAATTATCAAAGTCATATTTTCACTATGTCCATGAAAAATGTAAGAGTATCTTTCATTCTCATTTTATTCACTTTAAGCTGGTAGTCGGAGATAAACATGAGTGTGACTCTTATTACTAGAAATCGTGGAACTTGCATAGATTAGTTATTAAGCCAAAAATGAGGGGAGTTGTGTGAGGCACATCTTTTGCTCATTATGTGAAAAACTCATTCATTCTTGTTGTCCAATAAAATGAGTTTTCTTAACAAATCACCAAGATCTAGGCTTGGGTTTTGGGAAAGAGAGTTTTATTAAGAAGTTGAATTATTCTTTCTTAATGAAAACGACAAGAGTCATAAGGTTAAGATTTACTTAAAAGTTTATGATTGGTAAATGATTACCTACCTTGACAAATATTTGGATGAGGTCTATTTATTTGAATGGGGTCTTGTGTGACTAACAAAACGGACAAACTTTAAATATTTTGTTAGTACAAATTCTTATTCATGAACAACGATATACCCTTAATGAATTTTATAGCTGTCGATATCTCCTAATTTGTTTTCTATGGTTATAAAACACCCCTTTGCTAATGACATAAAAAAAGGAAAAATGAGAACTATGTCTTAACTATCGTGTCAAAAAGCAAGATGATTGCTAAGAACAAAGGCAATATAAAGAGCAAGACAAGTAAGATGCATCTCTCACTCAATGGCAAAGGATGGAGGAGCTCAAGAGAGCAACTCCAAGAGAAGTAAGGAGATGGACTCTCCAAACTCTAACATAGAGCGCTTCTATTGCCACGAGAAGGGACATTTCAAAATGAATTGCCCCAAGTACAAGAATGACTTGGATAGAGGCAAAGGTTGAAAGCAAGCATCCCAATGCATACTTGTTATTGAACTAAATTTAAATTTAGTACGATGATCCAAGATTTGGTAATGATACTGAATCCTGTGCTCACTTAGTTTATAATGTGAATGCACTGAGGGATAAAAGATCACTCTCGAAATAAGAGGTTGTGTTGAAAGTTGGTAATGGTGCAAGTATATATGTGATTATACTCGGCACCCTCAACTTAAAATTGTCTAGTGGTGTTTATTTAAATTTAAAGGATGTTTATCATGTTTATACATGTTCACAATCGTGGTAATTAAAGGGAACATTGTTTACCATGAAGATTGTCATGTCAATTGAAAGTACATTTTAGTTCTATAAATGTTGATAAGTGATTATCATTCAATGACATGAGTATATAAAATAGTGATTCTTTATATACTGAACATGACCTAACTAGATGGAGCATTATATGGATTAGTTTTGTGTCATTAATGTTTCCAATGTGTCTTTGAATCTTATATATGAGACATGTAAATATTTCACATGAGAAGTATATAATGTGATTACTATTAAATTCCATTCAAATGATTGGAATAATATAGTAATTCGTTATGTACAACTTGTGCGGGAGAAATTTATATGTCAATATTATTATTGTCCCTCAATTATTTGAGTTATGATATTACTGGGCCCCTTGGTAAAGTGAAATTATATTGCATGCAATATAACTGATATAGTTATACTTATAATTCACTTGAGAGACCAAGAAAAGAATATAATGCAAAAATGACACGATCCAATTTTGCATATTATTTAAAATATCATGAGACAAGGATAGACACGAATTAAGTGGATCAAGCACGTAACAACTATGTCGTTTGGGAGACTATAATGTAGTGATAGAACCTCTTATAGTCTATAATATAAAGTATTTTATATTATATCCCAAGATGACGTAGATCCTCTGTAAGGTCACACCAACTGAACAGAAACAACAAGTATTTTACATTTTGAATGATGTATTTAATCTCATAATGTATGAGTTAAAATGCATGTGATAAAATGTTAAAGTAATATGTCATGTAAAATGACATGCTTAGATCATAAAATAAATTTATGAGAATATATGTGAATATTATTTTGTATAATGTTTGAGAGCATTATAAGAATAATAAATTAATTCATATTAGAATAATATAGTAATATTATTTACTAATAAATTAAATCCTTGCAAAATATGATTAGGAAATAACAATAGAGTAATCATAGCCATTTGTGTAAATAATTAACACAAGTGTTGCCCTAGGGCTTGGCTATATAAAGGGGTATGTTTGAGATGAAAAATGACTTTTTCTCTCTCTTGCTACAATGGGATGAATAGTAACCTTTTTTCCCCTCTCTTGTGTGTTGAAAGAAAAACTCCATTGTTTTTCTTTCCCTTCTCTTGCAAGGTTTAGCCACCAAATGAAATAGCTTGTTCATTGAAGATTGAAGATCTAGGTGGTTGGATCTAAGCTCTAACCTCTACATCCATCTATCTAAGGATGCTTTAGGTTGTTGTTTAGGTTCAAGGTGAACCAAGAGACAAGGGTGCTTCCATGGCCGAAGAAGGAAGACGACGGTTTCCAACAGACCTAGAAGAGGAATCGACCCCTCTTTACGAAGAGATTTGACAATCTCTTTAGGTATAATCTTTTATCCACTCTTGTGCAAGAAATAAATGTGTTATTTTCTGTTTTGTTGATGCACAAGAGGTGTTCGATGAAATGTCATAATGTATTCTTGCTTGCAATTGTTATATAAATAAGATCCTTTGTGTATTGAGTTAAATAGAGGCAAAAAAAAATTTAATTTTCGTCCTCTTGAACTTACACATGAAATCCCAACAGAAAGTCCGACGGATACACCTCACGAATGCTGGCTACCCTCCACTCAGGAAAGACCAGTCAGGAGACACCGGGACGAAATCACCTTCTCCGAGGATTGTGAAAGGATACTTCAGCCCCACGACGACGCCATCGTGTTGGAGCTAAAGTTAGGAGGGTACAAGGTCCGCCGAATACTAGTCAATAAAGGGAGTTCAGCGGACATACTGTACTGGCATACCTTCCAACAGATGGGGATCGACCCGGCTAAACTGCGAAGGATTAATACCCCACTATTCGGATTCACGGGAGATTTCATTCACCCGGAAGGGATCGTTACGTTACCCGTTCACCTGGGTTCTTACCCAAGAGCAGTGTCTGCCAAGATAGACTTCTTAGTGGTGAAAACCCCCTCGACATATAATGTCACATCAGGGCGAGGCTCGCTCAACACCTTCGGCGTAGTCATATCTACATTCCATCTAACAATCAAATTTCCAACCCCTTCCGGAATCGGCATAGAAAGGGGAATGCAAGAAGATGCCTGAGAGTGTTACTAGACAACAATGAAAGGACGAATGCAGAGCAACAAGAGCGGATCTCTTTCGGGTAGTGTCTCAAGTTGTCTGGGAGGGGGGAACGAAAACAAAGAGCAACTTTAAAAGAAAGTCCGTCGTATGAATTATATTACTAGTTAGGTAACCGGGGCAACTTTAAAAAGACCGGTGTAAAACCTTTGTACTTCACGTGGTTAATGAATATCTTTTTTTGAGAAATATATTGTTACTTGTTAATAGTTATTCACAGAAACTAAAGAAATCTCACGGGGTGGGACCCGAATGAAAGAAAACCCACGAGATGAGATCCGAGAATAATGCATGCTAAAGAAATCTCACGGGGTGGGACCCGAATGAAAGAAAACCCACGGGTTGAGATCCGAGCATAATGTACGCTAAAGAAACCTCACGGGGTGGGACCCGAATAAAAGAAAACCCACGGGTTGAGGTCCGATGTCCGTACAAAGTAAGGGGTAATACCCAAATCCCGGATAAAAGTCCGATGTAAAGACTATAAGGGAAAAACGACCCTGTATAAAGTTAGGAAACACAAATTCATTTATGGGACGTCGTCTGAAAAATAAAGGGACGATGCCCGGAACACATAACCATCATAAATAAAACACACATATATATATATATATATATATATATATATATATATATATTCTTCAAGAAGTACAAAAGCTTCAAGGGGCATACCCCAGGAGTACAATAACTTAAGAAAAAGCAAAAAAATCCTAAAAAACTAGAAAAGAAAATCCTAAAGATCGGGAGGATATCCAGCGTCCTTGAGCAGCTGCCTCCATCATCCTTCCTGGTCTGTAAATAGGAAAAGCAAAAAAAGATTATAGTCCTGCACTTGTGACGCATAATCTTTTGGATAAGAAAAAATAAACAAGTACCTAATTACCGACTGATTTACTGCCGGCTTCGGTCTCCTTGCCCGCAGAACCTTGTCGGGCCCGGGGGGTGCCAACCCTGGTGACTTGCCTCAGGGTGTCAGGAACGGGAAGGTGAGCCGGCCACCTGGAGAGTGATCTCTTCATCCTTCTGCCTCTCTTGTGCGTGAGCAGCATCCAGTTCGGATTGCACCCGCTGGAGCTCCAGCTGAAGGTTCAACTTTTCCCCGGATAATGCCCAATTCCTGGAATCTAGGCGATCGAGGTGGTCCTTGAGCTCATCCTGTTGCATAGCCACCTTGGCGGTCCGGGTGGCAATATTGGCGAGATCAGGAACAGTCAATTTGCTGGATGCATGTGCGAATTCATCATGCACCCGACTCAATAAACAACCAGCCTCAAGGAGAGACTGGTTCAACTTCTTTATAACAGCCAAGGGATCCTCTTCCTGGCTGCTCATATAGGGGAGGCGGTTGGCATGAAAAACCTGCAAGGCGTAGTCCCCTAAATTACTGCCCGACTGTTCTATCTTTAAGGCTTCAGCCCTACTCGGGATGTTCATGCAGACGGAATCTGAATGTTGGGTAGGGAAGCCTTCCCTCCAAGGAAAACCAGTATGGAATTCCCTAATCAGCTCCTACTGTTCCTCAGCTGTAAGAGGAGCAACGGGAGAAGAACCTAAACCACTTGGTTTAGTGGGATGCTTCGGTTTCTTGCGAATTTTGTCGTCAAGAGGACCCTGACGCTTCTTTTTCTCCGCCCGAGGAGTGCGAGATTGCTCGGGCTTCTTTGGTCGAGAAGTTGAAGGGGCTTGCACCTCCCGAGGCTGCTCCGTATCGAAAGCAGACGGGATATCGTCTACTTGGATAAGGGGGATCTCTTCTCCATCGTAGATGAGATCCATGGTACCTTCGTCTGAAAACAAGGAAGAAAAGAAATGTAAAAAAACATGGTAAAAGCATACAAAATGCGTTTTGAACCCTAAAGTGACGACGGGTAATACCTTCAAGAGTCGCTCCACACGAGCGATTAAACTCAACTCTTCAGAACAATCGGGAAACCTAATATCCCAATTGACCAAAGACCTCCAAGTCTTACGGATCCTAGTTAAACTGGGAACTGCTTGAGGATTCTCAAGAAAGAAAAAACGAGACTTCCACCTGTTAATTCTCCAGGTGCTCTTGGTCTTGAAGATCCGGCGACGATTTTGCCTTTGTTTTAGACTTAACCACTCCCGATCCACCCGGGTAACTAAATAAAAGTGGTTAAGAACGGAGAGGGTAGGGCGATCGGTCCCTAAGAAAAGTGAGTTTACCCGAAAGAAAGTTTCCAGAGAGGTAAGGTGGCACCATGCATAAGCACTGAACTGCGCGGGTGCCACGTCAAACCTAGTTAATACCTCTCTCTGGAATTCGGTTAGAGGAAGTCTAATGCCACAATTGACCATGGCTGTATAGATACATAAACCTTTAGAAGTGTCATAAGCCCGATCTATGGGGGCTGGTCGCAGTATCCAGGGTAGGGTGTCGTGTGCTTCACTAAAAAGACACTGTTGAAGCTGAGAACGAAAGGCCTCTGCCCATTTAACAGAGTTTACCCCATAAGTTTCCTTGTCAGATGGGTACATCCGAGCCACTGGAAAATCTTGATCCTGAGGAAGAAGCCTTTTTCTGAGTCCTGAAGGCTTCTCGGGTTCATGTTCAGGAATTTCCTCTAAGGCCATCCCACTAACAGATGGCTGAGCTTCTACTTCTACTGCGGAAGTGTGGTTTACATTCGGACCTCCAAGATCGTCGGCCGATCTGCTCCACCCAGAACTTATCTCATAAACCTCCGCATGTTCCTTTCTAGAAATGCGAGAAGGGAAGGGTGATGAACTCATGATTCAAGAGCCTTAGAAAGAAAGGAAAAGAAAAGACTAAGCTAAAAGACTACGAATAGAAACTCATATCCAAGAGAGTTAGGCCATTAATGGCGATAAAGTTATTTCGATCAAGACACTTTTGTTAAAAAAAGGACCAGATACTAATAGAAATTCGTAAAAAATCAACAAGCAAACAAAAAGATCGATTACCTGATTAAAAGAGAAGGTTCTACGAGAAAAAGGGGCTCGGAAAGGATGAGGAAAGCTTGAAAGAGCAATAGTATTAGAAACGAGAAGAGTTCTTCCGGAGGAAGGAAGAAGGTATTTATAAACTATGAATACGAACAGTCGTTTGTTCCGAACCAATCGAAACATGCCACCTGTAATTCATATGGCTAATAAAGTACCTATGTAGAAAAAAGTAGAAAAAACAGAGGGATAAAATACTGTCGAAAACAAAAAGGCGTGACGCCTCGTTTTCCCGCCCATCTTTTCGAATGATTATTTCAATTTTTTATGCCGGCGCGACGTTTCGACATCTGACAACTATCATGAAATTCGGAAATCAAATGATATCGAGAAAGATCCTGGAAGATCTCATTAAAGCCTATAATATATTCGGAGAATAGTATCACAGGCTTGGGGGGCCAGGAGATATCCCGGGAGACATTTTAAATGGTATCCCGGAAGAAGATATCCCGGGAGGTACCTAGGGAGACCTTGAAAAATTCAGGAAGATAAGGCCGGGAGGATATCTTTCGGAAGGTCATTTTCCGGATGTATTCTTATGAGGCATACAAACTACCCAATTATAGAGATTAAGCCTTTAATATTATCAAAGACAACATTACAGGCTTAGGGGGCAGATGATAGGCCATTTTGCCAAAGGCCCAAGAATAGGGAAGGCCCACTGCCATTCGAAAGGTCCATGAAGGCCTGCAGGTACCCGAAATAGATCACGTGTACAAACAGCACCTCCCGATAGAAACTCAATTGAAAGGACATATCTCGAAATAGCATCCGAATTGGAACCGCCTCAATGTAACTCCACTATGGCACGATCTAAATAACTGCCCACGATTGAGATCAGGGACAAAACCGACATTACCAGTATAAATACGCCTACGTCCAAGAGAAAGGGGGATTTAACTCTGAAGAGCATAAAATAGCATAAAAGAATATACAACTCAAGAGATAGGTTAACTGCTCTCCACTCATTTCCACCCAAGTACACATATGGGCTATCTCCCAGATAGGCCGTAACAATCGTTATTCGTTGCGTTAATTAAATGCCAGAATTTTTAGTCCTAGTACTCAACTTATCAAGTAATAAAGCAAATCAGAGAAGGAGTTTATATTCATATTTATCAGAGGAAATGTCAGGCTCAACTCCACTCCCTGAATCTCTCATCCTTACACAGACAACTATAAAGCAAATCTACAAGAGGGGAAAAGAGCAGACATGTTACTTTTGATGAAAATACATTCTAATCAAAGAGAGAAAGTACCGGAAAAAAATAAAAATAAAAGATCAAAGAGGGAAAAATACCAAAAACAAAGAGGAGGAAATATCATAAAAATATTAAAAAATAGATCAAAGAGGAGAAATACCTTCTGATGAAAGTTCTTATGATTACCTTTTTTTTTTCTTGTGCACGCCTATACTAGACGATTTCTTGGTCGATGATCTGCCACCAGTATCTCATCCTCCCAAGGCAGCTAAAAAACCCATCGAGTGATCTAAAAGTTAGGCAACAGATCATCGAAATCAGGAATCAACAGTTCAACAGATCGAGCTAGGGTTTAGAAACAAACAACGAAGGAATGATAATATCACAAGGAAGGGGAACATATCGGTACGAGGGAGAATATATTGGTACAAGAAACGTCACGCATGGGTCGACTGCAAAGATTCCACTCGACATTGTCTGCCAGAGATCAGGTAATGATGCGAGAAAAAAAGACACAGAGAGAGAAGAGAGAGAAGAGAGAGACATGTGAGAGTGAGAAAGCGAAAGAGCGGTGCAGACAAAGCCTAGGTTTTATGGAAGGGCTCTAATGCGGAAATGGGCCTCTCTAACCAGTTTTCCAAGACAGGTATTGCCCACCTCATACTCTGCAGAATTATAGGAGCGGATTTCCTAATACGGTGGGCAAATTCGAGCTGTTGGTCCAGCAGAAAGCCCATAATTCCCTCGAAAAGTCCACCAGGCGGGGTCCACATCCTTCTTTTCTCATTCGTTTCCTTCTTCCAAGCAGTCCCGTATTCGGTAAGGCAACATTGATTAACAAATAACAAATAACAAATAACGAACCGCGCTGACACTGCGTCTCCTCTCCTCACGCATTCGGCATTCGGCATTCGGCATTCCACATTCCCTACCTTCTCCTCTCCTCTCCTCTCATGGATCCCAAATCCTCCGCCTCCTCCTCTCCATCTAACTCCGACTCTGAATCCGACTCAGATTCCGACTTCGATAAATTCTTTGATGCACCGGACTTTCTAGAAGACACCGAACCCTTCCTACCCATTGACAAACCCGTCTTGGTCACACGCGATTCCTCTCCAATCGCAACGCTCGATCCTCCTCCCATTTTTCTAGAAATCCTGTCCGACTCCGAAGTCACAATTGAACCCGACCCTCCAGTCAGATCAACGGCCGTGATCAACCCACGTCAACCACGGCTGCCGCCGCCCCCACCATCCCATGTGCCAAGCGTTCTAGAATTTTTCGTTAATTTTATAATCAAATCTATATTTTTCCAATTTTCTCTCATAGTTGGCTTCATAACATTCCCTATATGGCTTTTACGCTGTTCAGTGGCGATTGTTACCGACCCTTTTGGATTTACAAAGCGCCTCAGGAAATGGACATTGGGCAAGGTTGCATTGATTTTGAAAAAGATTGGAAATAAATTGGGGGTGCCAAATGCTGGGAAGGTGGCTTTGAGGGTCATTCGAGGATCCTTTTGGGCTATTTATGTGTGTATGGTGCTTATGGGGATGTTTCTAGCCGCATTTATGGGTGGCGGTTTGGTTGTTGGGAGAATAGTGGACAAGCCAGTTCAGATAAAGGAGGAGTTGAACTTTGACTACACTAAACCTAGCCCAGAGGCTCTTGTGCCAATTACTTCGTGCAATGGGTTAGTGAATGTTCACAAGAAGTGGGGCGGTATAAGGGTGATACCGGCAAATCATAAGTTAGAATTGACCGTTTTGTTGAACTTGCCTGAGTCTGATTATAACAGGAGACTTGGGGTTTTTCAGGTATATTTTTTCCATTAATCTTTATGTACTTTTGACTTGCCCCATTTTTTAACTGGTTGATGAAAAGCAAACAGAAAGTAGGAAAGCCGGCAAACTTTCAGAAAAGACATTCTTAAGGATGCTTTCATCTGGTAGTAGCCGAATAATGGTTGTGCATTGGACCTACTTCTGTAGGCTGCATTGAGTTGTTGGTCTTATGCAGCATACCAGACATTTTTTTGGATTAATTAGGACACCATACTCAGTCATTTGAAAGTACTGCTGATGATATTTGTTCTTGAATGCATTCATATTGTCATTAAGAGGTTATAGAGTAGTGCCCCTTGTTATATAGAAATTCTAATTAGTTTTTCATTTTAATTTTGATTAATTAGAGCTGTGATATTCCTTTAATCTTGCAGTCCTTTTGAAAAAAGGTTGTCAGCAACAACCTTTTTTATTTGGTGATGTAACCACGACTCCTAGGACTCTTGTATTTTTTTTTGTTTGCTTATTTTTACATTAATGAATTTGGTTTTTGTATTAGGTCAAATTTCATATATTTTATTTCCAAATTGATTTATGTATAGATTTATTTCTGTTTTCTGATTAGGTCAGAGCAGAGTTCGTGTCTTCTGATCACCGAGTAATGTATACTGAAAGCCAACCATGTATGTTAAGATTCAAGAGCTCTCACATGCACCTTTTGGAGACCTTTCTCAAAACCTGGCCCCTTGTAACTGGTTATTTGTCAGAAGCCCAATTAATTAAAATTAAAATGAAAGGTCTAAAAGAGGGGCCTGACCCAACTGCTTGCATAAGATTGATTCTGGAACAAAGAGCTGAGTTTAAGCCCGGTGCCGGTATACCTGAAATTTATTCAGCTTCTTTAAAACTGGAGTCTGATTTGCCTTTGCTGAAGAAAATAATTTGGAGCTGGAGATGGACAATTTTTGTGTGGATGAGTACAGGGATCTTTGTATTCGAACTGTTGGTTGCACTTCTATGCTGTAAATCTGTAGTGGTTCCACAAACAGTTAGGTTGGCAGCAGGCCCCACTCGACGAGTGCAGTAATAGTGTTTCATGTTAGAATAGAGATGAAGTAAACACTTCAAGAGGTTTTCGGGGTCTGCTGCTCAGACCTGGTAAGTTTTTTTCATATTTTTGCAAGCTCTTCAAGGTTTATGGTCTTTATTTGTATAACATCATATCAAACTAGCAGATTCGTGAGAGTTCCCTCGAACCCTTCATTTTGTATTCATCTCTGGTGTTTGTTTTAAGTTTATGTGTTCCCCAAAGTGGTTTGACCCTTTCCCGGACCCCGCGCAAGCGGGAGCTACGTGCACTGGGCTGCCCTCTTTTTTAATGGTACTATTATCAACACAATATCCTTTTTTTTTATTAATCATTAGCTACCCAAATCCCGGTTGTTGTAATATACCATTTTTTAAATAGTATATGTTTAAATGTAAGGTTTTCCATATATAATATATGATGCTAAAACTTGTTTATAGGTCACCTCATCTCCAGCGATGGAATAAAACTTGTTTGTAGGTCACCTCGTCTCCAGCGATGGAATAAAACTTGTTTGTAGGTCACCTTGTTTCCAGCAATGGAATAAAACTTGTTTGTAGGTCAATAGGTCAACTCGTCTTCAGCGAGGGAATAATTTCTGCATCTCTGGCAGTCACTAACCAGGCAGATTATGTCTTCTGTAATTTTGTTAACAAGCGATGTACCTTCCAACAGGCTTTTCACTATTCAATATTTTTAGGGCTATATTTGAGTGGTATGCTTGTTGAAAATGAAGGTGGATTTCGTACAGCTGTAACTTTAAATTAAACATTTCTTATTTACTGTTAAGAATTGCTGCATGACCCACAGTAACTAACTGATTAATTTTTTTTTCATTATTTTGTCAATTATTAACAGATGTAGCTTTCATAAACATGTTTTTTTTTTCTGTTTCCAGTTTTTCACTGTTATGAAAAGTTGTTTATATGTTGGCTTGCAATGTGATTTTGTGCAGTTCATTTCCCCAAGTGAAATGTTCTTTTATTTTTTCATATATATATATATATATATATATAGAGTTGTGCTAAAATACTTTATAAAGTACCAACGTTCCTATACTTTAGGTTCGTATCTCGAGATACAAAGTGCAAACGGTCAATCAAGACCGTTGAAAATATTCTCCATATTAACATCTATTTGGAGACCAAATTTTATATTTTTTTTATTTGTTTTACTATTTTATCGGTTAGGTGGAAAATTCATTAATCTAATGATTTACAGACCTCCAATTTAACCAACTTTACACCCATCCGATAAAATAGTAAAAAAATTTCAAAAAATATAAAATTTGGTCTCCAAATTAATGTTAGTATGAAGAATATTTTCAACGGTCTTGATTGGTCGTTTGCACTTTGTATCTCGAGATACGAGCCTAAAGTATATGACTATTGTTGCTTTATAAAGTATTTTAGCATAACTCTATATATATATATATATATATTTAATTTCTTATATTCCTTTGACATTTGTTATGTTGTTTCTTATTAATGAGAAGAAAAAAAATTTGTACGGTTATCTGTTCTTGTGTATGTACTTATTGCAGGAGCATGAGCCTATTAATTCAGTTTCAGCATTGTACTTATGCAACAGGACAATCACTTTTGACATCAAATTGCTGATAATTGGTTTCTTTTGTGAGCTTGTGCACTGTACCACCGCGATAACTAATTGCTGGTATACATGCTTGTTTACTCAGCTTGGCTCCGTCTTATTGCAAAACCAATTGCGCTCCCAAATGAAACTGGTATTACATTTGTTACCATGACTTATGCCTAGCATAGTGGGACGCCAATAGAGAATATTATGGCTCCAGTGGAGGTAAGAGCAACCTAGTTAACATCCCCTAAGTTCTTTGTTTGCTCCAAAACTTCTGGTATGAAATGGGAAATTCATGAGTTTGTGGAATAAGCTTTCCTGAAAGTTGGAAGTTTTAGGAGAAATTTTGGAAAGCTATAGTTTCTGGTACTTGGTGTTAGATGCAGGAACTTGTGAAATTTCATTTGAAGCTGGAAATCCAAATTAATTATACACAACTCTCAAGTGAATTATTTCCAAACAATGATAAAAGCAGCCAAGTAGTTCATTGGCCGCTGCTTGAGCATTGTTTGGGAATAATTCACTTGAGAGTTATGTCTGATGGTAGTTCATTGCTGCTTATATCTGGCCTAAGGTAGTAAGGTATTTCTGCTGTCGGCCTTCGCTGTTTAATCGATTGCGGAATCGGCCAGAACCAGTTGTTTAATCTGATTCTAAAGAGCCGCTCTAAAGAATTTACATCCGCTGGTGTACTGTACTGGTGTATAGGTGTATTCCAAATTTCCAATAAGAAATGAACAGGCAAAATCCTTCCTGCCATTTATTTTCTGCTGTCTAAACAGTGTTGGTTCATTCGTCTCTATATTATTTACTGCTGACCAATGCGTTTGAAATAATTGTTCGTTCCAGTGGATATGAACTCTCTCTGAAGCCCTCACAACATTTCACACATAAGAGCCTCTGAAATGTTCGTGGAGATTAGTAATCCTGCTCGTGCACTTCAACGGAAGCATGTCATGTCACGAAACATAATATTTACTTAGGAAAATATATAGAAAGACAGACGAAAATTTAATTATTAAATGATGTCCAGTGATAAATTAATAAGTTTTTATTTTGGATTCAATTTAAAAACAAAGCATAATAAATTAATAATGACGGCATAGAGCGGCGTCAAAGGCGTCATGTGACTTGAGGCGTAAAGCGGCAGAGGGGTGCCGTGCAGCGGCAAAGCGGTGTCATGCAGATTGCAGTGGCGTCATGCGACTTGGAGCGTGAAGCATGAATAAGTGAATCAACGTCCAGCGGTGGAGCGACGTCATGCGACCTGCAACGACGTCATGCGATGTCATGAGGCGTGCAACGGTGGAGCAGTGTAAGCGTACAACGGCGGAGCGACGTGAGGCGTAAAGCGGCCGGGCGGTGTCGTGCAGCGTGCAGTGACAGAGCGGGGGAGCGGTGCCATGCGGCCTGCAGTGGCGTCATGCGGATTGCAGCGACGTCATGAGGCGGAGTGACGTCATGCAGCTTGCAATAGCGTCATGCGTCTTGGAGCGTGAAGTGTCTAGCGACATCATGCAGCGTCATGCGACGCGCATCGGTAGAGCTGCGTCATACAACTTGTAGTGGCGAAGCGGCGTAACGAAGGCAAATGGTGACGTGGCGCAACAGCGTCATGCAACTTGCAGCAGCGTTATGTGGCTTGGAGCGTGAAGCGTGTAGCGGCGTCATGCGGCTTGGAGTGTAAAGCATGTAGCGGCAGAGCGGGGTCATGCGACTTGCAGCGATGGAGCAGCGTCACGAAAGTTGATGGTGATGTGGCGTAGTGGTGTCATGCGGCTTGGAGCGTGAAGCGTGGAGCGGCGTCACGAAAGCGGATGGTGACATGGCTGGCTTCCTGCAGCCCTATGCTGACTTTGAACTTGATTATTTTTACGTACTCTTAGCGGATTTGCTCGGAAATAGTCTCGCTGGATAGAGGAGGTGACACTCTCTAACGAGCCCTTATGCTAGTTGTGCGTCACAACGATTTAGCTCAGGGAAACACACAAATGTAGCTACTTGATACACAATCCTAGGTACTTGGCCAATTTTCAGAAGGTAAGCACTAATATTTTCTAATTGCTAACTTTGGATTTGGTCATTATCGTTTTCTTTAAGCGGATTTGCTCGAATTTGGTCTCGTAGGATAGAGGAGGTGGCTCTCTCTAACGAGGCCTTACACATGTTGTGCGTCAGAGCGGTTTAGCCCTGGGAAATGCACGGATGTAGCTACTTGATACACGATCTTGGGTGCTTGGCTAATTTTCAGAAGGTAAGCAATAATCTTTTCTGATTGCTAACTTTGGATCTGATTATTTTCATTTGTATTAAGCAAATTTGCTCTTATTTGGTCTCGTTGGATAAAGGAGGTGATGCTATCTCTGATGAGCTCTTACGCCAATTGTGCGTCTTAACGAGTTGGCCTAGAGAGACACTAGATATTGAATGTCATACTTTGTTTCTCTATCTCTCCCTTTCTGATGTTATATCTGGTATTATATCTGATGTACATCAGATATTGATATGCTCGTGTGTGTTATATATATATAGTAATCGTGCTCGTGCTCGTGCTCAGCAACGGAAGCATATTATAAAAAGGAAAAAATATTTACTAACGTATGAAATATTTTTTCAAAAATAAAATAATAGAAAAATAATTATCAATGAATGAAATCAAAGAGATTATTTCTGAATCTAATTTAGAAATAAAAAAATAAATTTGTAAAACTGAGAAAAATATTAAGTCCTTTGGGCAATGAATTCAATTCACTGTAAGAAAACAACCATGTAAGAATATTAAGTCCACAAAATAAAAAATGAACCAAGGCGTTGATGAAGAACTTGGTTTTAGTAACAACTGACATTTTCTTTTGCCACGTCAAGTCCAAGGTCTTTGAAAGCCTTATTTGTCATTAAAAAAAATCAATGAGCTTATATATGTATCCTAGGAGCACATCTATGTTAAGGGAACCAAATCAATATTTATTCTAGTATGGTGTCCGTGCGTTGCAACGGTTCGAAATTTCGTTGAGAAAAAAAAATATCACACACTCGCAAATCTAAATGTTTTGAAGATACTTCATATTTAAAGAACCAGTAAAAATGTAAAAAATGAACTCTATTTTTTTCATCCATTTCTCATTGTATGTTCGTTACTTTTACTAAGTTTTATTTTAAAAGGAACATAATGTGAAACAGAAATAAATCCAAGGCTTTAAAATTGTTGTCCAGATTATAGTTTAAAGTGAAGCTTAATAGGGAAAAAGATAGAATAAAATTAATTAGATAATCATTTACAACATTATTCCATTAATACATTAGTATGCGCACCATATCAAAATGCATATGGAATTAAGTCCAATAGCTGGTTATTAACAAGTATCACATGTACACAATACATGGGTTAATAAAAGATCATACATCAATTTCATTCATGTCAACACGGTCAGGGCCGTGAAAAATATATTTGAACAAATATTGAATACATGTACCATTTTTTTCTCCTGCATCAAAGTTTTAATAAAATCAAATCCGTATGGTAAAAAGAATTCATGAACTATCAAATAAATAATTTTCTGAAATTAGAACTTCTAAGAGAAACCAAAAGGTATGATTTTATTTAGTATACCTTGTATAGAGCCCCTTATAATTGCAAAACATTTTTAATTGGCACTACTATAATTGAGAAGTAGCACCATTTCACCGTGGAAGTCGACAATGTGCGTCCTTATCTATGCCATCTCTCAGCCACATATTCTGCATCTAACGGCTCAAACTTCTCAACCGACTTCTCTATTTGTCTTGCAATTCCTGTATAATAGTATTAGAGGTACAAAAATACTATTAGTTCATCGATCGTGAATTCGTGATAAACCACCATGGTTGATTAGCCTTGGAAAGTGCTGACTTCAATCAACCTCTTTTTGTTCGGTTTGAGCTCTTCATAAATACAAGTACCAAATTAGGGGTAATAAATGAAATATCGGTAAAAACCTTGGTTAAGTTAAGAAAATTAATTTGAAAGAAACTTATAATAGAACCCTACAGTTCAAGTTAGTCTCAATTCACATCTAAAGGTAGAATCACTTGAAAATGCATGTGCCAATCTGATTTTGCAGGGGGGAAAGTTAAAGATGCCAAAAATAAATGACAAGTTGCTAGTAGAATAGCTTAACCACTTAAAATGCTAATGACATGCCAAATTCCTATTTTGAAATTTGTCCCAAATAAGCCCCAAAAGACCCTTCAGAATATTGAAAACAACCATCAATTCAATAATGCTAATAGAAATGTAATAGTTAAGTACATGTGATATCCTTCAGCATAGAATGTTTAAAGACATGTCAATTGATAAAAAAATAGCTACTTAATGGAAAGATGTTATTGTTGCATTAAACTCATCTCTTATTTGACAATTTGTAAAATAAAACAGTACCAATTTTGCACAATTGAGTTTTGATGAGTTGCATGTTTATACATGTACAATAAAATGATGCAAATGCTCAATCATGCATGTACAAGTCATCACGATCACAACGATATCAAGATCAAATCACAAGAGCAAAAAAAGAGGCTTCACATAGCCATGCGTTACCATAATGCATGGACAACCCGTCACAACGGGTTCCCTACCCGTCATAACGGGTTGCCTACCCGTCACAACGGGTTGCCTACCCGTCACAATGGATTCTCAATCCGTTGTAACATATTTAAGAGAAGTGCTGAAGACAAAGTATTTTCACAAGATTGACAGAGGCTTGCGTTATCATAACGCATCATCCACCCGTTATAATAGGTCTCTAACCCGTCACAACGGGTTTCTGTTTAGAAAGGGCCCATAAGTCAGTGAACCAAACAGAAAATGACAAAATTGGAAGATCTCCAACCCAGTACAACAGGTTTTGTAACGTGTTCTCTATTTTTGTAACGCGAGAGAAGAAAATCAAGGTTGCAAGACTTCAAGAAGTGTCTTGCTTATATATACATTGGGGATACGAACCAGGAAAATTAAGAAAACCCTCCCCAAGTTTCCAAGCACAGATTGAGCACCAAAAAGAGCACTAAAGTCTTCTCCTACAGCTACCTAAACCTGAGAGAGTTAGGATAGCCACAATTGTTTAATTGTTAATCCGATAACACTTATTTGCTAGCTTTGTTAGCCTTGTTTGATGTACTATATTGTGTTGTCAAGTAGTGCACTCCAGTCCTTGATTGTGTTGTCAATCAGACACGTTTATCTTATAAAGCGGTGTAGCCCCTTGCATAGGTTTAGGAATCTAAGATTGGTTTTCTTTTGTGAGAAGAAACCAAAGATAGATTCAGCAATTGTAAGAACACTTATTGTTTAGTGGAATCGGTTTCGGAAGGAAGTTTTGATTCCGGGAGTCCTGTAGATGTAGGCCTAGTTTGTTTGTAGGTCGAACCACGTTATATTGTGTTCTCTTGATCTCTCTTGTTCTTTCTCTTTACTCCCTCTCTTTACTATATTTGCACTTTATTGTTTGCTTTGCTCAAGTGCTCTTAGCACTTGCTTGCTTGTGATTTTAGCTAGGTGATTAAGGTCCAAAAGTTTGAATTGTAATTGTTAAAAATACTTCCGCACTAGCACTTGACATTAGGATCCCATTCTTATAATTGACATCAGAGCACAAATGTTCATACTTAGCTAAATAACCATATCTTGATAATTCTTGACATTGTCTTGTGAAAAATGACACAATTGAGCTTTGGAAAGTTGTAGAAGATGCTTAGACATTCAAATATGAAATTGATGGTGTTACCTTGACCAAAGAGTTCAAAGACCTCAAATATTCAAATGACAATACCATGAACACTATACTTAGCTTAATTCATGAGACTATTGCACTATCTCTCATCCATTCTACAAATACCAAAGAAATTTGAAATGCATTAGTACTTAGATATTAGGGTAATAAATACATGAAAAAGATTCGTAAAGTTGGCTTAGCAACAAAATTGGAAAACATAAAGTTTGAAGATAACAAGTCTTTTGAAAGTCTTTATCATAGACTAGTATCCTTAAAATGAATATGTAAAAGTTGGTTCTAATATTAGTGATAAATATTTTGTAGGAAAGCTTCTAAGGATAATGTCAAAGAAACTCATATGGGATGTCGTCGTGAGCTCAATTGAATCCTTACAAGCCAAAGGCATTACCTACCAACCCGAAGAGGTGTATGCACAACTATGCTTACATGAGAAGAATCACAAGGAAGTGAAATGCTCAACCTCAACTAAAACCTTGGCTTTACCCACGCAATCTTCATACAACATTGCCTACAAGTTTGAATCAAGCGAAGATGTCTACCAAAACCTCTATCAAGTACTCTCTAAGGACAAAGACCTTATTACCAAACTCATCAAAGGAGGGATAGATTTTGAGAGAAAGGTGAATGGAGAGAGAATAGTTCAAGACAAGAAGGTGGTTTGCTTAACATGCAACAAAGAATGACATATCATTCAAAATTATTATGTCATCTTTCCTCAAACAAGAGGAGGTGAAGTAGAGAATAAGCTAACTCTTGTTGTGAAGAGACCAAAGACTTGCATGGAGATAGCTCTTGAAGTCATAAACGAGCAAGACATTATGGATCCAGAGAAGATTCGTATCATAAAGTGATTGGTTCAAGCTAAAGACGATGTAGGATCCGAAAAAATTGCAAAATGTTGTGTAACGTTATAATAAGTTATATAACATTGTAGGAAATTTATTTTGCTGCTCATTGACTCCAACAAAGCCCAATTGTTACATAAAATTTTGTAACGTTGAACAATATTTCTGACAAAATTTTGATAACGTTGTGTAATGTTATAATAAGTTATATAACGTTGTATCAACAAAATGCCAAATAAACGCAAAAATTTCGAATTTCTGACAACTCCAACGGTAAAAAACTTTCCTACAATGTTGTGTAACATTATAATTCGTTGTACTTTATAATTGGTGCTCAATCGATGTGTGTAAGGGAGGCCAATTTCGAAGTTGTAAATTCACTTGTTGTAGTGAATCGGCTCGACCTTGTTATCGTGTCAGGAGGTCGGGAGTTCTAGAGACTAGGATCTTCGATATCCGAGCTCCGTTAAAATTCTTGTGTCATCTTGCTTGCTTTGTTTGCATTTTATAAACTCATTTATTTATTTTATTAGCTTAATTTAGTTGCTTAAAATTGTTTGCAAGTGCCAAACTTACCAATTGATCTATGATATATCTTGAATTGCTTAAATTTAGCCCTCGGTTTCTACAAAGTGATATCAGAGCAAGTTGAACTTGTCAATTAGAGTAAAATTTAGTAGCAAGTAACAATTCAAAATGGTACTTTTTAATAATAGTGAACAACCACCGGTCTTTGGCCAGAATTGCCAAAATTTTGGATATTGAAAATCCTCAATGAAACTTTACTTAGAAATAATTGGAGTTTGGGATGTGATAAAAGGAAAAATTGCAAAAACAAAAAGTGGAAAAATCTCCATGACATTGATGTCCTACTTTGTTTCATTGATGAATCCATATTTGAAATAATAGATGGAGTTGAATTTGATAGTGCTTTTGAAATTTGGGACACTCTCTTAAAACATTTTGATTGTGAATCAATTTCAAAAGAAATTAATTTAACGAATCAAGAATCGATTGTTGTAAATTGTAGTACAAGAGAGGCTCCATCAAAGGATGTGTAGGATGAACCAATGTGCTCCAATAGAAACATAGCCAAATTCAAGGGCAAATGAGTGGTGCAAGACGAAGAGTTGGAATGCTCAACTTCATCTTGCGAGCTAGTGAGGTAGACTCAACCTCAAATTTAAATATTAGGATTAACGAAACTTCAATATCTCCAAGAAATTAAATTGAAAATAAAATTGAAGTATCAATTAGAAATGCATCATTTAGACTAAATAGTCCTTGTTGCAATATAAATGTTCAAAATGACAAAACTGAGGGGTTGAGATGCAGATTTTTTTAGCTTGATTCCAAGTTACTATTGGCTCAAACAATGTCTTGTATTTGTTGATTTGCAAAACGATTTTGAATTTTGCAAAGCTTTGTCTTTTGAGAAATTTTGTAGGAAATCTTCAAGAGAAGTTTTGAGGCTTCAAACGATCTCCGATGGGCCTAAAAGTGATACAGTACAGGCAAGCTCGATACCAGTTGTATACTTCGTCGTGAGCTTTCCAACGCCACAAAGAACGCTGAAATCGGAGTTACGAGTCAAGAGTTATGATCATTTGAAGATCAAGAAAAATCAAGCACGAATATCTCAAGATTAGAAGATCAAAATTAAAATAAAGACATGCTTAGGTTATTTAGATTTTAGTTCTATTTAAATTTGGGAATAAAAGAGCAAGGAAATCCAAACAAACAGTACATAACGTTATAACGCTATCTTGTCATTATAACGCTACCTGGCCAAAACAATGAAACCAGGCCAAACCAGACATCGATACAAGATAGCGTTATAACGCTACATCTAGCGTTATAACGCCAGAAAGCTGAAATGTTCAAAATGAATTTTAAAATAGAAATTGAATCAATAAAATTTCAAATTTATTTTTCCTTATTTCGAAGAATCCGATCCGCTCGTTCTGCACTATTTTAGCAATGCACCGCTGGGTTGAAATTTTGTCGCTTGTTGAAATGTAAGTGTGAGTATGTGTGCAGAGATAATTCAATGAACCCGTAGATATTTTGTCGCCATGTGCTAAGTGACTGCAAACTGCAGAGGCATTCTAATTGTTCTGAGCTATGTTATTAGGATGTTTCAAATATCTTATTGCATCTATATCGAATATTTGCTGCACTCGTATTTGATACGATTCGCATGCAATATTTCACGTGGTAAGCAAAATGTATATTTTAGTTGTTGCTTATTTATATTGTCATAAGATTGAAGCACTTTTCGTCAAAAGACATATTATCATTATCTTTTATTCTCTCTTATGTATAATAATAATTTTTATTATATATATTAACATATATATTGATTATCAATGTATTAAATTATTTTTTAATTAAAATTTAAAATATATTTAGCCGCATTTGTATATAAGATTTTTTAAAATTGACGTATTGTTGTATCCGTATCGTATCGTATGGGATGCGATATCTGCACCCGCACTTGTGCAACATATATAGGTTTGAGTGAGGAATTGAGGACAGACTGAATCAGTGAAGCTCATTGTTTAACTTTGGACAAGCTGATTAATTAAACAATGTATTGTTATCTGGGATGCCCATTCATGGACTTGTGATGAGAAGTGTTATACTTATTCCAGGTCCAGTTTTGTTGAAACCAGTAGTTGTACTGCCTACGAAAAATAAATTTGCTCATGGCTCATGGCTCATGTGCTGTTTTTCTTATTACAACAGTTATTTCATTAGTCTTTATCGTGTCTTCTTCAACGTGTCTTCTTTCAAGTAGTTACCCAGTCGGTCCATTATATTATGTGATCTCCATCTCCTCTCTAGTGTAGTAGTACCTATAAATTAAATTGCCTTCGTAAGCTGACCCGCTACACGCTCTGATGCTCTTATAGAAAAACAGACAATCCTCACCGAATGAAACAGAAGCATCAATGAGGCTACTACCGTAATTTGGCTTCGGCATCAACCGACACACACCCCTACCCCTCACTGAGCAGCGAGAGCAACGGAACACCAGCTCAGAAAAGGCGCTCGAACAAATCATTTCCCCCTCCAAATCTTCACTCGCACGCGTTAGTCGTTACCTACCTCCGTTGGTTGGAGATCCCAAACCCTTAACCACATTTCCTACATACATTTGCCCAAAGACCCAACGAAATTACACACACATCATCAATTCATCCTGCTATCGTTGAATGCTTTGAGATCGGTGCGGAATGGGGGCATCCAAGTACACCAAGGGATGTTGCGGGTGGTTGATAGTGCTGGTGGTGGCGGCTCTGGTTGTCACCGCCGGCGTGGTGGCTATCATCAAAAAGAAGTCCCACAAGTCCGAGGTGCTCCCGGTCCCGGGCCCACCAGGCGCGATCAATCAGAAGTACGCCGGTGCTCTTGGCACTGCTCTCCAGTTCTTCCAAGTCCAGAAATGTAATTCCCTCAATTTTATTGCAGTTACCAGCTTAGATCTCTTATCAAATTTATTTGAAAGAACATAGATTTGCTTATTTGTTGCTTGTTTTATTTATCTAAGAATGCTAACACTCAGTACTGGTGATTATATTGGAGAGACAAATTGGTTTTTCTTTTGAAGATCTGGGTAGATCTGGTAAGTTGATGTCATGATCCATATGAAGCCAGTGTTACAGGAAAGTGGTTTGAACCAGTCGGTGACACTGATGAGCCCCGAGTGTTTGTAAATAATACTTTAATTTAGTGTTGATTTGTTTATAGTGTTCTTTTTGGACAGTCAACCAAAAGATGTTAAATCTGGTAATTGTTTGAACTGAAAAAAAGATCATCGCATGCATATACTTCATACTTGATATCCTTGGCTACTATATAATATGAAATAAACCATGACTGTCACATTTATATGATGATTTCTTTGTCTAATAAAAGGCGACCTGCTTTGAGTTAATCATAGAGCCTTAATGGGAGGCTAGAAAATAAGAACAAGAAAAGCAATTTAGTTGAAAATTTCTTTTTAAAAAGTGTTATATATCATATCTGTACTGTTACTAACTACAGTGGACATATGTTATGCACAGCTGGTAAGTTAGTCAACAACAAGATCTCTTGGAGAGGTGATTCGGCCTTGAATGACGGGAAGGATGCAGGTTTGGATCTTTCAAAAGGAATGTATGATGCTGGGGACCACATGAAGTTTGGCTTTCCTATGGCATTCACAGCCACTGTGCTGGGGTGGTCAATTTTGGAGTATGGAGACCAGATGGCTTCCGCAAAGCAGCTTGACTCTGCTCTAGATTCATTGAAGTGGATAACCGATTTTCTCATTAATGCTCATCCTTCTGATAATGTGCTCTACATTCAGGTATGGTCTTAGATTAGAGAGAAAGGCAGCTTTAAGCATGGAAAGTGTTTGATAGTTTATAAGCAGTCTAGATTGGATAAAGATAAATAATTCCATTTTCATTCTTGAACAATATCAGTTGATTGAATCATAATTATCTGGAACAGAACCTGTCCATGCCCCCCTGGAATTTTTTTTGGCAAAATATACCTTGTATTTTTGTACAATTCGGTAAATTTTGTTGAAAAAATATACTTATAATTTGAAAATGTGCCTCATTTTGCTCCCCTGGAAAAAAAAAATTATAGATCTTGCCTCTCCCTGACGGAAATCCTGAATCCGCCCCCGATTATTATAGCATGATTTTTTTTTTAACTTCAGTAAGTCATTTTTTTTGACAAAATAATAATTCAATGTTAATTTGGAAATATGTTAATATGGGTTCTTTTGTTTTTTAAAAGATTTAAATGCATTTTTGTTTTTCAGATGAAGCACCTACATAGCTGAAATTGATTGTACACCTTGCCTAGCAACTTCATAATTCCTTATAATTGAAGTATTTCTTTGGGCATAACTGGTGTTATTTTTTATTTTTTTTCAGGTTGGTGACCCTGATACAGACCACAAGTGCTGGGAAAGACCTGAAGACATGACTGAGAAAAGGCCACTAATAAAAATTGACAAAAACAACCCTGGAAGTGAGGTGGCGGCCGAGACAGCCGCAGCCATGGCAGCAGCTTCACTAGTTTTTAAATCCAGAGATAAGGAGTACTCTGATACGCTCATACAGCATGCACAAAAGTTGTTCACTTTTGCAGATTCTTATCAGGGGTCATACACTGTTACCTACCCCAAGATCGGCACGTATTATAACTCGACAGGGTATCATGATGAGCTGTTGTGGGCTGCAAGCTGGTTGTATCATGCAACTGGAGATGGCCAGTACTTGAGCTATGTAACAGTGAAGAATGGAGAATCTTATGCTGATTGGGGCCGTCCAACATGGTTTAGCTGGGATGACAAACGGGCTGGCACACAGGTAACGTGGTATCTTAATCAGCTTTCCTCTTTACTGTACAATTTGATAGCAGGTTGTATGTAGCACAGGTAATACCAGTAAGTGATTTTAAAAAATTAGAATATGGGTGTTGCTGTGGTGTTCCCCTCATAAATATAGTTATGGTGTCCCCACCTCCATAACCTTTTGATCTTTAATTAATTTATCAAATCTTAATCATTGATTTACGAAGGCTAAAATAGTAAAAAAAAAGCAGTCAATGCTAACTTATTTCCATATCGGACAAAAAAAGGGGAATACCATAGAAAAACCCTTAAGATATAGTTAGAAGTTAAAACCTTTTTGGGCTACTGCCATACTGATAAGTTATTGCTAATTTCCATGTTGAGATTGGAACATCTTGAAATTTATTTTTTCTCTTATTATAAGAGTTCTCTTAATTAGCAATATGAGCAACACAAAAAAACTTTTTGTGTTTACTCTGTTCATTGCATCTGACAGGTCCTTTTGTCGAGAGTAAAATTCTTTGGCTCAAAACAAGCTACGAATGCAGAGAACAATGGCCTCGGCATGTACAGGAAAACAGCCGAGGCTGTAGTGTGCGGTCTCTTACCAGATTCACCGACTGCCACTACTAGCCGAACAAGTGGTTAGTTTCACCAAAGTTTCTTAATCTTAACATTTCTGTTCTCTATTTTTTAGAGTATCATTGAAGTATCATCCCAAAAAAGAAATGAATATTCACTGACATAGACAAACTATGGCTTTTAATTAATATATGCTTTAGTTCAAAAAGTTTACCAAATGACAACACCTACAATACAAGATTCTAATTGAGAAAGTAAATTACATACCAACATGCCAGTATGGCAAGTGTGCTGACTGCATTGTTGAGGAATAAGCTGATCTATTCAAATTGATCTGTAAGAATATAATTTCTTCTCAAGCCCCAGTCATGATAACAGAAAGAAACAAAAAATGCAAAAGACCAGCATACTTCAAAAGTAAAAATAGATTTCTTGGTTGAATAATGATTAACTGTACATGGGATGACAATATATGTGATGTACTAAATAAGGAGCTTTCTCATGTTTACAAAAGATATACTGTAGTCCATAGATGTGTTTTGTATATTTCTTTGGTGTGTGAAAATAATTTCCTTTTACTATCATTTGATTTACACGCCTTTGACCGATTTATTTATGTTGTTAATTTCTTTCAGGAGGTTTAGTGTGGATAGATGAGTGGAATGCTCTCCAGCACCCTGTGGCAGCTGCTTTTTTAGCAGTTGTTTACAGTGACTATATGCTGACTACACGTACATCAGAAGTGAGCTGCAGTGGTCAATCATTTTCTCCAACCGATCTTCGCAAATATGCAACTTCCCAAGTAAATTTTCTTTTATTTTTTATTTAATGTTAATATTCAGAGTGCTCATTGGAAACTCGTTAAAAAAATAATCTAGAAGGTATGACAGCATGGGGGAGGGAATGGACTTGATTGTCCATTATGTTTTTCTTTCTGAAATAAACATGTTATTATAGTTTTAGCCTTCACTCTGATCAACACTCTGAACTGGCTGCAAATGCTATATTTTGCCCAAGTACATGAATTATGTTTCCTTATTGCTTCAATGTTCGAACAAGATTAGAACTTGTAGCGCTTTCTGGCTAGAATTAAAAAAATGTGGGCATCTCTTCCTATATTTCTGATCATATATATTTCTAATAATTTTGTTCGTCTTAATTGTTTAATTGTACCAGGCCGATTACCTCTTAGGCGACAATCCAATGAAGATGAGTTACCTGGTTGGGTATGGTGATAAGTACCCACAACAAGTGCACCACCGTGGCGCATCAATCCCAGTTGAGGCCAATACTGGTTGCAAAGGTTTCCAATGGCTCACATCCACTAGCCCAAACCCTAATATTGCAACTGGAGCTCTAGTTGGTGGCCCATTTAAAAATGATTCTTTCATTGATACGAGAAACAACTCCATGCAAAATGAGCCGAGCACATATAACAGTGCCGTCTTGGTTGGACTGCTCTCCGGGCTTGTCACCACCTCATCTGTTTCTCTCTCTCTCTCATAGGATCTGTGGGGTTGTATGATACCCACATGAGCATCCCTAATTGTTAAGAAAACCTATGTTTTCTTATTTGAGCTGATAGCCCTGGATTTGGTATGTGATGCAGCCATGTATATGTCATGTGTGAAGAGCATTGAGGGCTTGATAGAGCTATTTTTATCTGCCGATGGAGGAGAGTATGTGATTTAAATTTGTTGTAGTTTAGTTTGTTGCGAACCACCTAGTTTGTTTGAATTATTATTTGTTGTATTATGTGTCCTGAGAGTTCGAGTGTGATGTTATTATTCTAGGAAATGCATGTATATTCCATTTTGTTCCATTGAGATCGATTTTTCTTGTGAAACTATGATTAACCAGCTAGACTTATTTTTCCCTCATCTTACTTGTTGCTTTGTTCATTTTTTAAACTAAGACCCATATCCACTCATTATAATGCACCGACTGTGGAGCTCGAACAAATTCATGTGATATGATGGGCTCTAACAAATATGCACGTATATAAGCTTCTATTACACGCATAATTGCTGTATGAATCCAATTTAACCAGTCTGTATCAGAAAAGGACTTTCTTTTTGTGCAGATTCAAACTAAAGTTCAAATGAAGTACATATTCAGTTCCAAAACAATGAAACATGCCAATACCGCAGTTATATTCCTCAACTGAAAGGTGAGGCCCTCATAAATTACATGGGCCGACCGACTTAAAATGGACCAAAACCCTAGATCTCTGAGTAATCTCCAGCCGCCCTCTTACATCGTCCCGGATTTTAGCTTCATTTATCCCAAATGACAAACGAGGAATATTGTAGAGCATTTATATAGCGAGAGAACAACAGTTGCATCACGACCTTACTTGAACAGGATCTGTTCTATAGGATCGTACAACTGCATCCTTGAGATCAAAGGAGGCAGGCACCAAAGTCTGGTTGATGAAATAGAACCACTGGACCAGAGCGTGATTAACGGCCCTGATACCTCCGGGGGGGGGTTGGTGGCTGTAGAGGATCGTTCTCAGCTCTGACCTTGTTTCTGCTGGGGTGGCTCAGTGGTGGTCTGACAGACTGGAAACTCTTTTTTGGTTGAAACTTTCTCTGTCATGTTGACTTCTGCACAAAGAGAATTGTGAAATGCTGAGGCTTAGTATTTATTCGATGGGTAAAATGTTTGCTTAGAATTCATTCTATTTGTAATAATGTATTATATTGTAAGAAATGGAAACTGTTAAGCTTTGAAAAACCAACAGATAGATGCGTAGGGAGGTACTGAATCAACTGCAGCATCACGATAATACAATTTATTATAAATTACCACGGACTAAGCCTCAGGTTTTGAAAACTGGTATATGGTTGATAACATTTCAAATTTTTTTACTGCAGTTAGTCAAGGCTTAATTCGGTTTATTGGCACTTAAATGCACATGGATGGTTCATTTACGTTCAATGAGGCTCACTGCAGTCAAGTTCAAACACACAGGAAAGTACAGGGGAAAAATTAGAAAAAAAGGAAACAAAGGAAAATGAATCGTCACCCAAGCTAGACATGGTGAGAGGTGTGCACAACAACTTTTGTGTCGTATTTGTAATGCCTCATGCTGTGATTTCATCAATGCATTCTATAAAATATTCAACTGGCTTCCTACAAGAACAATAAATGAAATGTATATTTTAACAATAACTTCAAGCACAATATGTATGAAATTCTTAATTAATTAGTTTTGCAACTTTCTTTCGTTTTGTACTTTCTATTGAATTGTAGTATTGTGTGGTGAAGCTTTCACATTTTCCCTTTCTATAGACCTGTCAGCTTTTGAGAATTGCTGTAGCATTAATTTAAATCGAGAAAAGTAAATACAAAAATTGGATATGAAAATTTACCAGCAACCATAAGTTAAATTGCCACCCTATATCTTCAGCAACAATTGGCTACAAAAAGTAAAATAGCAGATGAATAAAATATAAGAAAGAATGTTCCAAAACATGCTCACCTTACAAGCTATTCGTTATCAGAAAGAAGTAAAGTATAAACCAAAAGAACAAAATACCCTCAGAATCCAAGTTCATCAAAATAGCAAATTTTGTTGTATTTAATTTTCGCACGGTGGAGTTCAAGCCCATTAACTGTAACAGCCGAAAAAATATACACATTATAAAAGGAGTCTCATTTGGTACGGAGGCTGCCAGTAAGAAACTTAAACATACCAAACATTTGTGTGCTGTGTAAAAATTTGTGTGCCAGTAAGAAACTTAAACATGCCAAACATTTGTGTGCTGTGTAAAAATAAGTTGTACCTTCAACATGAGTTGCAATTGCAATCAACACATATGCAGCAACTTCAACTGCTTTTGCAGAAAAACTTGGATCCTATTTTCCAAAAATAAAAGAAGCAGAAATAAAAATACTAATTCTATATCTAGATTCTAGACCATCACAAAAAAAAAGAATTAATAAAAAAAATACTAAGTATACTAAAAGTGATGCCGAATAAAGTCTTGTAAAAGTACGGTGAAAGTGAGAACTGAGAAGGATAGTATTTGCCGATACTTATTTAATTCTCAGATTTTCATAACAAAATGTCATGTATCAGAAAACCTTACAATTTTTTATATAAATAATTGAAATTTACAACAAAGAAAGACACACATCCTAAAGTAGCAGTAAATTGCATCTAATTGTAATTGCATTTACAAATCAGCTGAAAAGGGTTGGTGTCAGTATTTTGAGTTAGGTAATAGAGGCACCTGATTGTTGCTTGATGGCTTGATGTCTTAATGACATGGACTGTAATTTTGCATAAAGTATTTTTTTTTTCAATTAACTAAAACCAACAGAACCTTAATGCACTTGCCTGAGATCCAAACCAACAAAACCCAGCTAACCCAAACCATACCATGAGGCATCCTGGTCACAGCCCAAAGAACTAAATTCTTGCTTAAAAGCCAATTGCACCTAAAACCTGAACTTGATACAATTGCCTGTGACCTAAAACCTGCAAAACATTTCCCTGAATTTGATGTGAATCAAACTAAAAACGAAGTTCTGACCGCACTTAAAGGAGCATCCATGTCCGCATGTCCAGACAATTCGAATCGCACTTAAAGGAGCATCCGTGTCCGCATGTTCAGGAATCTGTAAAAGAATTGTTCAGAGAAATTTTGATGGAAAGGAGAAACTGGATTACAGTTGAGATATTTTAGTTTTGCTTGAGAAATTCATCTTGCTTTTTACCTTTCCTGCCAGCTCTTTCTTTTTGATGTAGGTTTGTTCTTTTACTCATAGTTTCATATAAATTCACTCAAGAAATATAAAATTTGGGAGCATAGGCGGGATGCAGGTCTCTCTCTCTCCCCCACCCGTTCTTTGTTTCTTCTTATAATCTCAATCCTGGCATGTTTTCAGCTATTACAATCGAAGCTGTTTGAAACAGGTCAGGTTATCTATTACCTAACAGATTTTATGGCCAAGTGATCTATGGTGAGAAGCAACAATCCTGCTTTCTGATAGATTAAATAAATACTAGGCACTCTGTAGGTTTCAGTTTGCACTTGTCCCGACCCCACTAGGTATGCTTCAGAAAAATGGGCCCCAGCATTCAGTGAAAGCAAACACACCCTGACACCCATATCATTGAAGTGCATTTCAGCCGATTAATTTTTGCATGTCAGTATCTCATTCTTATCAGTTTATGTTCTGTATATTTAAATTCTGATTGTGCATCTCTAGTTGGAATATTTATCTTGATGGTACTTGACAGCCTAAGCTCCTCCTTAACTATAAAATTTGCAGTTTACGAAAGAAATTCGAATCGGCAAGTGAACTTGTACAACAGTTATTGCAAAAATTATAAAAATACGAACGGGCCAAGTGACAACTGCCTGTATTACATTACACGAGCGGAGGCATTTTGCATATTATGGGCCACAGGAAATCATTATCTCATTTCCTGTGGCCCATAAGCCCAGATATAAAGCCCAAATTAATGAGAAGTATGAAAATTCATGCACGTGTGAGTGTGACCCACATAACCCAGTCCCAAAGCGATATTCGACCCGTTTCACCTCTTCGCACTGGTGTGTCATGTGTGTCGCTTCGACCACATTCCCCTGCTATCAACTAATTTCCTTCAATGGGTCGCGAATCGAGTTCACGCGCCGATTCAAGCGATTCAAAAATTCTCTCTATCCCACGACGACCTCTTCCTAAAAATAAGCACATTCATACCAATCATACGGGCGCTTCTCCCTCTTTCTCGCTTAGAAGATCCATGAAGGTATCCGCGCTGTTTCCTTTTTTCCATAAATTATCTTATTTTTTACGACATTTTTCTTTGATTTCCATTGTGCTGAAGGGTGGAGCGGGCTTCAACTCCCGCTCAATTTACCCTTTGTTCAATAATCCCCAATTTCGTTATAATCGCTGTTTCTCCATGTCGGTATCACGTAATGATAAGCACTTCGTTCATCATTTTTCTGATTTTTTGACATGCATTCATCTTCTGGTTATATGCCTTTACAATTTCTTAGACATTATGCTTGATTATTTTTCGCAGGAAAATAGTTTGTTGAAGATAAGAAGGATAAGTGAGATAATATGATAGGATCTTTCCTTACGAGAGTTCTAATGTAAGAAGTGTTATGCTTCAAGTATCCCAAATTTGAAATGATGATCTGTTGGATTATGATATGATCTTTAATTGTTTAATTTATTTTTCCTTTTTGTGTAGTTTGGCTCTCGGTTACGCATATCCTGCTTACAGTTGCTACAAGGCTGTGGAATTGAACAGGCCAGATATTGAGAAATTGCGATTTTGGGCAAAATACTGGTTAGTTATTCAGTGAAAAATGAGTATTTTTATCAAAGTATGCACCACCCCTTCCCTCAACCCCCAAAAAAAGAGAGGAAAAATATATGGATGTATTATGTCGAACAGACCTGCTAGAGCCAAAAAGATTAGGTTTCGTTTGCAATTCCCTTTGTTACCTTCATTACTGACCTCCAATGTTAGGATGAAACCATTCAAATTTAACATCTTTGAATTGTTATAGAGGGTTAAATTTGCAATTTTGAGAAACATGGGAAATCAGTTTTATTTCAATTGTCGAGGATGAATTTGCATAGTTTCTCTTGATTTGCAAATTGATATATGTTTTTTTACTAAATATTACTTGCAGGATATTAGTTGCTGTCCTGACTGTTGTTGAAAGGTTTTCAGATTACTGCATTTCATGGTAAACTTATATGTATCTTCCAAAAAATTTTGTTATTTATCCTCATTTCTTGCTAATTTGGTTCTTTCTTTTTCAGGTTGCCAATGTACGGGGAGGCAAAGCTGGCGCTCATTTTGTACCTCTGGTATCCTAAAACAATGGTATGATGCTCTTTCTCATTCTAAATGTACCAATTAGGTTGAGGTTACAACTTTTGGAAGTTGCTGCAATTCAAAGATTGCAAATTCAGCTCCTATTGTCAATTTTTGTTGTTGGTATCATCATCTGATCTCAGCTTGGTTAATATGGTTCCACAGATACAAAATAAACTAGTTGTGCTGTCTTAATTGCCAACAATATATTTTGTTAGCAGACAAGACTGATATGTTACTTATTGGTTATAGTCTGGCACACACTGACACACACACACACATGTATAAACTTTAAAGGTCACCGTATGATACCATAAGATAATTCACTGATAGAAATGTCATCAGTGATACAAGATTGCCGAGGATGGTACATGCAGGTACTGAAGTGACAAATAAGACATCACCTAAAAGCGGAAAGGTAATAAGTGACACCATATATCCTAAAAGGCATACTTTCTGGTACCTGCCTGATTGGCTCAGTGGTAATGCTACAGGTGAACCAGTATCACACTGTCTAGTTTTCTAGTCTAATTTTTATGTTTCATATGTTTTATAGGGCACACCATATGTGTATGATACATTCTTAAGGCCATTTTTGGCGGAGCATGAGAAAGAGATTGACCGAAACTTAATTGAGTTGAGAACAAGAGCCACGGACATTGCAACAGATTATTGTTCAAAGGCCTTAGGGAGTTCTCAGATACTGGTTTTTGAAGCAATCAGATATATTTCAACACTTCCTCTCCCCAAAACCTCCCCTGCTAAGGTACTGTTATCATATTTTTAATTTTTTTGTTTTCTACCCTAAAACCACCATAATTGAACTGTCAGTAGTGTATCCTTTTCAACTTTGTACCTTACCTGCTATTGAGGCCACCATGTGCATTTTATACAGTACATTGTTTGTTCTTGAAACTTGAAACACTGTCTACTATGCTTCTTTTTTCCTATAGTATACCTTCCTTGTGATATAATTTATCCTGTTTTAACTTAAATATCTGTTCTTTCACTTCATTAAGTACTTTTATCATGGTCCTTAAGTAGCCCATTATTTTATTACTTGAATTTAGAACAAATATTATTGTTGATACAGACGTGATTTTGAGTGTTTCAGAAAGTAGGAAAATATGAGGGAACTCTCCCTCGAAGGCCTCTTAGAGATATTTTCATCACGGGGGTATTATATATTGCAACTTACCACAACATTCTTCTTATAGAAACCTAGCTAGTAGGCTTGTTCGGCAAACATGATAGGATTAAATTTGATTGCTAAGGAGAATGTGTTCGACAACAAGATTTAAGAGATGAGAGCTTAACCATCTTAAGTGGTTCTAGCACAATCCTAAAGTGTTAGAGAAAATGACTTAAATTTTTGGACAAGCTTAAGAACTATGGAAAAATGGAATAAGGAGGTGTTAAGTTTTACTAAAGAGCACATGTTTGACAAGCTTAAGCCTACTTGAGGCCTCAAGGATGTCTAAGGAAGCTTAATCCTTGATTGCAGAACACCACCAGTGGGCTTTGGCAGATACCTTTCCGAGTCTTCCTAATTGAAACCTGTTGCCCCTTATCACACGTCTGAAGAAATATTGAAACCAGTGTTTTATGAAGTATACCTTCTTTTATGTTGGCTTTTGGATTAGATGCTGTACTGCTATTACTTTTCTTTTACATAAGAATCATCCTAGTCCAACATAGAAAAAAAAATTCTATATATGAATTTTATCCAACTCGTGATGTGATCTACAGGATAGTGCACCAACTCAAACAGAAGAGAAGAAACCAGTGCCTTCAGCTGATACGAGTGAACAGTATGCTTCCAGATCTGATGGATCAAAACAAACTGAAACTGAATCAACTGGATCAACATGGAAGGGAGATGGACCAGAAAAGACAGCACAAGAGTTGGTTATGGAGAATACAATTCGTTTGACAAGATCTAGACTGAAAAAACGAATTGGTGGTATTGGTAGTGGTACCGATTCAGGTCCCAACTCTCCGAAATAGCCTTTATTTTTAATTTTTTTTAATTCAGCTTCAGCTGTACAGTTTTTCTTGAGTGCTGAATATCGATGCACGATAAGAATTTTTGTATTTCGACGTTGGAGAAGTTTCATTTGTTAATAGAGGTCATTGAAGGTTCTTGTATATTATCTTCAGGAACAACTGCCAGGATCCAAAATTCAATTTTTTGTTTGAGTTTTTATGTGAGGGTCGGATCCATACTGTTTTGGTTGACCTTAAATAGAAAATACAAAGAAAAAATGCCATTTTTTATTATGATTGGTAAAGTTTGTATGTGTTCAAACTGTTATTTTGTTCACTTCAGTTTCTTAACTATCAATGTTAAGATCTGTGTAGAATGGGACACTGCCATTGAAACACCTAAGTTCTTAACTTCACGGTATTAACTTCTAATTCTCTGGTTTCTACTGGTACTTGTAAATTCTAGCACTTTTTCATTCTTTTTTAATTAACCTAGTAACACAAAGTTCAAATTAGTGTTTTGACAGTCTGGGTGCTGCTATTGAGATGATGCTAAGGTGCTGGGGCAGAGCTATCCACAGGCATGCCTCGGCATGTGTCCCCTTGTGTTTTCCAAAATCATGATGGAATTAACTTTTGCTTTCTAATCAAGAATCAGATGGCTCAAAATATATTTTTGAAAAAAAAAATGAACCATCGTGCGACCAATGTGTCCACTATCTTTCTCGGTCCATTGCTACAGCCTCATGACTCCCGTAAGGCATTTATGAGGATAAAAATGAGAAGGAAGGAGTTTGACAAGTTCTTATTTTTAATGAAGACCACAACCATGAGTTGCTGAAATCTCCATCCAAAAATCGAAATCTGCAGTCTCAAAAGTGCACAAGTCAAGAAGTAACAGAAATAATTCGTGATTTGAATGCTCAAAAAGTTGATACATCCAAAATATATGAGTTTGTAGATGTGAACAGGGGGAGGGGACAGAAGAAAGATGCAGTAATCAAGTTGCAAAAGAGAATTAGACGAATTATTGGTGTGAATGTTGAGACCACATTGGCTTATTTTCTGAAAAAGCCTGAAGAAGATCTTGAGTTCTTTTTTCATAGATGCATATGAGAAAGGGCATGCACAACATATATTTTGGATTGATGGAAGAGCAAGGAGGACATATTTGGAGTTCGGGGATGTGGTCACTTTCAATACTACATACAATGCGAACATATATGACATTCCATTGGCCTCGTTTATTGGGGTTAACCATCATCGAGCATCTATCTTTTATGGTATGGCTCTTATTAGATCAGAGAATGATTGAAATTTTACTTGGCTATTTCAAACATGGTTGCGGGCAATGTACGAAAACATCCAATTTCTATCCTCACAAACCAAGATCCAGCAATGAAGAAGGCTATCAAAAAGGTTTTTCCTAACACCGTGCATCGATGTTGCCAATGGCACGTGATGTGTAAAGCGAAGGAGAAGTTTTGAAACTTTACCATACAAAGCAAGAATTTGAGGATGAATTGAAGGCTGTAATTAATCGTAGCTTGACGGTTATATTTTGAGGAGGCGTGGGATAAGATGCTAGAGAAATTTAAACTTTAAGGACGGAGGTCATTTGAAGGTAATGTATGACAAAAGGGATGAATCAGTTTCAGCCTTTCTTCATGATACATTTTTTACAGATATGTCAACCATCCAACGAAGCGAGAGCATGAACGCTATCTTGAAATTGTGGCTGGATAACCACACTTCAATCTACCAATTCGTGCAAAAGGTAGAAATGATGATAGAGGGGATTTGGGATAGAGAAAGTGATGAAGATATCAAAAACATCAGCGAGATCTCACGATTGTGGTCACCATATCCAATAGAGCACAATAAAATCAATTTTGTCTTTAAGGAGATACTAAGAAAGAGTTATTTGGGTGTTGTAATAGAGCATGAAAGGGAGAAAAGATACAAGGTTAGCATTAAAATATATTTGCTTGCTAGAAATTGGAAATCGTAATCATTCATCGTTGATGTCGATAAAGCCACGTAATCATTCTCTTGCAATTGCAGAAGGGTTTGAATTTAAAGGGTTTTTATGTCAGCATGCAATCAAGGTGTTGTATCACGTGGGTTTTGAGCATCTTCCCAAAAAATACATACTAGGGAGATGGTGTAAGGGTGCTAACAAAAATGCAAAGAGAAGCGTTGAAGAAAGATGTAGAGATATCTCTCGATCTGAGGAGGCATTGCGATCATTTAGGCGAACCAAATTATGTCTGGAGTACGAAAAGGTTGAGAATCTAGTTGTAGAGTATGCAGATGATTTTGAGCAATCATTGTCCGATATCACAAAATTACACAACCGATTACAATAAAAAAGAACAAAGATTGTGCCACCCGAGATATAGCTCCTGTGATAGAAGAGAGTCCAGAAATTGTAAATAATATTACATATCTTGATCCTTCCCTATCTCAATGCAAGGGAAGACTGAAAATGATCGGAAGGTTTAAACCTACTATTGAGGTCAATGCAAAACAAAGGACTTGCAGCTACTGTCACACCAAAAAGGCTCATAACATCAGAACATGCCCCAAGATTTGTTACTTTGTCTATTATGGCTCTGAATTTCAACTTTTGTGTTTGTTATTTCATCACTTTACAAATCTTACTTTCAGCGTAAAAGAGATCTTTCTAAGGGGAAAAACAATTAGAGGTAGTCAAAGACGATGATGAGGATGATGAAGATGAAGTCAGCACCGACGATGAGTGGCTTAATTGAGTTCACTGAAGGTTTAATTTCTCCATTGTTTTTTTCAGAACCGTAGTTCATAACATATTAACAGTAATCCTTTTGAACAGAAGTCCAGAACATAATTAAGTTCATGAAATACACTCACCCAATGAAATGGCTAAAATTTATCTATTCTGGTACTGAGAAGTGAAATAGGCAGCCATCTCACTGATTGCTTATGTTGAAAGGATTTGTGTTAATGACATTGAAATATCCATACCAAGACAATGATTGCCTCTTATCTTTAATTTAACTAAATTCTGCATATATAAATGCTGGGGGTATGAGATCAGTCTTTGCGTGTTATTCAATTTTTCTACTATCAGTAGTTTTCAATAGTTGACTTGTAGATTTCTATATGATTGAAATGCTTGAGAAATAAACCCATGACATCTAGTTGGTCAAATTAATATTATTGTCAATACTCGAGTTAAATACTAGAACACAAAGCATCTGCTAAGAGAAAATTAATCATTTAATTTTCTAGAATGAATCGGTCAATATTTGAAGTTTGCCTTTTTCTGGCACTAATCTCTCATTTTATATTTAATTTCATAGAATTTTGATCTTTTCACATTTAGTGAAGATGGTGACAAGCTGCGAGGCCGTGGAACCACTTACTGTTTTCACGACAAATGTCATGTATTTGCTTGAGACATTGTAGCTGTTTAATTGTACCTTTAATTATGTTGAATTTATATCCATTTAGCTATCAACGATGGTGTTCTTTTATTTTGAATGTTGAATTTGTAATACTTGATTTGTGTTACTGCTTGGATCCCTGAATCTGTTTTTTTTTCTGCTCAGTATTACATTTGAATCTGTTTTCTGTGTTACTGCTTGAATCCGTTTTTTGTGTTCTCATGTCAAAATGGATACCCTGAATCTGCTTTTTCTGCTCAATATTACAATTGTGTACTTAGGAGTACAGATATAATTGGGATGTATCAATTCATCAATTGTAAATTTGTAATGCTTGATTCATTTTGAGCAATATACAGGAATCAAAATTTATCAAAAATTCCTTTTTACAAAATAGCACCCAAATCCTTCAAATTTAACATTGGAGATTACAAACTAACACATAAACAATACCACAGTTACAACATAAAATGAGATCAATATGAAATAATCCATCTACTTAAGAGACAATAATCCGTCTACTTAAACATTACACAATCATAAATATCTACTTAAATATTGCAAATCTCCTAATTACAAGGTTCTTAAGAAATTCGAGTTGCTTGACAACATAAGTGGGATTAAAAGTTCACTTCGTCACACCAAGCGCGAAAGATGCCACCTTCGAAACAATAACAAGCATAAAATTCACGACCCGGGTTAGCTTTAATACCCACACATGTTCGCCTACATTTGTTACAAAAATACAATGACATCCCACAACTAATCTCGCTCGTTTCTTTCATCTCTCGTTTCTTTCAACTCTTACTGCAATAATACAAAACGTATTATAATTAGAGAATAAACTAGTTACTTCAATACAAATTCTCACAAACAAAGCACAATTCATGGCTAGTTACAAATTAGTGGTATGAATTGAACTTATATAACTAAGGAACAAATTAGTGGTATGGATTAGCTTATATTGTTAGAATCGGATTCTAAGATCAAGTGTTAGTGCGAAAACATTTTTAACAATTACAATTCAAATTTTTGAACCTTAATCACCTAGCTAAATCACAAGCACGCAAGTGCTAAAAGCAATTGAGCAAATCAAGATAACAAAATGCAAGTATAATAAAGAGAGAGAGAGAGCAAAGAGCAAGAGAACACAAGAACACGCGATGTAACGTGGTTCGGCCTACGTTCACAGAACTCTCGGAACCAAAACTTCCTTCCGAGATCGAATCCACTAAATAATAAGTGTTTTTACAATTGTGGAACCTATCTTTGGTTTCTTTTCACATAAGCAAACCAATCTTAGATTCGTAAACCTATGCAAGGAACTACACCGCTCTGTAAGATAAACGTGTCCGATTGACAACACAATCAAGGACGGAGATGCATTACTTGACAACACAATGTGGTACACCAAACAAGGATAACAAAGCTAGCAAATAAGTGTTTTCGAATCGATAATTAGATGATTGTAGCTATCTTAATTCTCTCAGGTTTAGGTAACTATAGGAGAAGGATTTAGTGCTCTTTCTGATGCTCAATTGAGTGTTTGTAAACTTGCGGACGGCTTGATTAATCTTCATGGTTTGTATCTCCATATATAGACTTGGCACTTCTTGAAGCCTTACAGTCTTGAAATTCACCTCTTGAGTTACAGAATCAAGGAACCTATTACAGAATTCATTGTAACGGATTGGAGAACTTTCAGTTTTGCCCTTCTCTGCTTGATTCACTGACTTCTGAGCTCTTCTGGACAGGAACTCGTTGTGACGGGTTGATGATGTGTCCTCTGTCTTCATCACTTCTCCTCTTTGTTACAACGAATTGAGAATCTGTTGTGACGGATTGGCAACCCGTTATGACGAGTAGAGAACCCGTTGTGACGAATAGTCAATGTGTTACAGTAATGCATGACTCTGTGAAGCCTATGTTTTTGCCCAATTGATTTGCTCTTGATATCAAAATGATCATCATGACTTGTACATGCATGTTTGAGTCTTTGCATCATTTTATTGTACCTGTATAAACTCGCAACTAATCAAAACTCAATTGTGCATGGTTAGTATTATTTTGTTTTGCAAATTATCAAACAAGAGATGAGTTTAATCCAACATATATAACTGAGCACTGCCTTTTATTTTTCTTCCACACACTTCATTCAAAGCTGATGAATTTGGAAGCTGGAACACAAAGTTTTGCTTCTATATCCCAGCTAAACACCTTAGTTAAATACATAGATATTGGCAACATATCAATTGGTGTCAATATCAAAAATTTATGCCAATATTAAAAAAAAATGGTGACAGACTCAATGAACAAATCAGTTGATGGCAACATGTCCTGATATTCAAAATTCTCAGTCCCAAATCAGTTGATGACGCCAATGAACACATGTACCAACTCAATACTGGCACAAAATCAGTAACTCACAAAAAAAATGTGAAAAAAGTGAGATTACCTTTTCCGTCGCGTCGTGAACAATTGAGGTTAGGGTTTTTGTGCCTGATTTGAAGTTGGATTGGGGAAGAAGGAGAGAATGAACAAATCTAGGGACTTTAGGGTTTCCGTCATTGCTATAGCCGAAGAAGGAGAGAACTATTTGAAGGATTACATAAGAAATCATACTTTTCCAACTAAATAGTACGAATCTTAACACACAATCAAATGGTTGAGAAGGACTTTAAACTCAAATTCTATTTGCAACCCTTTGAATCTCTCTGCTTCCAATTTTCCAAAAAATATACTTCAAAATAATATATATTAAATTAGAAGCACCTTTATATGATAAAATAAATTGCATCGGATAAGAAGAAGAGCAAGAGCACGACTAATCTATCGTCAACTAAAATTTGGGGGATTATTATAAATTTAGAGAAGGATTATAATGTCTTCACTTTTGTGTGACTTTATCATGTCTTCAAAATTCACATCATTCATCATGCATACTTTTTTATACATCTAAATCTAGATAATTCATTGTTTCTCATGAATGATGTAGGCATTTGAAAACGGGCCAGGTCAGGCTAAACTCGTCCGGGTCAACGAGTTGGTCGGGTCACGGGTTGGCCGAGTCGACGGGTTTGTGGGGCTGGATTTGGACATGTAAAAAAATTAAGCTGGTCGCAACCCATCTAAGTGTTAGTTTGTAATAATCTAGAAGTCAATAATACGATAAATTATCATAAAGCTTTGTTCATGAATTGAGTGATTAATAAACTGTCATTTTGTTACCTTGAGTATTATTGAATTTATGAATCATTCATTTATCTGACTTGAGTCAATAATTGGAATTGTGAAACTTCATAATATAGATGAGATATATTCTTAAAAGTCTCTAACCAAGGTAATTAGCAGGAACACTAACTTACCGTTACAAGGTTAGAATGTTGATTAAAAGATGGTTAAGTTTTACAAACCATAGACATGAGATGTCGTTTTAATCACATGAATACATGTTAGAGGAACATGGTATTTGACAGACCTCGAATGAAACATTAAATGGAATTGTGTACGTGTCATTAATGTTTTCATTCAGTGTTGAGTTCTAAAGTATGAGATATTCATCTTTCTTACTAAGAGATGTGTATGTGTGATTGTTATCTAACGCTGACGGTAAAACGCAGTCATAACGATAGCTTTTCGGTATACATAGCTTAGTTGAGGTAGTGATGGTTTACTGAAAGTACTATTGTCCCTCGTATCTTGATACGAGTTACAGTATCACTGGGCCCCTTGATAGAGTGAGATTATCTGCATGCGGTATAATTACAAGAGTAATTATATTTGATAAGTCTGCTCAAGATCGAGAAAAGATTAAGTTTGCAAGGATGACACACACTTGCCTTGAAACTGATCTGATACTGTGAGACGAAAGAATTAACACGACTAAAATGTTTAGTGGATCGTGATATTGCATAAGTACAACATCGTCTGTGTAATTGGATGGTCATAGCGCAGATATCAGATGCCTCCTATGATTATAGAAATTAAAATGGTTTTAAATCTATTTACCAACATAACACAGATCTTATTAGGTCACACCGTATAGGAGCTAAATCAGAGAATCTTAATGATTAATTATAAATAGGTTAGAATTAATATTAAGATGATTATAATTAATTATATGCGATATAATTAAATTATATACGTCATATAAAATGACAAGCAAAAACAAACGGTTGAATTTATAAACGTATACGATACGTTGTATAAAATCATACCGCAACCAAACAAATACTAAACCCTGAGAAATATAATTGTTGAGAACAATTATATGTTTATGAATATTTATATATATTTGATTTAGATTTTAAATATTGATTATGGTTTTGAATTTGAGATGAAAGTCATTTATCAAATCAAAACCTTAATTAAAAATAATTAAAATCTTAATTAAAAATAAATAAATAAATAAATAAATAAATAAATAAATAAATAAAACAAAACACAAAACCATGTTGGCATTGACCAAACCATGCCAACATGGGAATGCACATTAAAAGAATGATGTGGCACATGAAAATGCATGTCGGCCAAAATTCTTTTGAAGTTTTGTTATACATGCCAACATGGCATTTGATTTTTTGAGTTTAGGTCGGCAAGAGAAATGCCAAGTAAAAAATGTGATTTTTTATGCTTGCCGACATGCTCTCAAGAAGGGTATTTTTGTCCTTTCATATTTTCCAAGGGTAATTTTGGTAATTTGACACCTCTTCATTTTAGTATAAATAGAGGGGTAGAGGGAGAGAGAAAGAAGCACCAAAAATCGATTCGTACTCGTTAACTCGAATTCGCATCGATAAATATACTTTCTCTCTTTCTCGTATACGGTTGTTTACGGGATTCGGAAAATAGTATTTTTGTGTTAGAGCGGTATTCCATATTTTGGATAACTGCGATTCACGAAGATATTTTATTTAGTCCGTATCTCGGTGAATAGTGTTTTTGCGGGATATCGCGGCTTTCGGTATTTCTAGCAGAAGAAATAAACCGCTCTCTGGTCGTCCTGGTGGACATATGGTAGAGGTATCAGACGTCTGATACTCCGGGGAGAAGAGCGTCTGTGATTCGGTCTTCCGAGTCTTCTGCGGTCCAATTCGAATTTGGATCAAGGTATTAATGTTATATTAATCTATTTAATTTGTAAGTAGATTAAAGTTTTAGAATTCAGTTAAGGAGTAGATCTGTTTAGGGATTAAGTAGGTTTTGATGTTAGGGATAAACGAGAGGTGGACACCCTCTGTGGTTTATCCGACATACCCCGCTTAATCCTCGACTTAAGTCAGACGTAAAATTTTTGTTTTACGGTCTTTCCGCTGCTTAGTCCAATTGACGGGTTTTGAACTGTTCGTAACCCAACAGTGGTATCAGAGCACCGGGCTCTCCCGCTAATTGATTTTCTAAAAGTTATAACTTATGCAAATTAGGTGCATATACCGCACATCGGTTTAATTCTTTGAATTGCAGCTTAAGTCCAAAATCGAAATGAAATGAGATTTCCTTGGTTCGGTTTTACCGACTGAGAAAGTTAAATGTGATTTAAGCTTTATGTATGTTTTGTTTAAGTTTTCGCTTTATAACACTTTCAACCGCGTTTGAGTATATCTAAGAATGTGATGAAGCAATAGAGTACCCAAAGTACTAAGAACTCCGAGAGTGTGGGTCCTGGAGAGAATAAATCAGGGTGTTGGAGCTCTTGGCGCAGCCATCATATAATATATGTATGACTGAGGTTCCATGACAAGACGTTGGAGTACACTATACGCCGCTATGCGCAACAGAACTCAGAAGGCCCATAACTAATTATTAATGCGTTTGGATCATGTCATGGTTAGTGCAAAAATAGTGCTATTTAGATTAGTGGTTGAAATAGTGGTTATTTTGTGCTATCTAGGTTAGTGCTAATTTTGTGCTATCTAGGTTAGTGAAAATGTTGTTTGGATTGCACATTTGGAGTAGTGATAGTGAGAATTAGTAAAATAATAAATTGTTTTTGTTTTTATAACGATAATAATAATAATAAAATAATAAAATATTGATATCAATTTATAATATAATAATAATACAACAATAATAAATAATAATAATATAAAATAATAATAATAAAATAATGATAATTACAATAACAATAATAAAAATAAAAATAATGACAATTATAATAATACTAATAAAATAATAATGATAATAATAATAATAAAATAATGACAATTAAAATAATAATAATAATAATAATAATAATAAAATAATAATAATGACAATAATAATAATAATAAAATAATGATAATTACAATAATAATAATGACAATTATAATAACACTAATAAAATAATGACAATTAAAATAATAATAATATTAATAATGACAATTATAATAATAATAAAATAATGATAATTACAATAATAATAATAAAAATAATAAAAATAATAATAATGACAATTATAATAATAATAATAATAATATAATGACAATTGAAATAATAATAATAATAATAATAATAATGACAATTATAATAATAATAAAATAATGATAATTACAATAATAATAAAAATAATAATAATGACAATAATAATAATAATAATATAATGACAATTGAAATAATAATAATAATAATAATAATAATAATAATAAAATAATGATAATTAGAATAATAATAATAAAAATAATAATAATGACAATTATAATAATACTAATAAAATAATAATGACAATAATAATAATAATAAAATAATGTCAATTAAAATAATAATAATGACAATTATAATAATAATAATAAAATAATGATAATTACAATAATAATAATAATAATAATAATAATAATGACAATTATAATAATAAAAAATAAAAAATAATGACAATAATAATAATAATAAAATAATGACAATTAAAATAATAATAATAATATCAATATGATTATTACAATGTAATAAAATAATAATTTTGCTAACCATGACATGTGCTAATTTGCTAATCCTACCATTTTGTTGGATTAGCAAAATAACACTAACCAACACTACTCATAACTTACTAAATCATGTTTGGATCACATTTTTGTGTGGATAGCAACACTTATCCATGGTTAGTGCTAATTTTGGTGATCCAAACACACCCTAAATTTACAACGCAAATACGCAATGCAGGAAAAAGAAAATAATTGTTGTTGTTGGGATAAATTTTACAGTGGGTCAACTATCGAAAAATTTCAACACATATAATAAAAAGGATTCAAAAACTTTCATAGAGGATTATTGGCGCAAGTATTAATTGCACTTCTAAATAGATTCTGCTATTTTTCTGATTCTCAAACACCTTTGCAGTGTTTTTTCAGCTATGAGATCCAGTTACATAGAGGCGCAAGTAATACATGAGTCTCTAATGAACTGCTGTTATTTTAATAATAATAGATGTTTTAAAATTAAATATAAAACTAAGAAACTCAAGAAATAAAAAAATTAATAATAATATTAATTGTAATTATTAATACGAATAAAATTAGTAAAAAATATTATAATATGAATAATATGAATAATAGTAATTATTAATACAAATGATTGTAATAGTAATGATAATATTAACAAAATTATTATTGAATAATAGTAATAAAATATGTTAGTAATAAAAGTAGTAATAACATTAATAATACTAAGAAGTTAAAAAATAATATAATAATAGTAATATTAATACAAATTATTAATATGAATAAAAATAGTAAAGTGATTTAAATATTAAATAGTGGTGATTAACTGATTATAATGATAATGATAATATTAATAAATTTATTAATATTATTAAAAACAAATAATTAATAATATTAAAAGTACTAAGAAGTTTAGACCCTCCGTACATAATCTCATGTGGTGGCGACAGTTCGCCTTCATCTCTACATCGCCTCCGCATATGCCTTGTCCAGCCTCGACCTCTACCACCTCTAGCACCTCTACATGTTTCTCTTGCCATGACTATTTGAACATAAATAAAAAACTAAATCCTATAAATTGTAACAAATTGTCAGCAAATCATCATTGGTACCAATTCATATCTATTGTTATAACTAATTGATACCACATTAACAACTATTTACTTATGTATACCCAAAAAATTACTAATATTCATGCAATCAACAATAACCAAGCATAATCACTTGTAATCACCAATAATTCATAATAACCTATCATAATCAATATAATAACTATTAACCAATAATAATCACTAATAATCACAAATAATTCACATTTTACTTGTATGGATGAATTTAAAAAGATAAAAAAAGAAAAAGAAAACTAGCCTTGATATGGAGAAGAAGAAGAAGAGGAGGAGATGAACACCAAATGAAGCAAGAAAGAGCAAGGATAGGAGAGGCTTATTTTGTAGCGGAGAAAAGCAAGGAGGAGAAGAAGAGATATGGAGAAGAAGAGGCGGATTTGAGAGAAAAATAGGTTAGGGCGATATTGAAATATTTTGGGAAGAGATGAGTTTGAAAGGGACAGCTAGGGTTGATATATCTGAATACTTGCGCCCCTAAGTTTCACACTATCACTGAATTGTGGTCCCAAATATGTCAAAGGTTTATTACTGTGCTCATAAATACACCACCTAGGGGCGCAAGTAATACTTGCGCCCCTGAGATGATTTCAAATATGCATGCTCTCTGGAGTTCCCAAGATCCATCTCACACATCAGGAGTGCAAGTATTACTTGCGCAGTTGCGCCCAGTGGCGGACCCATGTACACCTAAGTGGGGTCATTGGACCCCACTCAAAATTCCCATCCACAAATTTGTAAAGAGGACCCCACTGTAATTTAATTATGTTAAATAGGTCCCCCAACATTTTAATTTCAGCCCGTAAATTTGTTAAAGAGTATCCCATCATACCAATTTCTACCTAATACCTACTGTCATCTTTTTCTGGTGACCCCACTGATATGATATTCTGGTTTTGCCACTACTCGCGCCCCATTATAATAAAAAATGGTCCCAGTAGGGGTATTCTAACCCATGCCCTATCTTAAACTCAGCGCCTCTAACTAAACCCTCTGCCACAAGATCATTTTGTATTTCTCATAAAATTTGAGATAAATATCCTACTTGTATATGTTTTAATAGTATCATAATAAAATTATTAATATTATTATCATTATTATAATCATCATTATTAATGATATTAACATCTAGTTTTACTAGTATCATAATAAATTTAATAATATTATCATCATTATTAATAATATTACAATCTTTTCTACTAATTTTATTCATTTTACTTGTATTATTATTACTATTATTCATTTAACCACTAATTATTATTAGTAGTATTATTCATTAATAATTTTTTTAATATTAGAATCATCACTATTAATGATATTAAAAAATTTGTACTAATTTTATTCATTGAACTTCTATTATTATTACTATTATTATTCATTCAAAAAACTAATTATTATTATTCATAATAATTTTTTAATATTATCATTAGTATTACAATCATCACTTTTATTCATATTATTTTTATTTTTATTTCTTAAACTTCTTAGTTTTATATTTAGTTTTAAAACTTCTATTACTGTTAAAATGACATTTTTAAGCAATTCATTAGAGGCACATGTATTACTTACGTCTCTATGTAACCGGGCCTCACAACCGAAAATATTGCAAAGGTGCCTAGGAATCAGAGAAATAACGAAATCTGTTTAGGGGCGCAAGTAATACTTGTGTTTTTGGCTTTTTGTGAAATTTTTAAAATTTTCTATCTTTTGAAATTCTTTGATCCTTGACACTCTTTCTTATTATAGAGAACAAAATGCATAATGCTCTACAGTATATGCATACACTGGAGAAGTCTTCATGTATTTTGTTTCATTGTGACGTTTTGATGACCTCCAGTCCTCCATTCCATATAATATAACTACGAAACAGTAACATTTCGAGATGGTTCCTGTGTGAATCACAAAAGAATAAACCAAGTAGACGAGAAGTGTAAGACTTAGGTGGAAGAATTTCTAATGGAAGACCGGATTAACATTAATAGTCTAAGATTTTTAAAAAATGTTACAAATGATCGAAAACGCTATTAACATTAACGTTTCTAAGTTTTATCTAATATTTTATTATTTTTTTCTTTGTATGAGTCTCACTTCAATGCATAAATTTTGGCATTATTGTTAGTCGTGTTCTTAAGAAATCGAAATAATTCTGAAACTTTCAAAGAAGTCATAGTTGAAATTTATTTAGAGGCGTTATTGTTAATCGTGTCCGTATTTTCTAAAAATTTGGAAAAGCAGACAAGTAGAAAAGAAAAAATAATAAAAAAATTAAAAAAAATTTGGACGCCATTGTTAATTGTGTTTTTGATCGTTTGTAATATTTTTAGAGACATTAGAACTATAGACATTTATCAAAATTTTCCACTTAGGTCGAGTCTCTCTCTCTACCTCCCATCTTTCTCGCAAATCGCAACCTACGACCGAGAGAGAAGGCCATAAAAACAAGCTTATCAATTTGGCTACATTCAAACAGTAAACATATAGTTATGTGTGATTTCTCTTTCCTTTATTCTAGGCCATAATAAATGATTTTCGTACCAATACCATATCTGTTTTTTCTTCTTGGTCAAGTTCTGTGTTTTTTTTCAGACCCTCAACTAAATGAAAGCTAATCTTTTGCCGCGCAGCAGCGACGGAAGGGTCAGATTTTGTGCGCTGTAAGCAACGGACGGTTCAAATTTGATTCAAGAGGTCCGATACTATAAAGTTTAGTCTGCACGAATTTTGATACAAATTAAAAGCTGAAATCTGTTGGACGACACGCAAGTGTTTCTGCTGTACGGTAGAAGATCTCTTTCCCAACTAAATTGGTCCTAACTCCTAACTTTCTCTCCCTTTCTGAAATCTCCTCTCATTTTTTTGGGCAAAAAATGAGGGTCATCTAGTTCATTGAAATAAATTGTCCTTACAAGCAAAATGAATGCATCAGAATGTACTAATGCATGATCGAATTCCTAAGCAATAGAACGAGTCTAATATCTATTACACACTACATCACAACCTACTACAAATTCTAGATTCATTCAATATTACAACCAAATTGAGATTAAAAGTATCATACTCAGTTTTTCAAAAAGATAACAACGAAACACTATATTTTTTATCAGCTATTTTCAATATGAAGTATTTCAGACATCTTTAATCCAAACAAGCGACCCTACAAATTTCTCTTGGCCTCCTAAAATACTTGAATCTTTGGGGTAAGGTTTGGGAGGTCCTCCAAATCTCCTCTCATTTAAGTTTTAACTAATTGATTTCTTATTTGTATACGTGGAGGGGCAGAGGAAGGGGATGTTGGGGGGTGTCTAGCAACCCCCAATATTTCTGGTATCTATGCTTGATTCTTGATATTTAATTCCTCTAGCGCATTTCACTATTATATCGACACCCTCTTATAAAAAATAACTCAATTGAACGCATCAATCAGATATTGAAAGATAATAAGCTGCAAAATAAAAATAAACAAATGAAGAAGATAATGTTGCGGCATGTTCTGGACAATTCAAACTCTTTAACTCACGGTTAGCCATTCATATAGCAATGTACTTTTCTAATGTTATTAATTCATTGGATTCAATGATGCTTTCAATTGTTTTGTGTGATAAACCTAGGCACCTAGCGTCGATATAGCGAAAATAGCGGAAATTTTGACTTGGAGCAAGATATATCTTACACACCACTGATATAGCGGATATAGTGGCGATATAGCAGATATAGCGGCGATATAACGGATATAGCGGTTAAGATTTTTAAATGTTAATTGTTTTGACTTTTGAAATAAGCATGTTTTTGTCATTTTTCATTGCAGTTATTATGCTCTTATGCATCAGTCCTTTGGTATTTGACAATTATTGATACTCATGTAAGTTATATTTGTTATTTTAACTGTTATATCGTCGTTATACTGCTAAACGCTATTTAAAACCTTGGCACCTAGGTTTATACAATTTTTCGATTTTAACAATTAAAAGGGCTCAATTGCAATTCACACAAACTATAATTAATTCTATTTCTAAGCAATTCAATTGAATGTAAATAGAAATAGAGAAAGAAAGCATGAGAAATTTAAGCCACAAGATGTTGATGGAGTTCGACAAAAGCCTACTCTCCGGGTCCCCGGCGTCCTCATTTCTTGCGGTAATAAGCTCGATCCGCTCCACTACACACTTGTTCTTACAAAGAAGATTCTCTCTCTCTTACACATTTAGTTGAGAAGAGAGGCAAATTACACAATCAAAGAGAATTGAGAATAATAGAGAATAGAAGCAATCAATCAAACAACTAATCTCTCACCTAATACTAGATTAACTTAGCTTAATTGAACTTGAGAAATGAGCAATGGCTTTAGATAGGTTTAGAGCACTAATGGAGGAGGGTGGCTGATGTTAGAGTTTGAAAATAAAGGCTAGAGAGAGATATGGGCGAAATGGAGAGCAGCCTCCTTTTATAGATGAGCAAAAACTAGGTAAAAAATTGTATCAACTCTGAACCGTTACAATGGTTGGAACAACTGTTACAATGGTTGCTGAGAAACTACCAAAAAATCGAGCCATTTGGATGCATTTTGCTGAGAAAATTTAGGTTAACCGTTACACAACGGTAAGCCCAGACTCAATGGGATTTTTTCGGATTTTAAATCAAATTGGCCAACCATTGTATCGATTAGATACCGTTACACAATTGTTAGCCCTGACTCGAAATGGGCTGAGTTGTGGAATTAAATTTGCTCAACTATTGCAATGGTTCAGAACCGCTATGCAACGGTTGATGCTAAGTTGGTGTTTTGCTAGATTTTTTTTGTATATTTTCTCAAGTCCAATTTAGCCTAAATTAATTTAAACATAAATAGGATATACTACCATAGTCTTCATGCTCGATTTTGATGATTTTGCTCATTCCTTGCTTGTCTTTTTTTACTTTGCAAAATGATCCTGTAGAAATTCTAAAACACAAGAAAAGATGGTAAAATACTAAAAGGTTTTGCAAATCGACAAGTACGAAGAAATTATTTGAGACAACAATCTCCCTCTTTATCGATTTGCAAAACTCTATCATATGTGTAGATTTAATAATTTTGATTTGAAAAATTATTTTCTACATATGTGATTTCTCTCCTTTTTGTGAATCGAACAAAAGGGCAAATTTTAACAATATTGAGCTCGCCCTCAATCCATGCATTTTATAAGAATGCTTAAAGATTTGGCAATAAAGCCCCCTTAATCTTACCAACTTCCCCTCAATTTAATATAGTTTTATCGATTTTGCGCATATGCAATGATAATAAAGCAAGAATAATGTCAATGAATGATATAGAAAGTCAAGCACATAAATAAGACAAGTAGGCACATAACTAATACAATGTCATAGATTCCAAAGCACAACAATCTTACTTAATACATAACAAGTTTTGGAAATAACATAACAACCATAACACACACAAAATAAAAATAAAATATAAGTACGCAAAATAAATGGATCTATGACTCCATTGCCACTGTCATTGTTGCCACCTTGTTGGCTAAGACTCAGGGCGACACCCTCCTCATCCTCCGGACCGAAGCGTGCAATGTATCGAGTCTTGAGAATCAAGTGGTCATCGTACAAGGAATTAAATTGACCTTTGACCTACTTAGAGAAGGAATGTTGAGCTCCCTCAATACGATCAAAGAGTACGTGAAGATGACTTTGGAATTCCTCAATACGATCACATTTGGTGTTGAAATTTCCCAAAGCGGGAAGAACGGCCTTTTGAAAACCACCAGAGTACTGGGGGTGTGATTGAGAGGAAGTGCCTTCTTGAAAAAGATTGGGTTGTGTTGGTTCTTATGGTGGTGCTTTCGGTGGTGCATTTGGATCGGTGTATTGATTGGGTTTGGCATTCAGAAGTGCAATCCATCGATTCACGGGATCTTTCTTAAGCTCATAAGCACACCCCTGGTGCTCTCGTCACGTAGGCTACCATAATCTTGTCCCGCCAAATCCATCCATACAATCAAGATGATCCCACATATTTATCAGTTGAATATATTCGAGGTTTCTACTAAGAACAATTCCATTGACTTTGAGAATTTTGTGAATTAGGTTTCCATATGGTAAGATCCTTTGGCTATCACTATTAAGAGGCAAGCATGTGAGAGATGATTACAAATGGGATATTGAACATCCGATTTGATCCCTCAATTAGGTGACGGAGAAAGAACAACTCATTGTACTCAACATTGGTTTTAACTCCGCCTTTTGGAGTAAGAATGTTATTAAGAAAGAGAAAGACGAGGCAGTGAAGAGGGTACAGAGGTTGAGTAGAAAACCCATTTATGCCTGAAATTAAATGGAGGAAATGCGACATGGAACCATTCGAGGCAAGAGTAGTGGCTTCGTTCAGATCTTTGGGCCAAATTCGGTTCAAATAATTTCTTCACCATTGTTTATAAGATCGAGCCAATCGACTAAGTTTTGGAGGGTTATTGGGATTTCCCTCCCGCACACATACGTGGTAAAACCCCAAGGTTCGTTGGTTTTCCGAATGTTGGCATAAAAGATCCTTACTAAGATTTCATTTAATGACTCATTGCACTCAATAACAGCCCGTAAATCCCACCGATTGGTATACTCATCAACCTTATCACTTTCCCAATCTCTACGAATTTTCTGTTCATGTGAGGATTAACTGTTAATCCGCGAACGTCAAACCAAGAGAGGTAAATCAATAGAGATGTATATTTCATCCAAATACTCAAATATAACAAAAAATTAACTTATTTTTGGTTGAATTATGTTTATAAAAAAATAGTTTTTATTTAATTAGTATGTATTATTTTTATATTAACAAGTTGTTACATAATTACTTCAATATATTATTTATTGTCGTTAATATTTTTTTTGAGTTAATATATCATCCCCTCACTTTCTGTCCCCCTCTCGCGCCCCCCGCTATGCGACAAAACAGTTACGTGATACAGTATAAAGACTTGTAACATTTAATATAAAGACTTCCATGTTAAAATGGAGACTGCCAAATAAAGTATTATGTGTACATTCCCTGAGAAATGAAGACTGCCAAAAGTATAAAGACTTTGAATGTTAATTATAAAGATTTTCATGATACAATATTCATTGCAGTATATAATTAATAAGAAAATTACAAATAAATACTACATGTCTTGATAAATGAAAACTTGACACTCAATATTTATTATAATGAATTCAGTCCAATAGTATAAAGACTACTACATTTGAATATAAAGACTTACATTCAGTATATAAAGACTACTACATTTGTCGTATATGAGAGGCGTGTAAGGAGGACAGTTAGTCGCTTTCTATTTTTTTTAGATTTTAAACTTTGAGAGTTGAGACGTGGCTAGTTAAAATTCTTGCTCCCCTCTTATACGCGCTATTGTCGCTCATCGCTTTCGTCTTCTCTCCTGCTTTCTTTTGGTTTCCTCTATAGAAATATAGTTCTCTGTTGTTTTCATATTTATGTTCTCCCTTGGTTGTTTCGTCGCTTGCAAGTTGCAAGTTGCAAATTGGGGGTCTTATTCTTGTTTGTTTCTTCAAATCTACCAATTCTTATACTTTCGTCAAAATTCAGGGTGCCCAACCCAAATTCTCCATACCTCCTCCTCAATTCTCCAAAAAATGAGTTGCTTTAATTTCTTCAAAAAGAAGTCCAAAACAGCATCAGAGAGAAAGCACTTGTCATCTTCAACCAACACCCCGAACCAGGTCTCACATGCTAGCACAAGCAGGTCGGATGATTCCGGTTCGGGTCTTAGACCCGTTAGCAAATCGTCCGGCTCCACTTCCTCGCAGAAAAGTATACCGGCCATGTACGAGGAGCGGGCTCACAATCTTAGGGTTTTTGAGCTTGATGAACTGAGAGGTGCCACCAATGATTTTAATAGAGCACTTAAAATCGGAGAAGGTGGATTTGGGAGTGTCTATAAGGGGTATATCAAGCCTCTGGATGGAAAAGGGGACAGAATTGTGGTTGCAGTTAAGCAGTTGAATACAAGGGGATTGCAGGTAATCCCTTCTTTTCTAATCCAATTTTAAAAGGATGGAATTAGTTGGGTTGTAAATGAGGTTGCAATCATGGCAGTGATGCAACTACTGATTAATTAACTTTTGAGAATTCATGGAAGGGAGCAAAGTTACATATAGTTCTTCGTAAATACCAAGAATAATTAGGTTGCTATACAAAGATGGTGAGGATAGTAATGATTACCAATAATATAATAATTTTCTGAAGCATATGTGGATAGTGTGAATTCTCTTAAAAGTCATTGCTTCATCTTTACCAAACTTTGAAAAGTTGTGCATTGAGCTGGTTTGCAACATAAATTAAATCTACCAAAATATTTAATAGTACTTAGTCATTGGTAGGAAGCATTGATGAGGATATATATAAACTCAGCACTGGTACGGCATGCAGTACTGCTGGTGGTTTTTCTATTCAGTTCTAAATATTTAACATATCTAACTGCTTATTGGATGCCGAAATGAACCAATTTGTGAAAGCAGGTGCATTATCAATGTTTAGTTAGAAACCAGTAGCTGAGAGAAAGATTGATTCACAAATAAAGAAAAGGACAGTAACCGGTGGTTTGCCGAGTTAACATTGTCTCTGTGTGCTCAAATTCTGTTTTGCAAATATACCCCGTGCCAACCATGCTTTGCATCTACAGGACAATATTTTTCTGAAATCCAAATATATAATCAATGGTAAACATCAAAACCAGCATTAAAATAAAGTGACAATGACCTAAGTGTTTTATAATCCTTGAAACAAATTGCGCCAAAATTATGTATGAACCATCCATTTCCTCTGTTCTCTATAGGGGCATAAACAATGGCTTGCCGAAGTTCAATTTCTTGGAGTGCTAGAGCACCCCAACCTTGTAAAACTCATTGGTTATTGTGCTGATGATGGAGAGAGAGGCAATCAGAGGCTGTTAGTATATGAGTACATGCCTAATAGAAGTTTAGAGGATCATTTGTTTAATCGAGCATATACCCCTCTTTCTTGGAATCGTAGGCTTGAAATTATTTTAGGTGCTGCAGAAGGTTTGGCTTATTTGCACGAAGGAGTAGAAGTTCAGGTTTGTTTGTTTGTAGTAATTTCTTATCTTATTGTATTTTCAATTCGAGCCTTGATATTTATGCCTTGTTTGGCACTACTTATGCAACTGAGACGCATAAATAAATTTAAACTGTGTAATTAAACCTCAATTTAGCCACTTATATCTTCCTAATTGTCGATGAGATATGGTAAGTTTAGATGATGCAATTAAGCCTGAGATTTCTTAATTTATTCATAGTGTGGAGCTAGAATGCTTTGCAAAGTGCATCTCACCCCCATACTTTGCATGTGTATCTTGAGTTTCAAAGTTCAAATGTCCAAATCATTGAACTTGATCTCCATATTGAAATCTCGTCGGCAACCGCATTTTACATTTATTATAATTTATAATTCATAAGTAACTCTAATTGGGGCACAATAAGACTTCCAGCAAACAGGAATTATAATGAGGCTGGTGTTCGAACTGGCACCAGTACTGGATTGTGCTAAAATTGTACTTATGTTGAAATGATAATTAAGCTTAATACCTGAATCTTTATCATAAATTCTATGATTTTTATAGTCGTAATTAGATACATAATCTCTCATGTGGCAGGTCATATATCGGGATTTTAAAGCATCTAATGTTCTATTAGACCGAGATTTCAGACCGAAATTGTCAGACTTCGGCCTAGCAAGAGAGGGACCAACTGGGTCGAATACCCATGTGTCTACTGCAGTATGCATGCTCTTCATTATATAAAAATTGATGCCCATGTTTTGTCTCTTTTTTTTAGACCAGCAACCGGTATTTAATCACCAGGCCGGTAGTCCTGCAAATTAGCTATTGTTGAACACTAATAGGTAAATAAACAGTCATTCCAACATAAATCGTTAGGTGAGAAAATAGCTAGAGAAGCACAACCATGTGCAAAATAATTTGCTTTCCTACGAATATAGCATACAGACACAGAGAGAAACTTTTTCATCAAATCTTTAATATCTTGTATCATTGCACCATCATGTGAGTACCGGCTATCATTTGCTTGTACCAGTTTGCTTGCCTTCATTGAATCAGACTCCAACTGGATAGTAGTGTAACCTTTTCCAATTGCCAAATATGTTATACATAACCTTGACAAGTATGTTTCTTGGATAATATGTACCTGGCATAACTATTCATAACAAATCACTCATGTTTTCTGATCAAATCCAGGCAGTAGGAACTTATGGCTATGCAGCCCCAGACTACATTGAAACCGGGCATCTAACCACCAAGAGTGATGTGTGGAGCTTCGGGGTAGTTCTCTATGAAATTCTCACTGGGCGACGTTCTCTTGAAAGAAATCGACCTTCTAATGAGCAGAAACTTTTAGAATGGGTCAAACAGTATCCGCCTGGGAAGAGATCCTTCCGTATGATCATTGATCCAAGGCTCCGAAATCTATACTCACTAAATGCAGCAGTGGAGATTGCCAAGTTGGCAGAGAGTTGCTTAGCAAAGAACCCCAAGGAACGGCCTAAGATGAGCGAGGTTGTCGAGAGGTTGAGAAAGGCTGTGGAGATGGACCCGATTGTGGATCGTCCAGCTGGGGACAAGTTGGAGACAGGAAGGAAAGGTGGTGCAAATGCCATGCCTTCAGCTTCCAGGACCAGGGCTAGGAGGTGATTTTGACCCATGAGATAGATTTTTATTATTACTACTATTATTATTTTCTTCTTGTAATTATATATACGAGCTTGGGAATGCTGTGTACACGTGCTTGTGCATTTTGTATTGAATTTGTTTCTTAGATGTGAAGAGTTTGTGTGTTATTCAGTGAAAGAGGTTAGAAATCAACTAGTAATGATTTGGTGTTTCACAAGCTTCCTATTTTGGGTTACTCCGTTAGGTAATGGTAAAATTTTAAGAATGCACTTCAGCTTTGTATTTTTTTTTAAAAAAAATAAGCGGAGAAAAACCGCCACTTCCTTTTATATAAAAAGAAATAAAAGTGCATACAAAATCTGAGACTACACACCATCTCATAGCTTCAACTCAAATCCTCTAACACCATGCCGATATCATTATCTATAGTACCATGTCTCTATCTATCTCGTGATTAAACTTTCCTCATAAAGAACTACATCCATACAGACAAAAATCAAGCTCCGTGAAAAGGTGGTTAACATCCACCAATGCAAAAACTCTGAACAAAATAACAAAGTAAAGATTGTATCATATTTGATAACAAGCAACCAAAATCCAAAATTAGCAGTTATAGAACTACTCATGGTACACAAAATAGCTCACTCTTGCTGTCATCCTATCATCAGATCACCCTTGATAAGTCCAGCCCTCGGCTCTGCTCGGTTGCTCTCGTCCCCTATCAGACACCTGATTGGCATCTCAGATCTCAAAGACTCC